>CM069459.1:7636600-7981426 GCA_035610835.1 Ophiura sarsii | reverse complement strand
AGCATAATTAGGAAGAACAAGACGTTCAACTCACTAAAAAACATTGAAGGATGCAGTCGGAAGCCAGCGGTGTCCCCTTGTTTGGCAAGAAAAGTATTGCGAAAGGCCAACAACAATCCACAGATCACCATCAATGCTCTCCTGAACAACCTTGGCAATTTATTGGACCAAGATATCATGGCAGACACTCCCGCATATATTGCACATGAGAGGTCTCCATGGAGGCCGACCAAGAAAGACTCTACTCCTTAAAAGAGACACAGGGAAACTTGTCTTGCATCTTAGACAACCCCAACACTGAAGACCAAACACTTGGATCTTTGTCCAGAAGTGCTCTTGCAAATGCTATATGAGTTTCTCTTTGTCTCTTTTCAGGAGTAGAGTCTTTCTTGGTCGGAGTCCATGGAGAACTTTTGTGTACTATGTCTGCTGGAGTGTCTGCCTGAATATCTTGGTCCAAGACTCACCAAGGTTGTTCAGGAGAGTATTGACGGTGATATGTGGATTGTTGTTGGCCTTTCACCATACTTTCCTTGTCAAACAAGGGGACACTGTTGGCTTCCGACCGTGTTCTTCAAGGTTTTTAACTGAATTGAACTGATTTTAACTGTCTTGTTCTTCCTAATTAGGCTTTATATGGTGGATTTTGGCACTTGAAGTTGATTCAAATAGCTTTGTAGCCTTTCCCCTCTTTGTGAGCATTCACAATGCACAAAGAAAGGTCCTCACTGAGTTATTTGATCTCCTTCGCCATGCTGTGAAAGAGCTAGAGTGTTGTCCTATAATATCCCTCACTGTACATTCAATCAGACACATTTGTAATGCATCATCATTGTATGCACACACCATGGAATAATTGCATAACAATATAAAAGCCTATCACACAATATAAAGAATGTTTGGAATGTCAAAAACATGTGTATTATCACCAAAAGTGGCCTCAATCCTGAGACTTGGTATGGGGTATGAATAATTTTGGACAGGCATAAAAGCACAATTCTTGTTCAATTCTATTGTTATGCAAAATATGTTGAGCCCAAATATATTGATTTGTACTTGCAAACTAATTGTCTTTAGTGTAAAGCGAAAGTTCCACCACTCCAGCTGGTATAGATATGAGAAAATCGCAAAAAACTCATATTTTTCAAGGGGTATGAATAATTGTGGGCTTAACTGTATATGTGTGGGACCTACCTTCACACCTGAGACTAATATAACGTTTCTCAGCTTCACACGCATAACTTCGTATACGTGTTTTTGCAATAGCAGCCGTCTATCTTGAATAAAGTGTCCAGCAAGCGTAACATTGTGCATAGGCCTATATGTAATATATAGAAATAATTACCGCGTATTATATAGAAAACAACATCACACTTATCATACAAATGAATAAAAACTGTCTTAGTAGTAAAGCCAATTAATATTTGGAAGATCTTGAACGCGTGAATCTTCTAATGAAATATAAATAAATGGAAGTATTCTTTAAACTTGAACTAGACTTCAAACCACTAGATAGATTACAGAATGACGGACGAATTTGGATTAAATATTATCAACAATGAAGTTATTTGCGTTTCTAGTATTGTAACTGTGAATATCTATATGTTTAGAGAAGAAAACCAAAAGAATTAGGGAGCGAGCTGTTGTTGAAACGGAACATAAATAAGGCAGTTTGATGCTTGTTGATATCAAAAATATTCAGAGAATTGAAGTCGAAGAAGAGAGTCTGTGTCAGCCATAACTAAATATATAACAATTTATAACTAAATTTCATACTATGAGAAACAGTTGTTAGTTTTAAAGGGGAATTGAGAGATCATTATCAGGGAGAGAGATTTTTTCTTCTTCAGAAGTTTGGGATTTTAAAAATATACGTATAATGAATTTTACACATTTTACTAAATATGATATGAAATCATAGAATTTAATTAGTTAATCGTGCATGTACATTTCATGAATTCTATATTTTCGATGTGGATCTACATAGAAATATCAAATCGCCACAAATGGTTTCTAACCAATTTGAAACATCTTGAAGACTAACCGTGATTTTTTTTTTTTAGATTTTTTTTTAATTGGATATTAATTTGTGAAAAAGTGTACTTTAGATCAAAGATACACCAGTAAAACTGGCATATAAAAGTTGCCAGTATCGGTCGATATTGGTACGATTTTAGTGTTCCAGTATCACGCCGGTACTGGAACACTGATTTTGTACCGGTATTGAACGATACTGAGTATTCCAGTAATGGACGATACTAGTAGGGCCCCTACAGTCCAGATTCTGAGACCCAATGTACACTTTTCCCGATATTTGTATACAGATCCACATAGAAACTATCAAATCCATTAAAATACATGACCGCTGTGATTCTCATGGCAATGAGCTTTAATCAGAATATAAAAAATGGACACATTGTTAGTGGCCTACATACTAGCGCAAGTAATGTGTGGAATCTTTATTTGTGTTGATATTTGTAGCAATTATTACAAATGAGGGTTTCTACATGTATTATCTATCTAAACAGTTAATAATATCTCGAGAAATCTCTCTCTGCACCTTTAATACACGGAACTGTTTCCCATTACACTTAAAATAATAAAAAACAGAGTTTGCTGTCAACAGCTTGCATCATTAATGTGTCCCATTTTCTTTCCATCATAATCAATATTGCATATTGTGCCAATGTTTTCTCGACAATCTTGTTGAGTTCCATGACTGCATGCATGCACTGCTTTTTATTAGTTTTGTTATTATTCGTTTAATGCAAGGTACCGTTCTTATGGCGTCACAGTATCTCGTTCCATAAGATATAAGAATAAGTATTACCCGTAAACATCCCAATTACATCAGACAGGAGGATGATATATCTCATCGTTGACATCCCTATACCATACTGGTAATGAGGATGGAGCTCGGGTTTCCTTTAAGCCTGTTATTATCATTACAGTTACGATATTAAATGTTGTGGGAAGGGTTATTCCTTCTACACAGTTCAACAAAAGTAAGTTCCATTTAGATTACGCAACAGCAACACTAGAACGGGGCTATTATAACTACGCAGGTGTTGTAATTCTTGAATAAGCACACATTGAATGGAGGAATACCTCAATTCAAAAAGTAGCTAAATGATGTATAGAAGGAGGATGGCTAAGCAGCTTGAACCAGGGTCTTTGTCTGAACACCGCACAGTTGTTCCACTACTTGAATGAGCAAACATAGACTCATTTCAAAAGGTAAACATGTTCGAGCAAATACCCTGGTTCAAGTCCCTCGTTTAAGCTGCTTAACCATCCTCCTTCAATCATTTAGCAACGTGTGCTATGTAAAGGGTTCAACAAAAGAAAGTATACCACTTTTTTATGTCATTTTGAGTAACATTTTGTTGTTGTTGATCAAACAGGCTAGATAGGCATTTAGATGAATCTTTTAGGCATAATTTGATACCAAATTTGTCCCCTAACAACAAAGATAAACCATGATTAGCACCATTTAAAGAAATTTGGTCACTTTTCAAAAGTCACATTTTCAATTTTTGATACAATCAGGTAATTTTGTATCGTAATTCAAAATTGAAAACAGATATTACAAATCGGGCTCAATGGTTTATATAACACTAAGCGGTAGGTCCACGGAAACATTGAGAACATGTGTTTCCAATTTGAAATCAGCCTAGACCCCCACCCCCCCCCCCCCCCCCCCCCCCCCCCCCCCCCCCCCCCTTACCATGAATTGGAGTATATATCCCTTTTGTTTTATTTTTTTCCAAAATCAGTTCACATGATGGTAGATTATAATAAGATATTTCATATTCCCCCTTTGAGATTTGTTTTGTGGGTGTTTAAGACAAATGTTTCCGCATCATCTTGAGCTCTTATCCAACGATCAAAATTCGGAACCTTTGACAAGTTATGCAAGTCCACTTCTACAACCACTGATAATGGCCATGTCGCTCACTGTATCGTCCGCATGGGTGCTGGTGTGCTCAGGTTACCCCTTAACTCACTCAAATACTAGTCTCAACAGACACATTATAAATGAATGAGGCAAATCAGGTGTAAATGCATCACTTGAAACATTGTCATGATATGAAACTCTGCTTGTAAACGGGAGAGACTGGTTTCAATAAGTTAGCAAGAAAGATCCTATAATTAGGAATATGTCAATATCATTGACTCTCGAGAACACCCTTTGTTTGAAAATATTTGGTAGCAAAAATATGTGGAAAACTCCATGTTTACCTCTTTTAAACCTAGCGGGGTATACGAAGCGCGCTGGAATGTATTCACTTATGTCTACATAACCATGCACAATTTGAAATCCAAATCAGATCAAATAAACGGCATCTGAAAGCTGAGTGTTTTTCCTTTCCGTGTGTATAAACATATTATACCAAACTTTAGGACTTCATGGTCAACAAGTTGCGCAAACATGTGCACAATTTTTGTAGGGACACCCTGTATACAAGGATAAACCCGAATTGCGTTGCTCAGACTCAGTTTTAACAAACATGTATTCTAATAGCTTGCTACGCTGAAGTCATACGGGATTACTCGCTACGTGCCTTCGCAGTTTTAATGGATTTGTAGCTGATATAAATCGATCGTAAAAAGTGCAGCTATAACAAGTATTCACTATTTTAACTACGTCTTTTTCCTCGAATTTGAGGTTTAACGTAGCTATAGTGAACATTCGACTCATCAATAAAATTAGAATAACTTAACTATAGTGAACATTCGACTCATCAATAAAATTAGAATAACTTAAAAACTCAGCGTTTGCGGATTTGTCCTGGTATACTACAAGTTTGAAACAAAAAATAAACACATGACAATAAAACATACAGATATTACTGTTTCTATTTGTGTTTTCATTTTTAACATTAAGGGGGTGCTAACCCAACAATTAATCAATTATGACATTTTTCAAGCGCTGTCACTTTTGAAATTATAATGTGTTGTATGGGAAGAGAATATGTCAAAGAATACATTTTTTGGTATAATATTTTACTAATTTGACCTTTTTTGGTCAATCACTTGATGATTTTGGTGCAATTTCGGCAAAGACTGATTTTGTTACGTTGTCCGAAAAATATTGAGCTAAAAAGTGTGGTTCTGTGGTCAAAATTTAGAAAAAAGCATTTGTAGTAAAGTTTGATACCAACTATCTATATAAAAGTCTAAATTTTTTGATGGTAAGTGCTAGGAGGCTGTACCTGAAGGTGCACAGCCCCCTTAATAGATATAAGAGCACGATTTAAATACTGAAAACTATTGAATGATGAATATTTTACGTTTTATTATGTATAAATCAGATTGTAAGCAATATTAACGATTGTATGCTTATAAATAGTGTATTATCAACTCGAATGTATTGCTATGCCTTTGGCATACCAGAATACTGCTAATCATTCAAATTTTCGTTTTACAATAAGTCAAGCCACAGTGGCGCCTCGTATGTTAAATCTTTAACATTATAGTCACTTTATGAGTTTTCCGTATGTGCAACCTTCAGAATAATCAATCAGGTAGTCAATGATAGAAAAGTGTCTCTTCGAGTGCTTGTAATCCTTCCATTTAGTCCTGTAAATTGAAGATCTAATAAGTTCTTATGAAAATCATATATGACTTTTGCAGGGTTCTCTAGGGGTAGGGGAGGGTAAACTTTATAGTTGTCCTGATCTGGTTCTGGCTAATCAGAGTGCACAATTTTTCCTATGAATTTAGTCTCATTTAAGCTAAGCGTTTAACGGGTTCGCCGTCTGACAAGTTTAAACGGCGAACCCGTTAAACGCTTAACTTATATTATGATTACCCATCGTAAAAGCCTATCTCACAATTAGTCACATTTATTTTTTATAGTCGGTTAAAGAGCTATTTAACATTTATAACAGTTATAATTGACCTATATAGGTAAAGTTTGTTTCTCACAATGGGCCAAATGAATACCATTTCGGTGATATTTCGTTGTTTTCCATCCGTTTCGTTACACTTAATGTTTGGTGGTAACAGCATCTCCACAAAAGTACAGCCATTAAGGAGTGTTCACACACAGAAAACACTATGTAAAAAAGTATGTAAATATAGAACTCCATAATTATTATGTAAGAGTTTACATAAAACATGTAATATATACCCAAGCTTGTGTAAATTCCTATACAAAAGCTTTACACAACTGTTTACATAGTATTATGGAGTTCTATTTTTACACAGATTGTGTAATTTTTACATAATTTGTGTATTTTAAAAAAAAATTTACATAGTGTTTTCTGTGTGCAGATATACTTGGGGGGGGGGGGGGGTGTTTGGCCAAAAACTTCTAAACTTTTTTGCCCCCCCCCCCCTTTGCAAATTAACAAACTTTTCTAACCCCCCTTTAACAGGTTGAAAATCTTTTTGACCCGCCCCCCCCCCCCCCTACTGTCAGATGTAGATAGACATTTGACTCAAGTTTTATGATGCTTATACAGTCAGAACAGTGTATAGCTGGCAATCAATTTGCAACATTTCAAATTCACTTGAAACATATCTTTCAAGCCTCCGAATTGTATTTTTCGGTATTTGTATTTATCATGTTATAGCCCTTTTAAAAACAGTTTCTTTTTTCCAATTGTAGAAAGTTACTCTTTGTATACAAGTCCTTCTATCTACACAATACTTTCAAAAAGATTTGCGCGAAGCACGAACAATTTGGTCAGCTTGCTATACAAAATGTAAACAATGAGAAAAATCACGCGTAGCGTGCAAGAATTGTATCCTGTTGTTGATCACCCTTACCAACAGTTCTGAAGTAAAAATTGTGGACACTGGTTAGGGAAGACGTCAAAACTCGACCGCCCGTTGACCGCCGGTTACGGGCGGTTCCGCCCGGTTCTTTCAGGTCAAATGTTTTACTAGTATATGAATATTCGCGCATGCAACACTGAACAACCGCCGGTTAACTTAATGCTGTAACCGGACCAATTTACACTATCAATCTGTTACTCTGCGGTCATAATAGCTCTCTCTATAATCGTTCTATAAAAAAACCCATTCATAGACTTTCGGTATTGATTTTAAAAAGTTAATTGAGCTATAAACAGATTGAAAAAGCCAACCCCAGCGAAAATCAATAGCTGTATTGTACTGGTTGTCAACTGAGACTTAAGAGCCCATCAATTCAAGCTGTTATTGCTCACGCGTGTGACGAGGCACTATCAACCGGTCGTGTTCACCAGAGTGTAACTATTTGACCTCATTATGTGTGTTTATTATAACAGACGACACGTTTTGTGAGAACCGAGCGGAACCGCCCGTAACCGGCGGTCAACGGGCGGTCGAGTTTTGACGTGATCCCTTAGTCACATTTTGTATAACAAATCCTGCTGTATGCACAATGTTTTTACAAAGATTTGCGCGGAGCGTGCGGAAATCTGCAGTATTTTCTTGCGCGTAGCGCATACAATTTTGGTATTTTTCCTGTTAACGACTACCTATTTTGCCTATCTGGTTTGAGCACCACCGAAGACTCACATATACATTTAAATTGAACTGAACCTATCGTAATCCAACATAATATGCAATCTATTTACACTCTTTTCAGTACAAAACCCCTCTCTTTTAGGTAATAGAAGGACAATTAAAGTCTCATAGCAAATTTTATAATGAATTTCTAAGCAGTTAGCAAATAATACCAGCCAGAAAAATACCATGTCGAAAAATGCAAGCCCGATTACAATCCTATGCTAGCCCTGTTATTTGACAGACAAAACATGTTGAATTTCAGTCAGCCGTAGATACCTATTATCACTGACATATTGTAGTTACGGTTGACCCTCAAGGGACTGTATGTACGAATTGTAGGATGTACTGGACAATTTACATTCAAATGATGTTATTTCTCCAAACAGATCAATAATACCTGCGAGAGAGAAGTCCTTTACACAGTTGTTACATGCACATACGTTAGCCTAAATTAATATGTAGCCGGGGAGGGCACAGACGAGACGACTATAGGATATCAACATTTTAACGTGTAAAAGGAAACAGGTGCATATAAAACTGCAAATTTAAAGAAGAGGGCAGAATAGAACATCATGTTGCCATATTTGTTTGACTTAATTCAGAGCAAAGTTGATTTCTTTGAACTGATATTTATTTAAAACTCTGACAGAAGGTTTTATCCGCTTGAAACGAAATACAATCCTGTGTAATTTGAAACGAAGTCCAGTGTAAACCTATACGAAGGTTTCGCCTTTGATGATTAATATAAAAACAAAAGAACGTAGCTGATGTCCTGCAATGGCATATCATATTCAACGTTGACAGGTTAATCAACCCTGAGGCCATTGTCATTAGCCTAACTCTTTTAAGACTTACCCTGTTATTATTTTAGTGCGTATTCTGCTCGAACAGTATGAACTGCAATTTTATATAGTTTGCGCTAATTTTTTCTCTATAAGAATAATAAATATTCTAGCAAACTGAGAATTTATAGTCATCCAAAAAAGATGCATGCTATTTTATCAAATATAAAGGTTATTGATTCCAACAGATCCTAATTTTTTCTCTATAAGAATAATAAATATTCTAGCAAACTGAGAATTTATAGTCATCCAAAAAAGATGCATGCTATTTTATCAAATATAAAGGTTATTGATTCCAACAGATCCTATAATAGAATTACATACAATGTGGCAGTTTATTGTATCGTGGGGGGAACTGGAGGTCAATGATACACTCGAAACTCAAATGGATAAATGAAGAGGTATTTTGCAAAAGGGCCTACATCCACTTTGGCTCTTATTGAGAAAAAGTCAAAAAACTGTTTCTAAATATTCAAGTTGAGCAATTGAAAAACTGAATGGATTATGAAAGAGGTACACTACATACTAATTGAAATTGAAATAAATTTTAAATGTGCTAGTTTTAATTTTTTTTTAAATCATGTTTACATTTTTTGAAAATTTGGATGTAGGCCCTTTTGCAACAAAACTCCATCTGTTTGTACATAAAGAAAAAATACCACACACAAAAAATCATTTATTTTAATCATTTCAAATAAATAAGTTTGATATTGAAATGTATAGGTCAGAATCATATGTTTCAAGGAAATAAAGTCATTTTTTTCAAAAATACCTACATCTCATTGTAAACAACCATTGAAGTTGTTGTTTTGTTGCAAAAGGGCCTGTATCCCGATTTAATTCTGGATATAGGCCCTTTTGCAACAAAACAACAATTTCAATGGCTGTTTACAATGAGGTGTAGGTCTTTTTGAAAAAAATGACTTTGTTTCCTTGAAACATATGATTTTTCCCTATACATTTCTATATCAAACTCATTTTTTGAAAAAATGCACCATAGCCCTTTTGCAAAATACCTCTTCAAATACTACTTCATCATGTGTACATTTTCACTTCGATAAAAGCGATGATTTGGTACACCATCTGTTATCATTGACACATCACTATATTTAATTATGACCAAGAAAATAGTTGCATCGGTCTAAGCTCAATTATCATAAGTGCCTGTACGTGTGGTGATGAACAATATCACATTTGTCATCAAACGTATTAGTCTTACGTACAAACCACTTTATATGTGTGTGCCATGAGTACTAGTTTTGCAGTCAGGTCTTTTCAAATTCGGTTTCATATTGCCCCCCTGGCTATTAAACAACTTATCAACTAAGGTTATTATAGTAACTTATCAATTAAACTTGAACAGTTCGGTACGATTACCTCTTCTGGAAGCTTTCCTTTTCGGAAAGTAATACCCATAATGCAATGCGATCATTTTGGCTAGTCCAATAATGGAACCTCATTTCATAACACAAGAGAACTGTATCATATAAAGTATACATAAATTAGACTACAGACGTATTTCGAAATAGAGGTAAAACATTTTGTATAATACATTGATAGATTTTAGATTCATTCTCAGCGTCCAGCGGCTCTTTTGAAATTGATTTGAGGGTTTACGAAGTGGACTACAATTATATAGATGAATGGATATCGAGTCTTTTTTTTAAATTTGCGACTTGCTCTAACTTGGTCATATGAAAGATCATACAATTATGCAACAGTGTCGAAGGAAAAAGTGTTAGGCGTACTTTGTTTTTAAAAAGAGTTTGAATATTTAGTAAGGTTATTAGCCTAACTCTCAATTAAAGTCAAATAGGAAAATCCCCAATATAATAGCTATTAATTATGACTAAACTGTTTATTTACCAACTTGACTCGGTTACTGATCGTCAATGTTTCATAGATCCATCATCGATGGTTTTAAATAAATAAATAGGCATTTTGGTATGATTACCATGATAACTGCGAGTAAATACATACTTTTGCAAGGGATTATGGGTAATACTTCCCAAAAAGGAAAACACCTAAAAGAGGTTAAATAAAACGTGTACAGGAATCCACTCAAACATGAATTTTGAACAAATTGCTCATAAACATAATATTACGATATTAATTGAAATTGAAATGTTTAAATAGATCTTGTTCCTAGCATTTACCAAATTACCTGGATGTATTAAGAACTTTATACTAATGTATTGGATCAGCCATCTTTGTACTGATATGTGTCTACATGCTCTTTTTTTCTTTCAATCGCCAAATAGATTCAGGCAAAATTGCCTCAAAAGAAAACCTTAAAGGAATGGTCCCGCAAGCACAACATTGAGCATTATTTGTTAGAAACATAATTATCGAGCCGAAGTTACGTAATTATATAGAACAAAACACCGTACTAGTCACAAAAATGAATAAAAACTGCCATCACTCAACATGCACTTTTTAAAATTCGCGGCGATTGAAAGTCCCGGTGTCGATGACGTCATGGGTATCGGTGCTCAAATTTGCGCATGTGTATTGTACAACTATGACATCATCGACACTGGGACTTTTGATCGCCGCGAATTTTAAAAAGGGCATGTTGAGAGATTGCGGTTTTTATTTGTTTTTGTCATAAGTGTGGTGTTTTCTTCTATATCATTACAAAAGTTGGGCTCGATAGTTATATTTCTAACATATAATGCACACTTTTATGCTTGCGGGACACCTCCTTTAAAAAAACGCTATGCGCAATGTGGTTTTATTTTTAGTAAAAATGTTATGCGAAATGCGGTATATATTTTTTTACGGCTCCTACACCACTGCGGAAAAACAGCTGTAATACCAAATCAATTATATCTATACTTTTTATACTGAGACCACAACAAATATAAGTCTTCCTCTACCTATTTGAGGACTTTCGGATCATTTATTAAATTTCTTATGCTTTTCTTTATTATTTGAAAACTCCCTAAATGTTCCCCTTCTCGAAATTCTGTAGACAAAAGGGAAAGTGCCATGGCCATGACACTTTCGGAATTCATTTATAAGCATATTACCTAAATTCTCTGGTGAGTTCTTTTCAGATACAGTGTTAACTTTTTTTTAAATATTTGATTTTAGGGAAATGTTCAAAGGGCTGGGTGTAAATAAGTCTAAAAACACTTAATTGGAAAGGACTCAAAAGATAATATTCTAAACTTAATTACCTTTTATATGACAACTTGTTTGTTTAAACTGAACATGGGGTTTTTTTTGTAGAATTTCTCAAAATTTGGCAATGTAGTGTTTCTAGAGAATGGTGAAAAAGTACTAACATTCCCAGTAAAAATACCAACCATCACCACTCAGCTGTGGGACACAATATTTGTGTAATAACTAGGTGTTTTGGCATCAAAATGAAATAAAAGTCTTTAGCATACATTGATTTTAAAGTAGTGAAAACATATATTTTCAAAACTATGTGTTTTCTGAAATTTGGCATATCTTCTTTTCTTTTCAATGTACATTTCCTCTGCTATTTTGATTCAAATCAATGCCGGTTAGCTACCTTAAACGAGTTCCTTCTTGACATATGTTGACACTTCCGTAGTAGAAATGAATTGGATTTTGTTGTACTGTATTTAGCTTATATTTGTATATGAACATTTTACTCGTGTAAGCAAGAAGATGAAGCTGATAATTATGGTACTTAAAAATGTGAAATTAATTTTTGAAGAGCATCTTTATCAAAAGTTCAAGACAAAAAAAGAAATCCTATTTTTGAAAGCAACACGTTCGGTCGTCTAAGACGTAGAAAAACTTAAGCAGGAGGCGGGATATTTGTGCATACTGGTTAGCATGAAATGGCTCCTGATTGACACCCTACAAGACATGACCGGGAGCCACATTTCGCCCATAAGTGACTCCCGGTCGAACAGCATTTTGTATAAACATTTCGTGTATAAAAATTCAACTCGTGCATGACACTTTCCACTCATATGAATAAATGAAAATTCACCTTCTTATTAGGAGGCTTGCGAAGCTATTAAAGGGTCATGTATATGGTAGCATATACGCTTTGTATAATTTTGATTTAAAAAGAGTCCTTCAAATATGTAGACTGAAAATAATGTTATTTAATTGCTATTGATATAACCTAACGAATACAGATCCTACTTTATGTCACGTACAATAGTTATTTATGAGACACTGTTGACAGAGAGTTCGATGTTGCGAAAAGAATGTGTATGGCATGTGTAGGGGTGTGTATGGCATGGTGACACTTGCTTCGGAATATTATGATTTATTATCAACAGCTTCACAGAGCATACTGATAATTGTATACCGTATGTGTCGAAATGTTGAATTGTAATGTTGTAATGACATGAAGTGTACCTCGTAAAAGCTTTTAGTTCATTCTTTCAAAACGAAAACAAAACGTGCTCTCTGCTCTCCACATCAGTATCTGTATTTAGATATTTAGAATGGTGTAAAACCTCGGTAGTATGAAATGATATCTTTATTATATTTTGAATGGTGCCTGTGAAGATATTTGTGTTGAAGAAATATCATGATTTATTTATTTTATTCACTGCTTTTTGGGTATAGTAAAGTGCTCAACAAAAGAAAGTCGTACACTTTGTTTAGGTCATATAAAGTAACTTTCGATTATTATTTTACCAAACAGGCTAAATAGACATTTGGATAAATCTTTTAGGCACATTTTGATACCAAACATAACACCTAATAACAAAGATAAACCATGACATAAAGGGCATTACATTAAACTGCTTGGAATTTTACCAAGCCTTAGGGTTACACCTTGGTTTGATTTTAAAGCTATAGATATCAATGAAGCATTTCAAATAACACACATTTACACATCCTTCACCACTGCATGACACTTTACATTTGAATTAGCCCGCGCATTGAGCGGGCATTGAGGGGAAATGCGCAGCGATCAACGCGGGACTGATATGGCTTATGTGCTTGATAACATGTTTTCTTCCGCGTAGTGTATTGAAAATGTGACTTTTGAAAAGTGACTTATTTTCTAAAAATGGTGCTAATACTAATCATGGTTTATCTTTGTTGTTAGGTGTTATGTTTGTCATCAAAATGTGATTAAAAGAATCATCCAAATGTCTACATAGCCTGTTGGGTAAACAAAGAATAGAACATTACTTTAAATGACCTTGACAAAGTGTACGACTTTCTTTTGTTATTAGCACTTTACTACAGGCCGCACGGCAATACTAAAACTAAAGTAAACTTACCGTTATTAAATGTGTTGTAAATATCATGCACAGTATGCTGGACAGAAGTGTATCGAACGTGGCTTTGTGAAGAGGATTTGCAAATACAATGTGTCTTTAATTACTTACTGATTATGATTGCAAAAAAAGAGAAAATTCTTGCCTCCATGCACAATGACAGAAAATATGTGGGTACATTTTGACATCTTTGAAATTATCATTTTTAAGAAGCAACACGCCGACAACTCGACTATGTCAAGCGTGTCGCTTAGTAAATCAACTGCACTTTTCGGAGAAAATTCGTTGATCTGCCAGAAAACTGCAGTCCAACAGGTATCACTAATTATTAATAATCAAAAATGGATTTTGTATCCCTATTTTTCGTACAGATTTTAATGTGGTTCTAGGTAGTTGGGAATAACGTACAGAACGTATCAGTTTGGTATGTTCCCTAAATCTTATCAAAACCATGCAGCACACTAGTTATGAGCATCCATGTTCAACTGTTGTACCACGATTGCGATTATTATTACGCTGCAATTAGGAAATCACGCTGCAATTTGGAAATAGTCATAATCATTTAGGTGACCATGGTGACTGCTGGCTAAGCGCGTCCTTTTTGTTAACAGCTATAACCAATCTCGCTTGGATCACGAGGTAATTGAGACTAAGCATCTCGCCCAGGGATACAAACATGTTGGCCACGGCGGGGCTAGAACTCACAACCTCAAGATTTAGAATCCACAATCGATTTCATTTCATTGTAAAAGCCTTGTAGCGCCCGATATAAGGACGGAAAAATATGTTGTGCCGAAAAAATCCAGTTCTTATGTTTTATATTATTTTCGAAATATTTCTTTGTTTTATATTATTTGTTGTGTTTTGTGTTGTGTTTGGAAGTAATGTACCCCAACAAATCCAGTTCTTATGTTTTATATTATTTTCGATCTATTTCTTTTGTTTATATTATTTTTTGTGCTTTGTGTTTTGTTTGGAAAATAGCATTTCAGAACGTCCTTAAATCGTGCAGTGTATCCACTTGATGTGTGAAAGGAAATTACTTCTGTCATTGCCTGTCCAGAATTAAACTCTAAGATCGTGAATTTAAGTGAAGGGAAGATTGGATGCCTGTAGTACTTTTTCTTCATGCATTACATAAATACAATATTTCCCTCATAAACGGGGCATCTAATACTATCATAACTGGTAATCGTCCCTGGTCCCCTGCCTAGGCTACGATTAATTAAAAACAAACAAATCGTCATGTCAACGTACAGGACTGATATTTCGAGTTCTTTTTCGGCGTCCAGATAAAATAACAAAAATATAAATTGGAATCGACTTTTCAATTACGCCATGGTAACTATCTTAATAGCTTGGCGAAGGTTTCGACTTGACTTTTCTCTACGGGAAAACGATAGTGTACTTTTATATCGAATAGTAGTAACGAACGTCAATACGATATATGTTTGCTTTTAACAAATCGAATTTGAAATTGGCCCCTGACAATTATAGTTAAAACTCAAATCAACAAAATGTACATTTGGAGAAGAACAGGTACGTTATTTAGGCCACATAGTTAGTAAGGATGGCATAGCTACGGATCCTGAAAAGATCAAAGTGGTAAAAGATTACCCTGTACCTACAAAAGTATCAGAAGTCCGTACATATTTGGGTTTTATAAGTTACTATAGGAAATATGTAAAGGACTATAGTAAAATAGCTGAACCATTGACAAATCTAACTAGACAGAACGTTCCTTTTGTTTGGACAAAGGAATGTTCGGATTCTCCACCATATGATGTGACGGTACTTGTACCCACTATGTATACACATAAACCAATAATCACAACATAGAAATGTAATGGGCCGTATTCTCGTACTAAACACGGTTTTAGCTTAAAACCGTGTTTAACTAAACGCGTGTCTAACTAAGTGAGTTTATCCTTTAAACGACGTGTCTAACAAAACACGATTTTAAACTCTGCAAATCTCGTTCCCAGAGTGGTCCTACGTTGATTGTATACAGGTATTTAATTCATTGTGGCCCTGATTGGTTACAATAGATATCGACCGAATGCCTTAAATACACGGTACTTTTAAAGACTACACGATCCGCGCGCCAGCTTGCACCGGGCACGGTTGAGTGATCATTCAAGGCATACAGTTGGTGCGCGAGTTTAGCTAAACACGCATTAAACTACCCCCAAACCCATGTTTAAAGTTAGACACATTTCGGCGAGTTAGACGCGTCTTTAAGTAAAACAAATGTACGAGAATTGCGTTTAGTTAAACGCTGTGTCTAAAGTCAAAGTTAGACGCGTGTTTAGCTTAAAACCGTGTTTAACTACGTACGAGAATGTGGCCCTATATGTTTAAATTCCTTGCATTTATTCCGATCACATATAACTATACACGGTCATGCATAAACTATCCTACGCAAACGGGAGGAGACAAATGGCAACGATTGCCGCGTTTGCCGGTTATGACCTGTCATTTATACCATAATTATTTGAAGGTGTTTCTAAACTATACCATAATTAAATTGAGGAAAGAGCGACACAACAGCACTGACCTTTTTCGATCACAATGTTGGCAGCAGATATGCATATTTGTTGACATTTTAAATTATTTTCGTTGGTAACTTCTCTACCGGCGACTGTAGGTGCCATTTCTTATGTTGTTTATCTACAGTTGGTGGTGTAGAGATGTCTGTGGGTGATTGTTCAATGTTCTCAGTATCACCACATTTGGAACTTATATTATCCATCAAGGGATTCTAATACGCAGAACCATGTGTACCAGTAGTAACACAGATAGTAAAGAGTAGTAATGTAAAAACACGTTCCAATTGGGTTTTTTAAATTATTTTCGAGGTTAATTCCGGGAAAACATCCGATCGGAAACGACATCTACCCCTCACACATTCAGTTTGCCATCATTTTTTTCATTTTGACACATTGATGGTAAGCATCCTTTCATTTCTAGAAGAAAAAAAATACATGCAGTTGTTGGGAACTTCGAATATAAATTTGGATGTTAATTACATTTTTTAAAACAAACATGCCATGAAATCCTTTAATATCTGAATATACGTACATACCGCGAGTGTTCTTCCGTGATCCGGAAAAACAATGAATAACTAAAGGTGGACAAAAGCCGATATTCCCTACCGTAAATTATAATCGACTTTTCAATTACGCTGTCCTCTATTTTGCAGTAAAAGTAATGAGAAATATTGAATGACATTTTCGCCATGCATTTTCTCTAAGGGAAACAACGGTAGAGCAAAATAGTAAAGACAAACGTCTTCGCTATACGTGGGTTTTTTTACAAATTCGAACATTGCAGCCCTTTTCCGATCACATAATATGAACATTCTTGTTATTATTATTATTTATGGTATATATTGTCACCGCAGCCAACCGGATGAATTGGCATAATATTAAGATATATAAAAAATATACGTTGTACATTAAAAAGCAAGAATTACATAAATATACATTAGAAAACACTGATATTAAACACGGTTTCCACAAAACTAACACCATCCGTAGTCAGTTGATTCATGATATGTCAAGAATATTAACGCGTACACGTATTACATTTTTCTGTTGTCAACATCGGACCCAAATAATTATCAAATCATTGGGTGGCTTCGACAGTGAGATTGTAGGAATATATAGATCGTGCAGTCACACTTTTAATTATTGCTCTAATCATTTATGAGAGGTTTCTTGCGCCACTTTATGATATTGAATAGTTTGGAGGGTGATACAAGAATATGTTGCACGAGCTATACAAATAGTGCACGATTCGGAGCCGAGTGCAATTTTTTCATAGCGAGTGCAATATATTCTTGTATCACCCGAAAATAAGACATTCAATACTATTATTATTATTTATATAACAGAGTGTTTTGATAAAAAACTAAAGAAGTTAGCCCGAACTGCGTATTATACTCACGCGCACATTTTTGCGCCGCACAAAAAATATTGGACGGCAATACATTTTGAATATTGGACGCACATCCGGGAATTTGGTGCACAATATTCAATACGCACTATTATCGTACCGTTTGGAAGGCACGTATAAATAATATTTATTATTAGCGGTGTAGCGATGACGGTGGGGTTGTCGATTAACCCTAACTCCCAAATCAATGAGAAAGCATATGCGCTCGGGGTGAGGATTTTGCGTAGTAATTTGTCACAGTATTTAGGGTTAATACCACAACTTGAACTTACATTATCCATTTCCATATCTATCTAAGGAAATTAATATACTGAGACGATAATAACTGTTCAAATAGGGAAAACGCTTCGAGCTCAGATGGGCCATCCATGCAATAGGTATTGGTAATTTATTTATTTTTCTCATCTCCCATTGAAACATCCCGTGTAACATAAAATGCCCAAATACATGCAGTTATTGGGGACTTAAAAAATGAATTACAACTAATCCAAAACAAACACGCAATGACATCCTTCACTATACGAACATACCGCGAGTGCTCTTCCGTGATCCGGAAAAACAACAAATAACGTTAAGTTGGTCAAAAGCTGACATCCCCCTCCGTAAATTTGAATCGACTTTTCAATTACACCTCACTCCGTTCTGTGGTCAAATCATTTGAATTATTTAATGGCATGGAGACATTTTCGCCATGACTTTTCTCTAGGCATGTAAAAGGGAACCGGCAGTATAGCGAATATAGTTATAACTAACGTCTTCGATGTACGTGTTTATTTTTACCAAATCGAATTATACGGCACTTTTTTCGATCACAGTGTTGCGAAATATTGAAATTCGTTTGTAGATCATACCCGTCAAGATTTTAAATATTTTTCGTTGCCAACATCAGACCTGATGAATTATAAAATCATAGATTAACATTCTGGTATTCAGTCAAACCATGGAAGTACGAGATACGGAATACCATCGACAAGACCCTCGTATATAACCCAATTATATTGCCATTAGCGGTACTTCCTCCACACACAAGGATTAAATGACTCTCCCATTATGTACGCACATTGGACTACCTCTTTGACCAAGCATCATCTTTGCCGGTGGGTTATTGTTTGGTTGCCAAACTGACTATTGCTACTCTCATGGACGCATGGTTGCCAGTGACATTTTTTCTTTCAAATCAAATACGATTTTGGGGAAGTTTGTTGTCAAAAAATGGTGTACAAAACTCATTTTGTTGAGAAATCCGCTTCAAACCGCGTTTTTTAACCCACATGTTTGGATAGATAAGTTGTTGAATTTGGCTAATTTGTAAATAAAAATAGTGGCCAAAAGTGCGCATAGTCAGAATTAGCTGAAAATCTTGACCTGTTGTTAGGTCATTAATGCAATTTCTAGGGAATAATTGAATTCAAGTACTTATAAAAAAACTGAGTGAAATAGTTTGTATAAAACTTAACAAATAGTGTTACATCAATCGCATCGGTGAATATGTGTATTAACCCTTACAGCCCCAGATCCCATGAAATCCCATTTCCCAGCATCCTGGTTCCACCTGGCGCTGAGGTTTTTGTGTGAAATAATGGCCCCGGGCTATATAGCTGGGCGAATACACTCGCCCAGCACAGCTTCCCCCGTGGCGCAGTTGGTAGAGTGTCCGCCCGCCAACCGAGAGGTCGTGGGTTCAAATCCCGGGGCGTGGCACCTCTTGTTGTGTGTGCTTTTTTCGCTTGAAAACAATTTCGTTGGAAAATCCACCGGGTGGGTTAGGGTTAAGAAACGATTTTTTTTCTTCTTTTTAATTTTCACTTTTTTTCTCTAATTTTACCCTGATTAACCCTTACAGCCCCAGATCCCATGAAATCCCATTTCCCAGCATCCTGGTTCCACCTGGCGCTGAGGTTTTTGTGTGAAATAATGGCCCCGGGCTATATAGCTGGGCGAATACACTCGCCCAGCACAGCTTCCCCCGTGGCGCAGTTGGTAGAGTGTCCGCCCGCCAACCGAGAGGTCGTGGGTTCAAACCCCGGGGCGTGGCACCTCTTGTTGTGTGTGCTTTTTTCGCTTGAAAAAAAATTCGTTGGAAAATCCACCGGGTGGGTTAGGGTTCTTTTATCAAACTGTTTTATGCATTCCCCAGCTTGTTTTAGATATGCAAACGACTATCAATACCCAAATTAACTACCGCGCTTTTCAAACATGCTACTCATACATGCTTGAACGAAACGGACATAATCATCTCAACACGACATTTCAATAGAGATGATTATCCCTCCATTGTTGAAGATCTATTGTAAACAGGCAGTGACGCGCGGTGACCTGTAGAAGTGTTACACAGCCCGGCCCTTTCAATTTGACGGCAAAGGTGATAAGGACATTGATGTTGGGCTCGATTCCGCGTCTGGTAATTTCATGGTCAAACTTAAAAACAAAATTGTGATTCTGTTCCCTGACATTAGATGACGTGAACCAATTAAAACATTCTAGCAATACTTGTTAGTGATTAAGCAGTCATTGCGCTGGTCATCCTAAAGTAACTTTGTGCCATGGTAATAGTGATAATTCTCTGTCGTTGCTTGGAAAAGTCCATTCACCTATATCAGGTGTTTCCTATCACCTATACAATACCCTCTTTTGTATTTTGAAGAACCTGCGTTGTGGCGTATAACAAGACCCCAACGTACAAACATGGTTATCCAAGTCGAACTTTTCCAAAATGTCAGAATTTGTCTAAGAGCGTGTTTCTGCTGGGGCACTGCAAAAAGATAACGCTAATAAACGCTTAGTTTCAATCGGTCAGTTGTTCATCCCCCTGTTTCTACTCGCGAAAAGTTACCGCTAAGTTTATCGATCCTAGTCGATGGGCCACGACATTTGACCTTTTGTAATACCAAACAATGACACCGCACCTGAAAAAGATTGCTTCACAATAATGTGTATTACCCAGCGTGACACGGTTCACGGCGCAAACCGCTAAGAATCGCCTTTCTGTTTCTATTGGGTTTATTGCCGATTATTGCCGATTTTTGCCGGTTCCAAACCTGGTTTGTGAAGGTTTTTGGAATTACCAAAAACACCGATTATTGCCGAGTTCTGCCTGTTTCTACTGGGCAAACTTACCGTTTATTAGCGGTTTATTCCCCAGCCGTAACACGCTCTAAGTCTCACTTTAATTTGCACGACTATATTGTACGATAGGTAGAGCAAATATTTACTTTTCATCGGAAGCAATATAGGGTATAAGTCATTTATACTCTAGAGTCTATCGAACTGATTTCGCAGAGTTTCCTATGGCCGCGCTGCAAACTAGTACGTGTGGTAAATTCGTATATGTGACTTGTAAACAAGACTTATACGATAGTCGCCAACGTTACATTTTGCGTCACCATACGTACAAACGAGCTTGACAATTGAACTAAACCAATGCAAATATGTCCACAATAATATAATTCCAATAAGATTATTTGTTAACACTTTCCATGCGGCGGTCACAAACATTTCAAAAAATTCAACATTATTGAATTGCATTACCATATTTGGAAATAACATAAGAATTGCAATACAATAAGTACAAACATATACCTCACATGGGAAAATATGTACGAGTTTTGGATGTACTGGGAAATTTACATTCAAATGATGTTATTTCCCCAAACAGATCAATAATACCTGCGAGAGAGAGGTACTTAACAAAGTTGTTACATGCACATTCGTTGGCCTGAAAATATACCTGGGTGACGGCATAGGCGAGCGAAACCCTTAAGGATATCAACGTGCATCGTGTAATAGGAAACAGGTGCTTATTAAACTTTCAATGTAAAGAAGAGGGCAGAATAGAACATCATGTAGCCATATGTTTATGACTTAATTCAGAGCAATGATAATTTCTTCGAACTGATATTGATCTAAGATTCTGAGGTTTTGTCCGCTTGAAACAAAATTCAATCCTATGTAATATGAAACGAAGTCCGATGTAAACCTATACGAAGGTTTCGCCTTTGATGATTATTAAAACAAAAGAACGTTAGCTCATGTCCTCATATCATATTTAACGTTAAAATGTTATTCGACCCTGAGGCCGTTGTCATTAGCCTTATTCTTTTAACACTATCCCTGATATTATTAAAGTGCGTATTCTGCTCGAACAGTATTAACTGCAATTTTATATATGTTGTGATCAATTTTTCCCTATAAACATGATAAATATTGTACAAACTGATAATTTATAGTCAACCAAAATAGATGCATGCTATTTTATAAAATATAAAGGTAATCAATTCCAACAGACCCTATGATACAATAACATTCAATGTGGGCGTTTATTGTATCGTGGGTGAACGTGAGGTCAACGATACACTCGAAACTCGAATTGATATACTGACTACTACTTTCATCATGTGAACATTATCACTTCGATAAAAGCGATGATTTGGTGCACCATCTGTTATCATTGTCACATCACCATATTTAATTATGAACAAGAAAATAGTTGCATCGGTCTAAGCTCAATTATCATAAGTGCCTGTACGTATTGATGAAAAATATCACTTTGTCATCATACGTATAAGTCTTACGTACAAACCACCAATACCCGCACCAGATACATTGCGGGGGTATTTGTGTTTGTGCGCTGTGGGAGTACACAATGAGTATAAATATACATTTTGGGAGTTGGATTTTTTGTTGGTACAGGAGTGCACTACGGGGGTAATTATTTGTACTGTGGGGGTATTTTTTGTATGTACATTGTGGGAGTTGACTAAGATAGATGGCGCCATTCATATAGTCGGGTGGCAAAGTGTATGTTTTAAGATGACAAATAACACACAAAAAACAAACAAATCGTTCTGGGGGTATATTTGTTGTTGCTTTTAACACGCTCACAGTATCCTCATATACCATTTGGAAACTGTTCATTGTGGGGGTACGCCCACAATGTCGAAATACTCCCACAATGTCAAATCATACTCATATCTACACCCACAATGTACCTCTTATAAGTACACTTATACGTATGTGCCATAAGTACTAGTTATGCAGTCAGGTCTTATCAAAAAACAACTTATCAACTAAGGTTATTATAGTAACTTATAAACATATAACGATATTATTTGAAATTGAAATGTTTGAATAGATCTTGCTCCTAGCATTTACCAAATGACCTGGATGTATTAGAACTTTATACTATTAGATCAGCCATCTTTATACTGATATGTGTCTACATGCTCTTTTTTCTTATAATCGCCAAGTAGATTCAGGCAAGTTGGCCTTTAGAAGAAACCTTAAAAAAGAAGCTATGCGCAATGTGGTTTTTATTTTTAGTAAAAATGCTATGCGAATGTAATGCACGGTATGCTGGGCAGAGGTGTATCAAACGTGGCTTAGTGAAGAGGGTTTGCAAATACAATGTGTCTTTAATTACTTACTGTTTATGAATGCAAACAAATATATTTCTTGCTTCCAAGCACAATGACAGAAAATATGTGGGACATTTTGACATCTTTGAAATGATCATTTTTAAGAAGCAACACGCCGACAACTCGGACTATGTCAAGCTTGTCGCTTAGAAAATCAATTGCTTTTTTCGGTGAGAAAATGTGTTAATCTGCCAGAATACTGCAGTCCAACAGGTATCAATAATTATTATAATTCAAAAATGGATTTCGTATCCCTATTTTATATACAGATTTCAATGTGGTTCTAGATCGTATCAGTTTATTATGTTCCCTAAATCTTAGCGAAACCATGCAGCACACTAGTTATAAGCATCCATTTTCAACTGTTGTACCGCGATTGCGAATATTATTTTATTATTACGCTGCAATTAGGGAGTGTTCAGAAATACTTTGGTGGAGGGGGGCTGGTCAACTGAAATGTTTCGGTGTCGACACTTTTTGACCCCCTCCTTTATAAATTGCAACACTTTTTTGACCCCCCACCCCTTAACCATTTAAAAAAACCTTTTTTGTTGTTGTCCACCCAGGCGTTATACTATCCATTTGGCCAAACTTGTTGACCCCTTTTATGTACCAACAACTTGTTGGTCCCCCCCCCCCTCCCCCTTTGTACAACTTCAACCCCCCCCCCCCCCCCTCCCCACTAACGTATTTCTGTATTTCTGAACACTCCCTTAGGAAATCGTCATAATGATTTCGTATCACCTAGGTGAATGTTGGCTAAAGCGCACCCTCTTTATTAACAGCTAACCAATCTCGCTTGGATCAACCAGTGTCACTGGATCAACTAGTTAATTGAGACTAAGCATCTTGCCCAAGGATATGCTGGTTCCCTGCATCAATGGGCTCCACACAACTTATCCATAGATGCAGGTACGCGCCGATTTCCACTCAAAGCTGATTTGCTGACATAAAAGTCATGATTGACAAAAATGGATCCACAAATAAATTCGATCAAGCCAGCGTCACGCTTAGAATGATAACAAATTTGCTGATTGGCACAAACTACACGTGTATCTGCGTTAACCACAGCGCCGAACTTCACACGCACATGCACGCATGTCATAGCGCGTTCCCCATCGCGCCGTAGCTATGGCAGCGCGACAATGCATTCAGCGTTCGATGGGATGTCTCAGCTACAGAGCGTTGATCGTTATTTACCTTATGCCATAACAGAGCGACAATGCAATGTGTTGAGCTTACGGTTACGGACGGCAATTGATTTGCCCGTACCTGCACCTATGGATAAGTTGGGCCGGGGATCCAGGGTGCAGCATAGCCCAAGGATACAAACACGTTGGCCACGACGGGCCGGGCTAGAACTCACAATCTCATGATTAAGAATCCACAATCGATTTCATTTTGTCGTTATAGCCCTTACATACACAACATACAATGTACTTATTAAATTTGTTCACTTGATGTGAAAGGAAATTACTTCTGTCATTGCCTGTCCAGAAATGAATTCTGAGATCATGAATTTAAGTGAAGGGGAGATTGGATGCCTGTAGTACTTTTTCTTCATGCATTACATAAATACAATATTTCCCTCCTAAACGGGGCATCTAATATTATCATAACTGGTAATCATCCCTGGTCCCCTGCTGCATGGACTACGATTAATTAATAAACAAACATATCGTCATGTCAACGTACAGGACTGATATTTCGAGTTATTTTTCGGCGTCCAGATAAAATAACAAAGATAAATTGGATTCGACTTTTCAATTACGCCATGGTAACTATTTTAATAGCTTGGCGAAGGTTTCGACTCGACTTTTCTCTACGGGAAAGCGATAGTGTACTTTTATAGCGAATAGTGGTAACGAACGTCAATACGATATATGTTTGCTTTTAACAAATCGAATTACACTGACCTTTGTCGATCACAACGTCGGCAGAAGATATGCAAATTTGTCGACACTTTAAATGATTTTCGTTGACAATTTCTCTACCGGTGACTAATATGTGCTTTTTCTATATTATGTTGTATATAAATTATATAGTTGGTGGTGTAGAGAGGTCTGTGGGTGATTGTTCAATGTTCTCAGTATCACCACATGTGGAACTTAAATTATCCATCAAGGGATTCTAATACGCAGAACCAGGTGAACCAATAGCAGTAATGTAAAAACACGTTACAATTGTTTTTTAATGATTTTCGAGGTTAATTCCGGGAAAACATCCTATCGGAAACGACAACACTACCCCTCACACATCCAGTGAGGTATCATTTTTTTCATTTTGACGCATTGATGGTAAGCATCCTTTCATTTCTAGAAGAAAAAAACCCCAGTTTTTGGGAGCTTCGAATATTAATTGGATGTGAATTACAATTATTAAAAACAAACACGCCATGAAATCCTTTAATATCTGAATATACGTACATACCGCGAGTGTTCTTCCGTGATCCGGAAAAACAATAAATAACTAAAGGTGGACAAAAGCCGATATTCCGTACCGTGAATTAGAATCGACTTTTCAATTACGCTGTCCTCTATTCTGCAGTAAAAGTAATGAGAAATATTGAATGACATTTTCGCCATGACTTTTCTCTAAGGGAAACGACGGTAGAGCGAAATAGTTAATACAAACGTCTTCGCTATACTAGACGTGTTTGTTTTTACAAATTCTAACTATGCAGCCCTTTTATTATTATTATGTATGGTATATATTGTCACCGCAGCCAACCGGATAAATTGGCATAATATTAAGATATACAAAAATATACGTTGTACATTAAAATGCAAGAATTACATAAATATACATTAGAAAACACTAATATTAAACAAGGTTTCTACAAAACTAACACCGTCCGTAGTCAGTTGATTCATGTCAAGACTAACGCGTACACGTATTACATGTTTTCTGTTGTCAACATCGGGCCCAAATAATAATCAAATCATTGGGTGGCTTCGACAGCGAGATTATAGGAATATAGATCGAGCAGTCACACTTTTACTCAGTGCTCTAATCATTTTATGAGAGCTTTCTTTCCCGCTTTATATTTAGTTATTATTAGCGGTGTAGCGATGACGGTGGGTTTGTCGATTAACCCTAACTCCTAAATCATTGGGAAAGCATGCGCTCGGGGCGAGGATTTTGCGTAGTAACTTGTCACAGTATTTGGGGGAGTTAGGCTTAATACCACAAATGGAACTTACATCATCCATTTCATATCTATGCAAGGAAATTAATATACTAATACGATAATAATTGTTCAAATAGGGAAAACGTTTCGAGCTTAGATGGGCCAGCCTCGCGCGAGAACCAGTTTAATGCCAAAAGCAATAGATATTGTTAATTTATTTATTTTTCTCCCATTGAAACAACCCGCGTTACATCAACAACAAAAATACATGCAGTTATTGGGAACTTAGATATGAATTAGATATGAATTACAACTAATTAAAAACAAACACGCTATGACAACAAATAACGTTAAGTTGGTCAAAAGCTTACATTCCCAACCGTAAATTGGAATCGACTTTCAATTACACCTCACTTCGTTCTGTGGTCAAATCACTTATTATTTAATGGCATGGAGACATTTTCGCCATGAATGTTCTCTGGGCAACTTAGGGTAAACGACAGTATAGCGAATACCTAACGTCTTCTATATACGTGTTTATTTTTACCAAATCGAATTATACGGTAACCTTTTCTTTCGATCACAGTGTTGACAAATATTGAAATTCGTTCATAGATCATACCCGGTAAGATTTAAAATAGTTTTCGTTGCCAACATCAGACCTGATGAATTATGAAATCATAGATTAACATTCTGGTATTCAGTGAAACTTACAAGCGCAATTGTGATTCTGTTCCCTGACATTAGATGACGTGAATCAATTAAAACATTCTAGCAATACTATAGTCTGTTTGGCCATAACGAGCCAGTGACGTAACTGCGTATTCTACTAATTACAGTACATAACGCGCGCGCCTACTCGAGGCGCTGGCGTATACACACGAGCGTTGAAAGACGGAAAATACATACGCGTGCGTAAAAGCTGCACCTGTTAAGTTACGTCACTGTCCAGAGGAAGCCAAATAGAGTATAGTTAGTGATTAGGCAGTCATTGGGCTAGTCAGCCAATAGTAACTTTGTGCCATATGCGCCATTAATAATGATAGTTCTCAGTCCTTTGCATTGATATGTATAACAAGACCCCAACGTACACACATTGTTATCCAAGTTGAACTTTTCCGAAATGTCAGAATTTGTCTAGGTCTCACTTTAATTTGCATAAGTATTTTGAACGATAGGTAGAGCAAATAGTTACTTTTCATCAAAAACAATATAGGGTATAATGCTGAAAACATACTAAGGTCGATTCGCGATTCGGGTCGCTCCTATGACGAGTTTTACGTCATATTCAAAAACCCGATACATTCAATCAAGAGATCGCTTGACTAGAATTTAGAAACGACCAGTAGTGGCAGTTGACTTCATTTCAACTCGAAAAATCGGTCGCTCATGACGCAATGAACACCGTTATTTTTCAACCAATGGGGGAGGTTTTTTTGCCTCGAAATTAGCATAACCAATCAGCAGCCATTATTCAGGTTGTCGTATGCGTGA
The DNA here is from genome assembly GCA_035610835.1 of Ophiura sarsii. Lineage (NCBI taxonomy): Eukaryota > Metazoa > Echinodermata > Ophiuroidea > Amphilepidida > Ophiuridae > Ophiura > Ophiura sarsii. Next base: position 7,953,858 of record CM069459.1, on the reverse strand, counting down.
CCCGTAAAACACCTGCGACTACCGGCGATTTAGTAGCTCGATACGACCTATGGCGAGCAAAGGTCGCACCGAGACACTTTTGAGCTAGCGAGTACTAGTGCCGCGACCTGTTGCAACCAGCGACCGGCTAGTATGATTCGAGCATAAGTCATGTTTACTCTAGAGTCTATCGAACTGATTTCGCAGAGTTGCATAATGCTCGAATCATACTAGCCGGTCGCTGGTCGCAACAGGTCGCTGGTCGCAACAGGTCGCTGCACCTAATAATCGCTAGCTCGAAGTATATCGGTGCGACCAAAGGTCGCCATAGGTCGCATCGAGCAACTAAATCGCTGGTAGTCGCCCACCTTTTCAGGTCTTTATTCGGCCGTGCAGACGATAACCTGGATTATGGCTGCTGATTGGTTCTGCTGTAACCGAGAAAGGTGTTTTTTTGATTATGACGTAAAACTCGTCATAGGAGCGACCCGAAACGCGAAGCGACCTAAGTATGTTTTCAGCATAAGGCCGCAACGCAAAACTAGCACATATTGCTCATACGTATACGTGACTTCATTTGTACATGTACGTATAAATACGATAGTCGTCAACGTTACATTTTGTGTCACCATACATACAAGCGAGCGAGTGAAAATTGAACTAAACCAATGCAAATATGTTCACAATAATGTAATTCCAATAAGATTATTTGTTAAAGGTCAACCAAAATGGTGATTCAAGTTTTTTGTTCTCGATGGAGGATATTGTAAAAAACAAAATGCAAAAAGAATTACCCTTTAATATTGCACCGAAAACAAAATATAGAGTTTCTAAGCATAAATAATTTGTATCATAAATATTGACGATGGCAGGTTACTACCCTGTATACGTCATGAGTGTTACCCAGGCTCGCACACAGAACCTCAATAGGTCGATAGCGTAAGCATCCACTAATGACTTTTGTTTGTGCAGACTTATCGATCGAGACCTGGACCGATACCGAGTTGGGAGTAACACCTGTTACGTAGTAACGCGTCATCCGTATACAGTTCATCCCACACTAAAAAAGAAACACTGGAAATTATGATTTATTTCTTGTATATATTTTTCCCTGGACAATATTTTAATGAAATTCTTTTTGCATAATACTCTTCTAAACATACCCCATTGAATAAAATATACTTGAATCACCATTTTGGTTGACCTTTAACACTTTCCATGCGGCATGCGGTAGCAGACGGTACTCCATTATTTCACAAAAGTTTCACAAATGTCAACATTATAGAATTGCATTTACCATATTTGGAAATAACATGAGAATTGCAATACAATAAGTACAAACATGCGTAGTATTAGTTCAGTAATTCTTGAGATAGACTTTCATTTTTAAGAAAGGTTTCTGAAAAATCTGTTTTGTGTGGCAAAACTAATATCCGCGTGGAAAGTGTTAATGTTGCCTGTTTGTATGGTGATGCAAACTATTACTTACGACTATCGTATAAGTGTAAAGTGCAAAGTCTCTTATACGCATGAGCAATTATAGGCCTATGTAAAGGTGTTGAAGTACTTCATAAGGAATCGTAAAATGCAAATAATTATGAAATGGAGGAGAGAACATAGTGAATGACACATCAGAAATAAATTATATATCAGTGGTCGATAATGGTTAGTAAGCAGATTACGAATGCATTTATTCCACTCAGATGTTTGATACAATAAAAGAATGTGCTTAATTATGTCTTAATCATTATATCAAGGCAAGTTACATGTACACGCAAGTCGAATATACTATTGATCACAAAAATGTATCATATAAATTATAGGTATTTAGCAATAATAAACAGGATCCATGATCGACAGAGGTCTACCTGATCCATTGGTGAATACCGATTACATTCATCATAAACAATTTCAATATAATAGGCAATGTGTTGCCAGCGTTCTATAATATTGTGTATTGTACAAGATTTGTGCGCCCTGAAAGGCTCTCACCCTCCTTCACCATTCACACCCCTTCTGCACTCCAAGCCACTGCATTACACTGTTCACCACACCAAACCCTTTTTAACACTTTTAACATACCTTTTCAAAGTCTATCTCAAGAATAACCGAACCAATACTAAGCATGTCTGTACTATGTTAATGCATTTCTCATGGTGATTTCAAATTTGATAATAAAATTCAATAATTTTGACATTTTTGAAACATTTTGTGACATTTTGGAACTGTCGTCTGCAGACGACTGCCGCGTGGAAAGTGTTAATGTTCATCCGTTAGTTCCGATTTTTTGGGCGCCAAGTTTTGGATGATTATACATTATGTACATGTATTTCGCGGGGTTTACTTGTAAATGACACTGTTTTCGTTCTGGGACTGCTTAACAGTCAGCAGTTGGCAGAAAATGAGCAAACATGAGACAGAGAATTAGACAGATAACGACTTTTCTTATTTCACATTGACACTGTTGACAATGGTTGGCAGGGATATGTCAAGATTTAATCGATTTTGAATTAGTAATGATAGCAGACTACCGAATGTTGAGATTAATTAAAAAGCTTGACATTTGCTACAACATGAGCTAACAGGAATCATAGAACCGGACGGGTAAAACTTTGTCTTTTTTTGCATTTGCCACTGCCGCTATTGACACAAACCAGTAGGGAGCTTACTAATCAATGTTGCATTAGTAATGATAAACTCGTCAAATCGGGGGCATCATTAATTAAAACGTGACAACGGTGTGATGAATCCAATTCGTCTATCAGACGCATTCTTGTGGTTATGCATGATTGTGCAGACGAAAAGAGGAATATCCATCTGAGTTTATTGGCCAAACCATCGGGCAAAAGTGATTGAAATGACGAATCTTCAGGATTCAGACTATTTTTCCCATTATCAGGGTATAGAGAATATATCTTTGCAGAATTGCAGGAAAGGTATAATATAAACATAGGCCTAACAGCTCAATAAAAAAACATGTAGGTTGCAATGGCCTTAAGGATGTCACCAAATACCACTCTGACGCATTTCGTAAAACGCTCGCAACGACCTTTATGCGTATCTTCGATGTTTAATGCATAATACATTTACATTGGACTACTATTTAAGGTTTATGGTGTCGTGAGTTTCGATCTCGACGCGTTTCGACGAACACAACACTCGTAACGACCTGCACAATGCATTATACATATTGTTTGACTTGTATAAGGTTTATGACCGATGCTTCATTTCCATACCTGAAACTTGTATCATTAAGCCTTGATTGTAATAGAAAACGACCATCGTAATGATTATGGATGGCCGTATCCATTAACCCTGTTATAATGACAGAGAGCATAGACCTACATTATACTATATCTACATATCAATATCAAACTAATAGGCAGGCCGAAATTGAAAATGAATATTTTGTAAGGAAAGGCAAAGGCTTCAAATCTTAGGGTAGTTGTTATCGGTTGCAAAGTCATTTGAACATTTGAAATGGTGTCAACTCTAACAAAGTATTTAATGTTTGTTTATGCACATTAATTAACAGGCCTGACCGACCATTTCTTTCTTATATTTTTGATTTTTTTTTGTTGTTGACATTTTTTAAAAATTGTGAACATTTTTCATAATTCACCAAATGTATTTGAACATTAATTGTGAAAATTTAGATTTGATTATTTTTCAAATCCAAACAAAAAACAAAAGCAAAAAAATGAGATTTTTGTTTTGATCGCCTAATGGTGGTAACTATATACTCACATCACAACACTCGCATACAACTTCCTAAGTGAACGAAACTCAACATTCTAATTCCAAACACATATAAGCCACGCCATCTTACACGCATACTTACAAAAACCTCATTCGCTATAATCTTGCATACCAATCCATACCTATATCCTTTACGCATCTACAGTACTTTTTCAAGCTATTCAAAAGTACAACACTAGCTAATCTAGCGTTCTGAATCACCGCTTTATTATACATCACCACGTGCGTTATATCAAGCAATGGATATAGACTAAATTTCCTCGTGGATATATTTGACGAAAACAGCCATTACGAGGTAACAAGTCGAATTTTAAAGTCTCCGCTAAATCTTATTTCCATGATCTTGTAACTACTTGGCACAGAAAGATATACCGCGTATACAATGATCAAAAAGCAAGGCGTAACTGCGAAATCGATTCTCTGGGTTTGACAGATATGTGAAGTTAATCGAGTTATCCAGTCCGGATGAAAACATCTTGAATGTGGTGCAAATTTCAATCCTTTTAGTTTTATGTTGGAGTTGTAATACATTTGGTCATGGTAATGCTGAAAGAATTTCAGTTGAACCCATCATTGAATTAAATCAGTGTTAAGTGTAATTACCGAAATGGACATCATTATGTGATAAGTACATGTTCAAGTACTACCTTGACTGATCTATAATTTGATTAGCTCCAAATTGGCGAAGCCTCCTACAGCAGCGATTGAATATAGGACACGGGCGCGGATGAACACAAAAATCGCACTTGTGCAACATAATATGCAACGCGTGTGTGCGGCCAAAACTATATGCGTGTGGCCAAAACCGCGTGCGTGTGGTCATAATCTCGCCCGAACGCTTGGATTACGTCTGTCCGTGGAGAGATAAAAACCATTTTCTCGACAATTTGGAACTGATTAAACTATAGTTAAGCGGTTATTCTTCAGATAATACCATAATGCTGATCGATCCATACCATCAAGTTATCGTATTGATTTATATTTCTGGTTTAAAACTAAACTGTAGACGGTTGTGCGTGTGGTTATCTGTGAGATCACACATCTGTTGTGGAATAGACTTGCACCGCGTGCAACATATTTTCATCCGGTATGGCAACTCTAGACTTATATCGTCATATCAAGGGCCGACTATAATGGTTCTCGAGTGTATACAATTTCAATGAGGTACTGAAACACCTAAGTTGTCAACATAGACTATGTTGTTCTGTATTATAAACTCCTATTTGTAAATTTAAAATGATTGTACCTGGTATCAATTAAGTGACATGTATTAAGGTTATGGACGAAAGATACCAATGGTGTGGAACACATCAAATTGATTACATGATTGAAACAACATGGGACCGTGTAACTAAACTGCTTAAAAAAAGTTCGGCAATATTTTTTTCAATCACCAATTGTTCGAATAGTACGTGATTCATATTGTGTTTTATATCAATTCGTATCAATCACTTGTTTCACAGCAAAGCCATTTCTTGAGAATGTGGGGAAGTTCTCATTGAAAATGTGCCAAATTCACCACTACTTTTGAGCACATAATATATGTTCACAGTTTGTTTACTTCCACACTGATCACATTCACGTCGATGTTGACAAGTTAACTATTATAATAAATACATTGGATATGATATAATTGCATCAAATGCATAAGTAGTTCAATATTCAAAATGTACTAAAGTGCTATTTACAGCCTGTGATACTTTTATTTAATATTGTGCGACAATTTCACTAGTGCAGGCTATATTAGTTACATCATATTGGATAACATTTAGTTATAAACATCACTTTCGTTCGATCCCTAACAAACGGAACTCGCTTTCACACACACCTACATTCCTAATTCACCCTTGCATTTACAAATATTTTTGATTGATTCAGAATAGAAATAACTATTAAATATACAGATATGACACAATTGATCGGGTACATTACATACATCACTGTTAGATATACCTAGTATAAAAATTGGCGAATAAAGTAGCTGTTAAAATATATATATTTGTGTATATAATAATATAAATCAATAACTATTTACATATCTTGAAATACAGGGTGTCTCATCGTTATTTTTAACAACACCAACAACAAATAATCTCACATTTTTCTTCTTTGATACGTCATTAAAACAGATCAATACCTTGTTGATTTGCCATAATGTCAATCTCATTGGCTGAGTTGAAATTTGTTAATCAATATCTGAATGAATACAGGTATTATATGTTATAATAAATAACCGATTGAATCTTATTTCTGTTGATATTAAAAGGCATATCTTAGGGGTTTGTTTTGTTTTTCCAGTATACGAGCATCAATACGTGTAATTAAAAACAAGTTATTGTGAAATAATTGAGTATTACTCTAGAGTAATGATGTCTCACTATTTTCGTTATTAATGCAAATGTGGCCTACAGTTAGAGAGCCCGTTTTGAGGCCAATTGCAGTTCATGTGTTTTACTCATTGAACAGTGACATACATCTACACTTTTGTCCCCTCATCAACAGCCGTGCTTGCACCATTCTGTCCGATCCCACTGGTGACGGTCAACATCATCCTAGAAGGTCCGTTTTCTTTCGTTGCTCGTAACCGTTCAGATCCTCCTCTATTATCCGAGAGTGCTGTGCTACCTGTGCACGTCGGCTGGCGACAACTTCGTTTCGACAACATTGTAGTTATTGTATACAGGTAGGGATTTACGGACGAATTAATAGGTAGGATAAATGTCACTACCCAAGCAAACATTTCGGGAGAGATTTCCACCACGCCACTTTGTACCAATATCCCGATGAATATGATAGGCACCCAGCACAGAAAATCCGTTGCGACAATAACAAACATCTTAGCCGCCATCCGAATCTCACGATCTCTATGGCGAGCCAGTTTCACTCTTTTGGACGTGTCCCGAACCGCTTTTAAAATAGCTAAATAGCATAATAATACAGCTATGAAACAAACGAGGTTCAGTCCTAAGAAAATAGCGATAGAAAAATACATTCCGGTTGTACTGCCTACCTTGGTCCGGACACTTATTGACTGGTCTGGTAGAAACCACTCAACCCCATCATATTTCACAGATTCATTTTTGTACAACGATTTACGTACTAACGGTAGTCCGATACACACCTCTGATATATCATATACGTCGTTGTTAACTCCAACAAACGCGATTGCAACCACACCCAAAGCCATAGAGAGCAACCATAGAACAATCGAAGCCGTCTGTGCGGATGTATGCGTTAATCTATAGCGAAGTGTATGTGGATAGACCACTCGTATGAATCTATCGAAACTGATAAGGGTTAAGAAGAAAACCGATGCTTCGCATGACGTCAGGGCAAGAACACCGGCCATTTTACACAGTGGACCCGTTCTCCACTCTTCTGCATAAGAAGGGAAATACTTCTCAAAGTGTATATCAGCAAAGACAAGAATGAGCATATAGATACCCGTGAGCATATCAGAGAGTGCCAGGTTGGAGATCAGTAGAGACTGGACCCGGTCCTCTTCCATTTTTCCGATGCATCGCCAACTCAAAACGAGTAAATTTCCTAAGAGTGCACTCCAGCCGAGAATCCACATGAACATTCTGAGAGTGACATGTGGTAAAAGGCGGCCGCATGTGAGATATGGTGGCTCTGCATTTGTAGCGTTACATTGTGTTGTATCGATGAAACAGCAGGTCCCTGGTTGGTCTACCAGAACGACCGTCCCTGTGTACAAACCTCGAAAGGTTCCCTTGTAGACCTTTTTCAGTGGATTAGCTCTCAGATCTAATGTTTTCAACTTAGATAGATTGAATATTTTAGGTAAGTCTCTTAAACGGTTAAATGAAAGATTAAGTGTGGTTAAATTCGGTAAAAAGTGCAGTAATTCTTCCGGTATCGCATCCAAATAGTTATTCTGCATAGCTAACTGCTGCAGAGACATCTTACCACCTATGTTTGCACCGTGGAATGCGTAAGGATCTAAAGCTATCAATCTGTTGTTTGCAATACTTAACCAATCAAGATAGCGAAGGTGTTTGAATATGTCCTTAGGTAGCGTATACAGTTGATTGCAACATATATGAAGAGTGTGAATCTCATTCAAGCCCCGAAAAACACTCGTCTGCAGACTGGTCAAGTTATTATAATCCAGGTATAACTCGGCTAAATTGAACAGACCTAGAAACGCACCGGTTTCGATGTAGGTCAAACCATTAAACGATAGGTCAAGCAGACCGAGTTCATCGAGTCCATCGAAAACACCCGCGTTTAGAATTTGCAAATTGTTACCGTCCAAATGAAGCCACTTAACACCATCGGGTCCTTGAAATGTGTCGCTCAGTGCCCGGGTGTGTAGCTCAGTTAATCCCATATCAGACATGAATAACGCACGATAGTTAACGGACGGTAACACCAGTAGCGTTCTGGTTGAAAATGACGAATGATAGGATGGTATATCATTTGTGCACGACATCTCGATGGAGCGAGGAATTAAGCTGCAACTACAATTTGGCAAACATTTATGTCGACACGTTACTTTTGTCATTAGCCCATCGATAAACTGGAAAGATTGAAGTTCGCAGTGGATGACTTTGTCGTAAACGCGTATATATTTGTTGTCCTGCTCGGCGCTCCAGATATACAACAGCGACCCATCCTGCCCAGCTTGATACGTGTTATCCTCAATAGTTAGCGAAATAGTCGCTCGTACGTGCAGTAATAACGATCTCTCAGAGAAATGTACCTGATATGATCTCAACTCACCCGAAAAAGCAAGATACTGTGGCGTCGTCGCGGATTCTGTATTTTCTACGTACAGAAAATCAGTTCCTTTTATATTTGCTTCAATTATACTTAGGGTAATTACGGCTCCTGGCCTGTCGTCTTTGGATGATAATGAAATATTACAGCCATGAAGCCCATTGAGTCGTAATGAAAAAATACCATTAGCGTTCTCTGAAACACCACAGTAATCATCTATTAATGACACGTTGTCATTCCAAATCGGTGGATTGTTTACAGATATTGATAGAAATCCGTTACAAAATATTACATAGAGTGATAAGTTATAGACAATCCAGACTACATGTAGTAGCAAACGGCGTGCCGACAACGACAGCATGATGTGCTGGTTGAACCCTGTGTGGGTACTTACGCGCAAATACCGCCGAAAAGTCCGTTTACTGTTAAAGTAATATCAAATCAAAACAGCAAAGGTCATGGTGGCTACATGTATGCTATAGCTACGGCATTGTCGGTTGAAATAATGGAATTGCTAGTGCGTATGTTCAGAGCACTTCACTATATCTATAGTATTTCATCATCAGAGCTTTTAAGACACAATCAGATTGTATTGCGCGGTAGTAGTGGTATCTTGTTAAGACCACTATCACATTATCTCTACGTGATGCATCAAACGTGATATTCCCTTCCGTTTCTCTCAGCGATAAAGTAATTTCCACTAGCGCTGTGATAGCGATGATGTCGCAGCCGTTAACTCTTGCATCCAGTAGTGTATGGTGTAAATAAAGTGTCTGGACTTCGAGATAGCAAATAATTTTTGACCGCATATGATAGCGCCCTCTCGTGATTAATATCTGCAACTGCAGTACGCATGCTTGTAAGTGCCAAGTACCCTTCAACATGTTCAAGTTTGTGTTTATTCATATTAAACGTAACACAATTGCACTTCCTTAAGCATGTATCAGCTTTAGGCATATTTGAAGAGAACTATTTTGTGCTTAGATATGTATCTGCCTCCAGGATCTGCGTGTTATATATTCTCATTTTCAGTTCAATTCCGTTGGAGAGGAACTGACTTTTATAAAACGAGTTTACAATAATAAATTTGATTGGTCTTAAATAACTTTCACATGCTTAATCACTTTCAGATTTGAATAATTTGTAAAGATTCCATGATATTGATGTATTTTAAAACATTCTATGAACCGTCGTTGAGGGTAGTACATGTTTGTGAACGACGTATGTAAACACAGCCCCTGTAAAGTTACCTTTAGGGACATACATTATGTCTAAATATTGAGAAATTAACAATTTTCGCATCACTGTAAAAATTGTATTAAACTTCCACCACAAGGTCACTAATGTAGCAATAATTACTTTAAGTAGAGGAATTGGTTACTATCATGAGTCTTATTAGATCACAAATGTACTGTACTTCGACACGTTCGAGATCACCACGGAATTAAAACATTGAACATGGCAATATTTTTATTTCAGCATTGTTTTCATTAGATGAAAACATGAAGTTTGAATTCCTTTGGCCTAGTTTTAGACTTTTAATTAGTAAAACTCTACAAATGATTATCCTAGTTTCTTATATAACATGTTATTCAATTTAACAATTTCGAAACTCTCGTACGGAGCTTTAAATATAACGAAATCATCCTCAAACATGTTCATACATTCTTATTCAGTGGCGTAGCTCAGGGGGGGGGGGGGGGGGGCTCTCTTTGGATATAGTGTTTATATGCGGGGTAACCATTTAAAAATGACCATTTTAGCTTGGTTTTTAAAAATAAATGACCATTTTTGTTAAAAAACTGCTTAAAACCCTGAGGATTGGCCAACATTTGTTAACTATAGTGCTTTTTTGACTGGGAAACTTTGTGTCCGTGCGAAATTTTTTGACCGTGCGAACTTTTTTGACTTCACCCCCCCACTTACGTGAAATTCACGAGGTGACTGACTTGGAAAAATTTGGGGGCAACCTTTTACGAAAATTTTAGAAATCTTGCCCCCCCCTGAAAAAAAACCTAGCTACGCCACTGTTCTTATTATCTACAGTTGTTTACCTTTTAACATTTAAAGGTTATGTACGTGAGGTTTTCAAAGTTTTCAAAGAACACAGTCATCAATGTTGCTGTTCCCTAACATATAAACTTCTATGATTACATTTTGCCTTTAAGAGCGGCGTCAGTGGTATTACAAAGTGGCCTGTGGTATTACATAGTTTCATATTCGTACGGTAAACTGTGGTCGTTTTGTGATGTATAACACATTATTTTGAAATATCGCTTTCGTATTGTTTTTAACAAAGTCCCAAAGCTAATAATGTGTTAGTTAATTGGTAATCATTAATTTGATGTACAAAAAGGCTAGTTTTGTTTTATTTTAATAAAATGATGTACACACTGTACGCCACTGTGTAATACCACCGACTTCATGTGAAATTCACACCTGTTATATTATTTAATGAACATTGTTGGTTTATTTTTTTATGGGTAAATCAAAAAAAGTGTGCACGATTTGAAACGGCCATTTAACGTTAATGTGTGCATTGAACCATGGAATCGACTTAAAAATAAGCAAACTGTGATACGTTTTGTAAACTCTTCGCGTTTTTTGCCATTCCAATAAGATTTACACAGTTAAGACATAAATAGTACTGCACAGCATGATGATATGAAGTGAGAGTGTATAAGCAAGGCATCGTTGTGCCTGTAAATTATTACAGGCTCCTGGTATATAAAATGAGCAAACGTGTGGTAAAACATTGTAAACATAAATAGTTCAGATGATAATACTTCATATACTAAAAATATTGCACAAATAAATTGTTGATAATAGCACTGAAAAATTATTCACATTTAACATATGAAGAGCTGTTTTGCAAAAGGCCTTTCATCCACTTCTGCATGTTAGTCATTTTGCATTATTTGATGGATGGCTATTCATTATGTGGAATGTGGCTTGTAATGTTGGTGCCTTAAAGGTATATTATGTGATCTTTTCCAGGGGACGCCCTCAATCCTCAAAAAGGTTACAGAGCGATACGATTCCTAATAACCTCAAAATCGTAGTTTTAGAGTGAATTTAGAGTAAAAATTGAAAAAAATAGATACCGCTCGGTACAATCTATTTTCAAACCATGATTTTGAAGTAATTAGGAATCGTATCGATCTGTAACTTAAGATCTTTATGATTTATGATTTAAAAATGCAAATCTCCAAGAAAATCTGCTTTCATAGTAAAAATCAATGATAGAGGGCGCTACTTGGAAAATATCACATAATATGCCTTTAATTTGCGTGCATGGATGCACTAATCAAAGTCATAGAAACAGTAATGAACACAGCCTTACAATAATTTGATTAATTCCATGGACTTGTCAATGCAAATTCATTTATGCAAAATGAGTAACATGTGGAGGTGGTCTGTAGGCCCTTTTGCAAAAAAGCTCTTCATATTAGGTTCACAAATTATACGGTCTGAGTTACCGTCTTCTGCTAAAGGTTTTTTTGTAAGACATAAAATAAAATATTAGCTTACTTGCAATTTAAAATAGAAATCAGTTGTTTGCTTATATCAAGTTTTTTTAATGAAGCCTTTCTTCGACATGGCTACCATTTTGCTGAATACATGAGTGTGCCTTGTCCAACATGTTGCGAACGTCTCGTAACCATTCCCTCTTGCGGCGTAGGGATGTCACTGTGGCTCTGACACATGCCTCCACTTCTTAAAGACTTCTTGCCTCCACTTCTTGGTCTGTAACAGGTGATGCTAGTATTCAGATTTGTCTTTTCATTTGACAACTTGGTATCAGACGATTAATTACTTATCCCAGAGTGAAAGAATGATTTTTGAGGAACATTTTGACAAATAATGTGATGATAATTACCATTTTAGCCAAACCAATTTACTGTGTGTAAATCCCATTTAAATGGCGAAAAACGCGGTCAGTTTATCAAACTTGCCAGAGTTTGCGTTTTTTTCAGTCGATTACTTTCATTTTTGGTAAGGTAAACTAGCTTAACAACGCATGGTTCAATGCATGCATCAAGGTCAAATGGCCGTTTCAAATCGTGCATATTTATTTTTGATTCACCCTGTATATGATTGTTTTTCACTCTAAATACCATAAATGAATACCACTTCGGATATTGAAAACATTGACACTCGGAAATAACACTGCCTATCCATGCGCATGTACAGATGTAGATATACTATATACTTTTGTGATGTGAGTAAATATTAAACCGAAGGATATGCAACAGGACTGCATTTCTATTTTGTGTTTTCATATTTTACATGTAATTCATGCTTTTCTTTTTTGATTCATTGATAAATCAACTAATCGTTGAATTCAATAATGCATTTATATATTTACTACATAAACATCCAACAATACATATTTGTGTTGCGCCATTCCCCGGAGGCTCAAAGCGCGTATACAGATGTACAAATAACATACGTAACATAATACTATAAGGAACAAATTAAATGGGGACAATTAAATGTGTCATTTATATATAAGAAAGCGATGGGGAACAAATATGTGATTTGCCAATTTGTCGATTTGCCATATATCCAGGTTAGTATCACCTAAACATTGTTGTTGTTTACGGACTATTTAGAGGTGTTCGCAACTAAAACTAATGCCAAAGGTAAGCGATGTAAAACACTGATGTTCAATAATATCAATTAAATTGAAATAACCATAAATCACGCAAACAGGTGACAACAATATACATACATATCATTAGCATGCAATCTCTACAGAAAAATCACTACATTTAGAATCGTAGATCACGTAGATATAAACGTCGCAGTGTACTCTATACTTCACTTTTCTATCACTTAACTCATAGACGGTGACACCGTCTATGCTTAACTACAGATATATAAATGTCGTTACGCATCATATGAAGCATTTGTTAATTACTTTTAGATTGAATGTCCGGTAAAATAGATCGCCAGTAGTAGAAAGAAATTAGGGTAGGTATTCATTTGTACGTACAGTAAACACTTTTTCTTAAATTTCAAAAATTAAGGTAAGTCGAAATTGGATAAACAAACATTTTTTGGCAACTGAACTAAGAGAGCTGTAGATCCTTAAAGGTGTCCAGCAAGCACAATATTGTGCATTATATGTTAGAACAATTATTATCGAGCCTAAATTGCGTAATTATATATAACAAAACATCATACTTTTGACAAATACTAATAAAAACTACCATCTCTCAAACTGCAATTTTTAAAATTCGCGGCGATCGGAAGTCCCGTTGCCGATTAATTCAATTCACTTGCGCATATTTGTGCACCAATCACCATATAATTACGCACTTTGGGATCGATAATTATTTTTCTAAACATAATATTATTAATGCACAGCGTTGTGCTTGTTTAATGCTTAATTCTTCTTTAATGCTTAAATTAAAATAATATAATTTTAATATTCCCCAATGTTTCCACTATATTCAGAGGTAATCACCACACACATAGAGTTAATGATCTATCAGCAAAACATTGGCTGCAGGTGTTTGCGACACAATCACTCACATGTTTTACATGATTAATGCGAATACTGATATATAAATAAATCCGTAGTTTGAAAATTGGAAGAGGTTTCTGAAAAATCTGTTTTGTATAATATGGTAAAACTAATAGCCGCTTGGAAAGTGTTAATCAGCGAAAAAGTAATTAGTGTTGCTTCATAATAGTATACAACAAATCACCATTCTAAAAATATCTGAGTTATTTAAAGAGACGTGTCAAGTCTATTATCTGTCAAGAGCTACAGGGAAATACCGACGGCAATGGACTAAGAAATTGAAAATAATAATATTGATAAGTGGCGATAAATAAATACAAATATAAAAAAGAAGGAAAAAAAAGACAGTATTTAATGTACTGCGGACAGAGCCTTTCCACAGATTTGTACACATACAAGCAATGTTTTATAAATAATCCTTTCATCAGCTGCAACAAGTAGAATTGAGTTAACAGTGGTGAGACATACTCACGCATGGGCTTACGACACACCATTCTGCGACATTTGCTAACGTCTCAGATCTGTATTATAGATACCGTATACCAATAAGCAACATACAATAAAATACACCTAGCACCAAAAGTCCCTGGTGACCAGGTGCTTTGTTGTTGGCTAATACAAAATCAATAGTCGGTTCCAAAAATAAATGGGCAGTATGTGGAGTATACTGAGCCCTTTAGCTGAAATTTCAAAACAGGAATTTTTGAAATCGGACGAAGCATTGTAACGTGGCATCAATTTTAGTAATCCCACTTTTTTAAAGTAATCCATGGAATGAAAATAACCACATTGTTTGACATTCTACACACTTTTGCTCGTTTTCTCAAACTAACCATCTCTGGCAATTACTATGCATTAAGATTTATAAATGCGATCCCGTGGACTGACTCTTAAATAGTTACGCAATAAAAATAATAACAAACTCTCCGTACTCACTATTCGGTGTTTGCGACCAGAATTGGATAGATATATCGCGGAGCAATCACACGCTACAATAGATTCAATCTCAGTTTCGTTATTAATTCTACTCGTGCGTTACTCATTATCAAGTGAGCCTTTTCTTTCTAATCTGCCATCACATCCAGAAGGGTTTTTAATATGTTTTACTCGATATAAATCCCATATACCAGATCAGATACCATTGCAGATTTTAGGCAATATTCATACCTATACACTCTGTTAAATTACAGCCGCGGGAACTCCACAGTGACCTGGACCCAGGGACCTGGGGAGTGTACGGAACAACCACATTTCAATTCCGCGTTTTGTTTATTACTGGATACTGGATAGATTGGTCTCGCTTGGTGTCTTGCGTGCTTAACAGGTGTCTAATCAATTCGCAAGTATTATTTGTAAGCAGAATAGCAGGATATTTGTTGTTCATGCCGGTTTTATTAACCCGAATATCACCATGATCTATTTTTTTTATCTTGCTCTAAATCAATCTCCCCCTATCTCTGAATCAGTTCATGCTGGCAAATGAAGGGTGTCGCATTTTAGTATGCTGCTTATTCAAATTCGAGTTGAACTGCATTCTCGTTCTTGTTTTAAAAGGACAACCATTGAATTTAATACATTTGAGGGGTAATGTTTTTAATAAATAAATGATCAATGTCTTTCACTTGACTCGTGCAGTGAGGTGGATGAATATTTAATAGTTTCGAATATGGGGCAACACCTATTAACTTGATTAAACTGTTTACAGACACATGAGCGTCCCAAAAGCTTTGATACCTTTTAATTTAAGAGTGAAACAAAGCTTTAAAAAGCTTTGTTTCACTCTTAAATTAATTTGCAGTATTGGATAGAGAAAACTGTAGAATTATTTTAATTTGAAATTAAAAATAATTACCGTGGAAAATCTGTATTCTCTTCACTACCTCTCTTCCTCTCTCGCTCCCTTCACTTCATTAAGCTTATTATACTACGTGATTATATGAAAGTGCAGTTTTACAGTTAGGGAAACTGTATCTGTACTTTGGCAACACATTATAGCTGTTATCGTAAGCTTGGTATCAAAAATTCTCTATCCAAATATGTTTTTATTTTTATGCATTGAATTATTTCACCGAAGATATTAAGATTTAAAAAGTATCGACTATTTTGGGACACCCTGTACTATCAAAATGGAGACTATATCACTTGGGAAATCGATACAAGGAAAACAGTAACTCTATTTTGAACGATCGGTCAATATTACTTTTATTAAGAATCACACAATTGGTGCAGGTAAAATGTTTGAAAAATTGACACTTTCTTCAAACATAATTGAAAAACATACAGTATGTCGCATTGTAAGATTGATAATACACAGGGCTTTTTAGTCATCTCTTTTAAGTCTGAGATGAAAATACAAGTCTTCGACTTTCAAATTTGCAAATTTTGCCACAGCGATTAATTTGATATCTCATTTAAATATTGCATTACATAGTACTATTCTTCAAAACCTAAAGCATTACAAGCAATTAATATGGCACTTAATTCCATCCTTTTGATAACGCCAAACAGCTCGCAATAACTGACAATTGGTCTTTTTTGCAGGAGAAGAATTTGATCAGCCGTCAAATGATATGGATTCCTGTTTGGAAGTTTTCCATGAAAATGAACTTTTTTTTATCAAAGGGTATTGAATGTTTGTCCTTCGTACCTGTGTGAATAAGGATACGCCACAAGATATGGATCGCATCGACAATCTAATAATGTAGGATACGCCTGTATGGCTTCAAAGGTCGTCAATAGTACATGGGGAGTTCAATAAATTGTCAATATAGTTTAATGTAAAATGAAAGAGTTGAGAAAAGAGTCCGAAAACTCGTAAAATGAATACAAAGTGATTCACATGTTAGGGCGGGGGTGGGGGGGGGGGGGGGGGGGGGGGGGGCACAGCACTAAATAAACCTCCCATTGGATTATGTAAATTAGGGCTACAAGAGTCGCCCCCCCCCCCCCCCGACATGATTTGATTTCAATGACAAATGGGTTTAAAAACCTTTATTTTAACTTTATTTGTTAAGCCCTTGATTGATAAAACGAGCATAGATATGTAGGTCTATAATCGGATAACCATGGCGAGGGGGTCCATTATTGTGAGTAAAATCAAAAACAAGGGAATGTGTAGTAAAATGATGCTCTGCAACCGTTTTTGCGTTCATGATATTTATGTATGACATGGACAGAAATATGTTTTCCTTTGAAATTAAGATAAAATTACCTTCTTTATAGACTCAAAATCAATGCAAATCGATATAAATCGAGTGTCACCACTGCGGGTTACAAGGGGGCACAACACTAAATAAACCGCCCATTGGATTACATGTAAATTAGGGCTAAAAGAGTCGCTATTTTGGGCCCTTAGTAACCATTTTTGGAATGTCTCGAATGCTTTATTCTAATAAACAAACATTTAAATTTCATAAAATCGTCAAGAAGTGTTACACCTTCCAATTAGATTTTACGATACGATCATTTAAAGAGCGTCACCCTATTTTTAGCCCGAACGCTCACCTTCTAACCGCATTCGATCACGTGTGTTCATCCACGTGATAAATTTTCGATACAATCGAAAATCAATATTTTGCAATATCCTGATCAAAGTACAAGAGATTATCTTTCATTTCAATTATGAAATGCTACCCTCACGCCAAACTGATTCCCAAAGGACCCCATTAATCACAAAATCTTTTTTTGTTGTTGCCGGAACTTACTACCATTACATAAAACGAGGAGTGATTTAGTGCTGTGCGCCCTTAGTATGTATGTGTAAATTTATCTAAGTAGGATGGGATCGAAGATAGCGCTATAACAATAAATTACTACATGAGATAGGGCCATTTTGCGATATTTTGCGAAAACGATCGTGGTTATCACGTGATACGTATCGTTGAAAACATAATTTACACTGTTTTAACGAAATGCACTATGGGATTGTGTTACCAGCCTGTAATCAAAGTGGTCGCAAACTTGCTTACAATTGTATATTAGCCTAGCTATAACAAGCTAACAGTGATATCTCTGAATGTATAAACAAAGTGTGCAAAGGAGAAATTGTTGGGCACACTGGTAAAATGGTTGTACATCAAGTTTTGCTATCATTATCAAACTGAACTTAAGATAAATCACTTATTTATCAAGCAATAATATAATTGTTTACGCATTTTAATTGTTTAAATACAAAGTTAAATAAATCAAGAGTTAAATGAATGATAGATAAATAAATAAAAAGAAAACTATAAACGCATGTGCGGCCTTCAAAAATTGACATAACAATGATGTTACATTAATCCACCATCAAGTTTAAAAAATAGAAAAATAAAAGGATAACAAGGAATATACGGGAATCGAACCCGTGATTGCCGATTGCGAACGACATGGCCAACGTTTGCACGCCACAGAGATAGACGAGTATAATTGTGATAGTTTTATTATTTAACCATATCCATTTATTTATAACGAACGGATGTTTATTGTGCCATTTTTGCCAAATGTGTGTGTTTCTCTCGCACAAAATGTGTTTGTAATGTGATCATACTCCTTATTTTTAAAAGAATGGTAAAACACGTTGACATTTTCGAACACAAAAAATGGCGTCATTTATACGGTCCACAACATGGACACAGCGAACATGCCGGGGTCATGGGTTAAATGCGCTGTGTAATTATACATTACCGGCAGACACTCTGTTCAAAGGCACAAAAAGTGGACTTGTTTAAAGCATTTTGTTGCAATTCTGAGGTGTGTAGATCGTGTTTCTTTATCAAATTGGTTAGAAATCTATCCATTTTAGAACATCTGAAATTTAAAATGAACTATACGCCTGGGCTAGTATGATGCCAAGGGCATATATTTTGCACGTAAATCCAATACAAAGGTTCAGAAAATGGACCAAAATATGACGTCATAACCATTGCTTCGGGACAAAATGGCGCGTTACCCCCCCCCCCCCCCCCCCCCCCCCCTGGGCTAGTATGATGCCAAGGGCATATATTTTGCACGTAAATCCAATACAAAGGTTCAGAAAATGGACCAAAATATGACGTCATAACCATTACTTCGGGACAAAATGGCGCGTTACGCCCCCCCCCCCCCCCCCCCCCCCCCTTAACATGAGATAGAGAATGGAGGGCAAGCAAACTTGAGTGTGTGGTGTCGTTTGATGCATAGACATGATAGAGCCCTCAAGAGCTTAGCATTTTTGGCGGGACTTTCCGTAATTGTCCTAAGGAATGAAATCTTTATTTAGGTATTGTTTGAAATCTATCTGAATTCTCTCTGGCCTTCCGTCCGCGCTTCATCGAGATATGAATGGCAAATAAATCTCTGAATTCCCAAGATATGATATCCTTTATTAAAACCCCATTGGTAATCTTAGTTTATTTGATGAGGAGTATTACGTGGTAGCGTGCGAGAAATGTGATGTTTGATCTCAATGGCAAACATTATAGGTCAACCTACTTCTCCGACCCGTTACTGTTAAATAATACTGCTTACATCTAAAAATCCCGCTTTGGGAATCCCAAGCGGAATCCTTCAGTAAAATAAAAGATGATGGTGACTTTTTAGGCAAACATTTTCGACATTAATATGGGGTTATTTTGGCGCTTCATACGAAGCACGTCTGTATCTGTTTTTACAATGACAAGTTAAATATAATAGCCCTACTGTAGGCCTACATTAGGATGTTTGATAAAAGATAATGGCACTGCAACACCACCCTTTTAATAGTGATTGGTATATTAGGTAAGCGATGTTCTCACACATGATGTTGACAATTTTGAATGACACTCTCGCTGTTTCATCAATGTTTATTAAACTGCATTTATTGCTTCGACAATTCGTGTTTTGTTCACAATTGTAAGAACGCTTTATTGGGTTTCTTACAGTACAAAGAGAAGACTATAACACAACTTTGTTACATTTCGTCGCCATTACCAATGATGTTCTGGCACTTTATTAAAGTAAAGGATGCTCCAAATAATAAAATAATACATAATAATACGATGAAAACGACGAGAAATAATACGACACGACTCCAGTCAAAGGAAACACGAGACAAGAGAGAGAATGTCTGATCTCAGAGCCGCTCGTCAATTCGGCGCTCATCTGTGATTGGTTCATGGCCGGTTATTCACATCTGAGCGCTGATTGGCTCAATATAAAAAATGCAAAGTCAAACTATTAACATTGGACCATAGCATTACTTATGTAGGGGTGTTTTTACATCCCACATTACTATCTTTCTTTGAAGAAGGTGTCCTCACCGTTACCTATAAATTATATTTGTCTATTATATGGCAAATACAATGTTAACACATATCATCTCTATCAAGACAATCACCAGATTCAACATAAACAGTTATCAGATAAGAATATTCTATAAATTAATTCCCATCAAACAAATGTTCAGTCTGAAATCCAATAATTTATCAAATTACATTTATACACACACACAAAATCAAAAAACAAAAACCAGCTGGTTCGGTTTTTTATACAGGGTAAATTAAAAAAACGTGTGCACAATTTGAAACGGCCATTTGACGTTGATGCGTGCATTGAACCATGGAATCGACTGAAAAATAAGCAAACTGTGATACGTTTGTAAACTGTCCGCGTCTTTCGCCATTCCAATGAGATTTAAACAGTTAAGACATGAATATTACTGCACAGCATGATGATATGAAGTGAGAGTTTACAAGCAAGACATTGTGCCTGTTATTTAATATAGGTTCCTGGTATATTAAATGAGCAAAAGGTGGTAAAACATTGTGGAAATAAATAGTTTAGATGATAATATTTAACATACTAAAAATATTGCACAAATAAAATGTTCTGAAGACACTTTGTTTGTTGATAATAGCACTAAAAAGTCATTCAAATTTGACATATTAGTCACAAAGTATACGGTCTGAGTTACGGTTTTCTGCTAAAGGTTTCTTGTAAGACATAAAATAAAATATTAGCTTCTAGCAATTTAAAATAGAAATCAGTTGTTTTGTTTGCTTATATAATTTTATTTAATGAAGCCTTCCTTCGACATGGCTACAAGTTTGCTGAAGACATGAGTGTGCCTTGTCCAACATGTTGTAAACGTCTCGTGCAGCCATTCCCCTGTTGCGGCGTAGGGATGTCACTTTCGCTCTGACACATGCCTATAGTGAAAGAATGCTTTTGAGGAACATTCTGACAATAGATGTGATAATAATGACCATTTTATGCAAAACCAATTTACTGTGTGTAAATCCCATTTGACTAATGGCAAAACACGCGGCCAGTTTATTAAACAGTTTGCTTATTTTTCAGTCGATTACTTTCATTTTTTGGTAAGATAAACTTCAGTAACAACGCTTTACAGACAACACAAAATGTATGGTTCAATGCATGCATCAAGGTCAAATGGCCGGTTCAAACCGTGCACAATTATTTTTGATTCACCCTGTATATGATTGTTTTTCACTCTAAATAAGATAAATGAATACCACTTCGGATATTGAAAACATTGATACACGGAAATAACACTGCCTATTCATGCACATCATTTTCTGTACAGATGTAAAAATATATACTCATCACAAAAAGTATCGAGACACTTAACAAATGAGCCAATAAGTAATGGCCCGAAAGAGTATGGATTAATCGAAGCAAATAATGCAGTGCCTAATTTTGTTGTGCATACTGTGACACCTCGAATGTTGAGATACGTTGATGCGGAGTCGAGTTATTGTTATTTCAATGGTCGTAGGTCCAGTTTCAAAAGTGACAATCATCCCTATATAGAAGCATTTTTGTACACGTGTGTAAAGCATAAACCTGATCATTCTCTAGGGATGATTGACTTTTAAAACTGGACCTACGACCATTGAAATGACAATAACTCCGCTCCGCAACATCGCATCTCAATAATCGAGGTGTCAAAATACGCAGAACAAAATATTGCAGTGGGTTATTTGCTTCGATTAAGCCATACCTTTTCGGGCCGTTAATTATTGGCTCATATTTAAGTGTCTCGATATTTTTTGTGATAAAATTTATATAAATTTAGTTTTGTGATGTGAGTAAATGTTATACCAAAGGACATGCAACAGGACTACGTTTCTATTTTGTGTATTCATATTTTACATGTAATTCATGCTTTTCTTTTTTGATTCATTGATAAATC
The DNA here is from genome assembly GCA_035610835.1 of Ophiura sarsii. NCBI lineage: Eukaryota > Metazoa > Echinodermata > Ophiuroidea > Amphilepidida > Ophiuridae > Ophiura > Ophiura sarsii. The sequence continues at coordinate 7,931,692 of CM069459.1, read as the reverse complement.
AACTAATCGATGAATTCAATAATGCATATATTTATAGATTTACTACATGTACATCCAACAATACATATTTGTGATGCGTCATTCCCTGGAGGCTCAAAGCGCGTATACAGATGTACAAATAACATACGTAACATAATATTATAAGGAACAAATTAGATGGGACAAATGTGTCATTTATATATAAGAAAGCGATGGGGAACAAATATGTGATTTGCCAATTTGTCGATTTGCCATATCCAGGTTAGTATCACCTAAACATTGTTGTTGTTTACGGACTATTTAGAGGTGTTCGCAACTAAAACTAATGCCAAATGTAAGCGAGGCAAAACACTGATGTTCATTAATATCAATTAAATTGATATAACAATAAATCACGCAAACAGGTGACGACAATATATATATTATTAACACGCAATAAACAGGAAAATAGTTCACACTACATTTAGAATCGCAGATCACGTATATATAAACGTCGCAGTGTACGATATACTTTACTTTTCAATCATTTAACTACAGATATATAAATGTCGTTACGCATCATATGAAGCATTAGTTAATTACTTTTAGATTGAATGTCCGGTAAAATAGATCGCCAGTAGAGAGAAGCTTTGAGGTAGGGCATCTCAATTAATGCCACCAAACTGTCGATTGCCATATCCAGGTCAGAATCACCTACACATTTTCCATAGATACCCACCGAAGGATAAGGTCGGTAGGTCGGATTGTGTTGTGTTTATTTTCTTTTTTCTTTCTTTATTTAATGCTCAAGTGTAAATAATATAATGTGTTCACTGTATTCAAATACAGTGGCAATCACCACACACATGACACACATAGAGTTAATGTTCTATCAGCCAAAACATTGGTTACAGGTGTTTGCGACACAATCAATCACACGTTTTACATGATTAATGCGATAACTGATTTAAATAAATCCGTTGTTTTAAAATGATCAACCGTACTTAAACCTGATGTTGTCATAATGTTATCTAATGTTTGCATATATATTGATATTTTATTACTGTATTTATATCAAGAGTCCCTATAAAAACATGAAGACTAATCAAAACATGCTGTAGTTCAAGAGACCGTATTCAACAAATCACCTTAATTATAAAGAAACCTTTTTCCGAAAGCTTCATTAGATCGAAATCTGTTGTCAAAAATATTATACATTTAAATTGCGTAAAATATTGATAATGTATGGCATTTTAACCCTTTCCACTCGGCAGCGTCGGCAGATGACATTCCAAAATTTCACAAAATGTTTAAAAATGTCAACATTATTGAATTTCATTACCATATTTGAAACCATCTTGACAAATGCATTGAAATTAGTACAAACATGCCTAGCATTGGTTCAGTAATCCTTGACAAAGACTCTGAAAATTGGAAAAGGTTTCTACAAACATCTGTTTTGTATAATAATGGTAAAACTTATAGCCGCGTGGAGAGTGTTAATCATCAGCGAATAAGTAATTAGTGTTGCTTCATAATAGTATACAACAAATCACCATTCTAAAAATATCGGAGTTATTCAAAGGGACGTGTCAAGTCTATTATCCGTCCAAAGCTACGAGGAAATACTGACGCCAATGGACTAAGACATTGATGAATTTAACATATACGCCATTGTATTCATTATTGTACAGGGTGTTTTAACACTATCCACGCGGAAGGCGTTTGCAGATGACAGTACAAAATGTTTCAAAAATGTCAAACTTATTGAAATTCATGAAGGGATTTGGAGTCACCATGAGAAATGCATTAAATTAGTACAAACATGCCTAGTATTGGTTCAGTAATCCTTGAAATAGACTCTCTCATTATGTATATGATAAAACCAATAGCCGCGTGGAAAGTGTTTAAACTTCTTAAGTCGGTGTAAATATAGAAAATATTCATAGTGAAAAAATTAATAATGAAAATAATAATAATAATAATAATAAATTACATTTATCCCGCGCCTTTGCCTAGGTATACAACGCACATACATAAAAAATACAACAACAAAAAGAAATGCCAAAACCAAAATGTAAAAAGTATCAAGGAAAAAGGTAATAATTGAGCTTGGACATGGTAAGTTTCACCTGCTGGCATTTCTAAATGGATACAGGCAATCTATTCCACATACGTGGAGCCACAACTGAAAAGGACCTATCCCCTGCAGATTTTTTCGTAATTGGAACTGCTAAATTAATGCTGCTAGCAGACCGCGTTCTCATAGTACTATGAGATTGTTTTTTATTAACAAGACAGTCTGTAATGTACTGCGGACAGAGCCTTTCCACAGATTTGTACACATAAAAGCAATGTTTTATAAATAATCCTTTCATAAACTGGCAACAAGTAAAATTGAGTTAACAATGGTGAGACATGCTCAGGCATGGGCTTCCGACACACCAATCTGGCACATTTATTCTGCGACATTTGCAAACGTTTCAGATCTTTTTTAGATACCGTATATCAATAAGCAACATATTACAATAATATACATCTAGCACAAAAGAGTCCCTAACCAGGTGCTTTGTTGTTGGCTAATCCAAAATCAATAATCAGTACCAAAAATCTGAGATATACATTATATGGGCAGTATGTGGAGTATACTGAGCCCTTTAGCTGACATTTCAAAACAGGAATTATTGAAATCGAACGAAGCGTTTAACGTGGCATCAATTTTAGTAAACCAACTATTCTAAAGTAAGTTAAAGTAACCCTGGAATGAAAATAACCACTCTGTTTTACATTCTATACAAATTTGCTCGTTTTCCCAAACTGACCATCCTTGGCAAGTACTATGCATTAGGAGTATTACATTGCGATCCCGTGGACTGGCTCTAAAATATTTACGCAATAAAAATACTAAACATTGACTTTCTACTAAAGTGTCCTACGAAAACCGGAAATGATAAAAACAAAGTCTTCTTGATGCCTACATTGACTTTTTTTTCTTAAAAATATTATAGGTATAATAATGTTCAAAATTTGGTTTTCAATCATTCAGAGAAAATGTGAAAAGTATAAGAATGTCTTTATAGCCTGATGTCATATGCTTTCCTGCACACAGCATCGCGTTGTCAAAAATGCCTATTAACGTGACAAAAATGACATTTAATCAATACAAACATTTAATTATGATCGGTAATGTGTTCTTCTCGTGTTATAAAGGCTTGATGTCTTGCGCCTATAGTGTAAAACCATATCTAAGTTTATTGACTAGTTAATCGACAACTGCTTTTGCGATCGAATTCAGAATTGTCATGTATTTTAAGAAGATCCGTTACATGTACACGCCCTTACGTTATATAATGTAGTTTGATTCCATGCAGATAGTTATGTTATTAAAAAAAGTTTTAAAAAGTAAACATTGCTTAGAATTCAACTATTGTATTTGTAATAACTTGTTATCATCTTTTATCATATTAACCGTTTCACAACGTTGAACTCACGGGGGGAAAAAGTCACCAACAATCGGAAATTCTTAAGAACCTGTATATCGACTGCTCGTTTTATCGAATCGCGTCAAATTTATTGATGATCTTAAATATTATACATCATTAATTTACTGGGGGAACCTATCCAATAACGGTTTCAATGGGTTTGTTTCCGCGTGACCATAAATACTCGATGAAATCAATGATTTTTGACAAATGGTGTCGACAGTCTGTAACAATCTGCGTAACAATGGTATTCTTCTGTCTTTACGGAACGCCACGCTTGAAATCACTTTTGGTCATCGGACTTTTTTTCTTTTCTTTTCCATGCTGTAACACTTGTAGAAGAAATAATTGTATTAATAATAACAATATTGATGATAATGAGGAGGGTAATATTATTATTTCCTCTTTCTTTTATTTTCATCTATTTTCATCTTCATCGGAATTCTTCAGCTTTTCAAATCCTAGGTCTCATGCGTATTTACGATATAAATCGTCGCTGTTCTGACATGCCGGCATATCACAACAGAATTAAGTAAAGTGATGTGCCGGTATGTCAGAACAGCGATGAAATGTTACCTTCGGGTTTTTACAAGGTGACACCATTTAAGATCTACACTCCCTGCGTAGAAGTTTACTTCCATGTTTTCCATATGGGTATGAATTTCACCTGGAATAGCCCAATGCTATAGTTCAAACAAAAAAACAAAAAAACACCCCAACAAACAAACAATTACTCAAAACAAACAATCAAACAAGCAAATACACGTCACATACAAACAAACAAACAAACACAGTAATCCTATAATCATTGGACATAGACATTTTGTTTCCTGGAATGCTGTAACTCTGATACTGAAAGTTTCATTGATACAATTCAGTGGCGAAACTAGAGGGGGCTGGGGGAATCCCCCTGCCAGAAGGCTTGCCTCCAAATGCCCCCTCCAAATGAAATGACAAACTCTATGTATATACAAACAAATAGTCTATAGGCCCCCTCCCCCTGATCACAGGCCTGTTCCCCCTCACCACCCCCTCAAATTAAAGAAAGACCCTATTACGCTATACGCTACCGAAACAGTTATAGGACCGCATACCATTACGTTTGAGTCGGGATTATATATTTGTTTTCTTTTACATCAATCTGTAGGTGATTTTGTTTCTTGCAATATAATGTTACTTACTTATTCTTTTAATTTCATCAAAATATCTTTATCGGTCTTTGGAGTGGCATGACATTACTGAAAATCGGTGAAAACCTGTTTTCTCTTTCAGCGCATTTCTATTAATGAACCTCATACCACTGTTCAAAACTTTCGCCAAAGAAGTCTCACCAGCTGAACCATTCCTTTATGCCACGCAAAAATTGCTTCATAAATATCACAAATAGTTAACTCTATCAACTTTTGGCGGAAATTATATAAAACTGAACACAGCAAATTAACGGCATATCATTTCCACGGAGCCTCCTGACAAGGTCAAATTATTTTTGTAGTTCTAAAACATGGAATGTACTTTCTTTTTTTAAGAAAACGATGGTCTCTTCATAGCTGCGTTATATTCACTTATAGCGACCTAAGACCAAACAATTGTTGTATTGGCGTAACCCGCTCGACCCTAATTTACCCTCCACCGACACTAACTTTTTTTTTTTTTGCAGAATCAAAAAAGAATCAAAAAAAAGAAAAAGAAATAATAATTAAAAAACACACGATCTTTTGTGCTCCATATCAAAAAGGAATACAGTACACAGCGAATCTGATGATCGCAAACGGCCTCATGATATTTTGTGGTTTATTTGACTCTGTGAGATCAAATTTAGAAATGTATAGTATAGGCCTATAATATAAAATTCAAATTAAAACAACAAAAATCCCGCCCGCCCTACCCTTATTTTCAATGGCATGTTACGCCAATACAAAAAAAAATGACCTAAAGTTAACGATATCCCGATGCGTGCAGTTTAAGACACGTACAGATATGGGAAGGACTCTTAATGTAATAAAATAATTATCGTAGCCTGTGTACAAAAGGTCCATAACATGAGACAGAAAATACAGAGCTTGTTAAATTAATTGCTTTAATAGTATTTTGCTCGGCTTTAATGGGTGCACTGCAATTAGTAATAATTACAGACTACAATAAAAACACAATAGGTCTCAAGATTAGCTTAGTTTAATACCTAAAGGTATATTATTTGTTGTATTGCCAGCATATCGATTGTATCTTATCGTTCCAGTTCAGCGAGGGAACAAATCATGCAGAAAGGCACGCCATTCTGTGCTGATATTTTAAAAACAAAAAACAAACATATTATTTTGAGTTGTTTATTTAAAACTTGATTTCCCCATACTAACGTTATTATTATACAGTCCTCAAAAAGGTGACTGACCAAGTAATTAAGATGCTGATATCTCTAAAAAAAACATAGTTCCAACTTAAAATATTTAAATACGAAATTATGGATTCATTTCTCCTCTTCAAATTGAAATATTGCTCGCGAAGATGTATTATAAAGCTTTTTTGGGGTTTTCTTTTTCACTGTAAGATATTTTGATATCAGAAGAATCCCCATATTTTTCTCATTATGTCTGTAAAATCTTAGGGGCCAGAAATGTTCCATTTAGAAATTACATGATAAAATTGTGTTGAATTACTGCCAAAGGTGGTTAATCACCCGCCAGTTTGTGTACTACTCAATGGGCAAATTTCTTGTGACCTTGTGCTTCTAAAATAAGAACCATTGGAGTTATGTAACTCAGACTTTGGAATGTGACAATTTTAAGGATGACCTTTCATGTAAAATAGAAAACATCCAGTTGAAAATCGGGCCAGCAATCAGAACATCTACCTTTAATATTTAAGAACGCTACGCCGAAAAGAATGAGACAAAGTCCACATTTCATTTTTGCGCTTGAGTTGAACACTATATGATAGTGTGACAGGTATGTGGGCTTCATTACTGGGTCACCAGTATTAGGTTCGTTGAGCAGCTCATGCCGGAAAAAATGTCCCAACATACGCGCTCACCTGTACTAATGTTACTATCATTGCACTATCAAGTGTGTTATGGTTGATCGAGAGAGAACTTTGTATTGGAAAGACGCGATTATGACAAAGCTGTTAATACCTATGTAAGTTTGTCGGGTTGGGACTTACTCAAAAAATGTCGGAAAAAACATTTGAATCTCCTCTGTTACACGTCGCTGTTCATATGTTAAGGTATGTCGAAGGTGAACTTGGCTCTTAGTTTCGAGGTCATCATCAACAGGCATCAACCTTGAAGCTGAGAATTCGCGCAGACCCAATAACTCTAAAGACAGGGGGTGTAACCTATATTAATCCTGGTACCGGGCCCCGGATACATTATTACTTGCTCACGAATGCAATGGTTGTACGTTTACTTAGAGAGTAACAGGCAATGTATGAACTTGGCGTCGAACAATAGAGTTTTCACACCTCTGTGTGAGGTCAATTATACTTGTTTAAAGTCAATATTTACCAACAATAGGACCACATCAGTACGCGGTGTCTCGTTGTGCATCACGAAGCATTATTATTATTATTAGGCCAAAATAATATTGTTGTGTTGCAGCGGCCGACCGTAAAATTCGGAAAAATAGTGTCTTTTTTTTGTAACTCACCGTTTTATCATAAAATGTTAGCTTTGTTAGAATTTATCTTAACATTAATCAAAACAGCAGTAAAACGTGCTCATTCAAAACGTGCTCATTCAATAATGACGACATACGGTGACGACACGTGGCTGGCTAAAAATACGTAAAATGCGTAGGCCTATTCTTAATATTGGAAACATGACAGTGTACATTGTGGCCACCTTGGAAGTAGGTGTTTTCAATTGGTGCATTGATCATGTTGATGTTAAAATATCGTGACACTGAATACGTTATAACATGGATAAGTCCATGGTTATAATAATACTTTTATTAAGAGTAATACTTAATTAATTTAATAATTATTTTCAATAGAATAAATGAACACAATTATATTAAATAGTCGGACTTTTATGGGCCGTATTTAAACGTGGTTTTAAGTTAAAGCTAAACATGCATTTAATTTTTACTTTTAATAAAGGGGCACTGAGAGAGAGAGATCCTTCATAATAATCACGACACTGAATATGTTATAATTGCATTAAAAACAAGACTTTTATTAAAAAAATGAAAAGCACTTATATACCTTCGGAAATGCTGAGAAATCTTTATTTTTCATTTTTATTAATTTATTTTTGAAGATATCTTACACTATGCGAGGGTTTCTATGTATATCATAAAAATGTTAAATTTCATAAAACTCTCTGTGCCCCAAACTTAACGCAATTCTCGAAAATTTGTTTAATGTTAACACGCGTCTAACTCACTGAAAAGGGTCTAACTTTAAATATGGACATGGTTACATTAATTAGTTTATAATCAACACATTCATTGGTAAATCTTTGGACCCAGTAACATTCCTTTTTTGTTTTTGTTTTTGTTTTAAAAAGGTGTAGGCCTTAGTATAATTGTCTAAATGGGTAAATGAATTGCGTATATATACAGAATTTAGATAGATAACGCAGTAGCGGATCCAGGGAGAGGCGTGCCCCGGTAAATTGTGTATTTTTGTTTAAAAAGAAGAGGGAGAGAGAGGAGGAAAAGAGAACGGTATTTGCCCATGCAACCGTCTACACTGTTAGACTTGGCTGTCCCGTATGGTATATGGAACCCTAATGGTTTTAAGGACACGTTAATACCCATGCATATGTTCAGAAAATTTCATTTTAGACGCCTATTAACTTTAAAACCAAAACAATTCCTTTAAATTTGGCCAGATTCATGTATGTTAAGAAAAGTGCATGCTACGAGCGCATGTTTTCAATAACCCATAGATTGGGCAAAATGGTGTGAAGTCATTCGGGGGAATGAAAGCCTGTCCCCCTCAAAAACAAATCCCGCACACACCACTGATTAAAACTAGCCTGAACCTCTGCCTCTGCCAAACTGAACTGGTTTCAAACTCCAATATTATACAGTGGCGGATCCAGGATTAAAATGTACGGGGGGCTGACCAAGACCGTTTTCCAGGAAAGGTGCATTGGTACCCAAAAAATCGTAAAAGGTGCCCAATTTTTTTTTGCCGCCAGCTCGTGGAATCCTGATAAGTGGGGTGGGGTGTGGGGTGGGGTGGGGGGGGGGGGGGGGGGGGGGGTGGGTAGAGATGTGGTTGTCCACAAAACCGGCGAAAAAGATTGCACACCCACTAAAAAAGGTACAGTACGTGGTACACAAAAAAGGTATATTGTAAAATATGTATCCGCCACTGTTATATGTTTGGAAAAGAAGTAACGGAGCAAGCCATGAACCATGGGCAATATATCTGGCTGGAATCACACAACTAGATGGATAAATAATTCCTAACTTCTGAACCTTTAAAAAAAACCAGAAACTATAGTTGTTGGCAATTGTATGTGCAGGGCTAGTATGTACATGACTGCTTGCCATGAAGTTGTTTGTTGAAAAGGATTACAGTAATTGGTGTCTCAATCAAAAAGTAGATTTTCCAAGTCAAAGATTATTAAAGGTCTTAATTCAGCGCCATCTTTTCATTTTTGCCCAGAAGGCCAGTTTGCACCGAGTCCCAGGATAAGGAAGAGAAAAATAGTTGTGTTTCCCTCAGTGACCGACCCCAAAATCGAAAAAAAACTATGGTTTTATTATTATTTTATTATTTTTTCACTTTTTTTTCCACTTTTTTTCTTTCTTTCATTTTTTTTATTTTAGCTTTAAATTTGATCTTTTAAGTCTAAATTTTACTATTTCTTGCTTGAAATGAACAAGTAAGCTTAAATACATGTTTTTTAGACTATTATCACACTAGAAACATTAGTTAAATTGACTTGGAGCCTATACCAATTTTAACCATTTATTTCTCAACCAATAAAAAAGTTAAAAAAATTCCGACCGACCGACCAAATTTTAAATTTTTAGCACTTGATGGCAACATAACTTTTTCTTTTTTTGGCCTAAGCATACTGAGACAGCAATGCCAAACTAATACAGATCAGTATAATAGTGTAATGTGTTCAGCATTATATTCAAGACTCTGCATGCATGTATTGTATACCCATCATCTGCTGTATCAGCTTTTGCAAGAATTATCAAGATCAAGCTTCCGGTACTTATTCCTGAAAAACTTAATCGTGGAGCTTCATATCCTAAAAAAATGCAAAATATTTAAAATTAGGCTTAAATTAAGTACTGTTTTTGATAGAATTCAATTATTCTCAGAGAGACCTGATTGTTTTAAAAATCAAATAAGGCATTTTCTGCATCAGAACAAACTGACAAAAGTGCTATGCTCTGCGTGTACTGCATCAATGCTATTGCCAGCTACATGCATTTATCATATGAGGAACTTGCTTTGAGCTACGGTATATTTTATATTCTTCAACTCCATCCTCCCTCAGTCAGTCTAAGGGTCCTTAATGTAATGCTCTGCGTGTACTGCATCCAACCGCGCAATATACCTCAACAGCTGATTGTCACTGAATACATGAGCATGTGTCAGAATTGAGAAACTTGTTTTGGGTTATATTTTTAAAAAGTGCCTCAATTCCATCCCTCAGACTTAAGGCTCTTTATGACACTTGAATACTTGTAGCTCACTTTATGACACTTGAATACAGTTCAGAGCCGGTTCGTCTCAACCTATGTTGGCCTGACAAGACAATGGATTTGTATGAAAAACCTGCATTTTGGGATAAAAACCGGTTGAAATTTATTTATAGTGCCTAGGGTCATAAGTGTTTTACACAGAAAATAGGGGATTATGCAATTAATACCATTGTAATAATATGGGGGTGGGCGGTGGTCAAAGCAAAATTGTAGTTGAAATATTGCATTTTGTTGCCTGCTTTTCCACATACCGGTACATTTTATTTAACATACTGAACATGTTTGTGCACTTCACGCACAATTCTACATGTTTCAACATTGTAAAACAAAAGTTTGACAAGTATTTGCCCTCCCAAAATATTGTTTTGCCCCTCCCCCCCCCCCCCCCCCCCCCAAAGAAAAAAATCAATTCAGTTAAAATTAGAAAAAAGTGGACAATTTTAGCAGAAAAAGGCTCTGCGTGCACATTCTTTAATAAATTAGGTTAGATTAGATCAAATGTTGACCATTATAGCGTAAAATGGCACAAAAGATGTTTTTTCATGTCCCTATAAGAAATATGTGCCCCTTCCCCCCCCCCCCCAAAAAAAAAATATGAGGCTGGCACACCAAATTAGTTAGTATTAGACCAAATGTTGACAATTTTAGCGTAAAATGGCACAAAAGATGTGCGCGTTTTCATGCCCCCTAAAAAAATAAATTGCACCACCCAATTTTTTTTTATGAGGCTGGGTAGGCCCCCGGACGAGGCCCTCAACTCAAAACTGACTGTCATAATTGACCATAATTGCGACGATTCCGGGAGACGATTTACCCGGACAGTCACCACTAATGATGATGATAGTCTGTAAAATTAAAATTAAATTAACACAGAGAGTCCGAAAATAATTTGAAAAATGTGTGCAGCAAAACCGCATTAATGATTGATTTTGTCTGGGGATTTTGTTTAAAAAGACTAAAACAAAGCCAAAGCACACCACGATTTGTAGGAATTTATAAGAGAGAATTTTTGATGCACTGGCATGATTTACTGACTATAGGCCTAGTTTTGTATGTAATCCCTTAAATCAGAAGAATCAGGCCGAGATCAGTTTACGATTTAGAAGTCTAGGCCTATTTTAGAAATGAAGTGCAATGCACATGCAATGCCTTTATGTCTGCTTTATACACTTCGCTACGGGCGGGCTTCACTAGGCATAGCCATAAACTTACCTGCTTGGTAAAGAAAAGTGTAGGCATTTGTCAACAGAGAACTGACGGAGAATATATATTCCATTCCAATCATCTACATGTTTTCTTTGGTCACAGAATTTATGAAAATTAATTCGCATTTATTTTCGTCCTTCACTTTGATTTGAATCGTTTTAGAGGCAGGGAATTACTCTGGCCCCTGAATCTGTTTACCATTTTACGACGGCTTCTCCCTGACAACAGTCGACCGATTATAATTTGATTGGCTAATTCGTAAATGACATATCTCATCAATATTCATATGACCTTATTTGGAGGTTGGGGGATCCCCCGGATAGATTGATTCATTATTACCACAGGGAAGAACATCAAATGTTTTAAATCTGAAATATATTCCTCTTAGAATCTCTTTCAAAATTAGTTCTAAAAGAAATATTGTTATCTAATTATATAACAAATATTTGATAATGAATGAGGTTAAATACTTTGTACTGGCTACCGCCCCGAGGGAAATTCCGTGGGCCTGAAACCATTTGTTTTGAATTTCCACAATTACCTCAACACAGCAAGTACGCAGTATTTAACCTCTAAATCAATAGTCGGTACCAAAAATCTGAGATATACATTAAATGGGCAGTATGTGGAGTATACTGAGCCCTTTAGCTGAAATTTCAAAACAGGAATTTTTGTTTGAAATCGAACAAAGCATTGTAACATGGCATCAATTTTAGTAATCCCACTATTTTAAAGTAATCCATGGAATGAAAATAACCACTCTATTTTACATTCTACACAATTTTGCTCGTTTTCCCAAACTAACCATCTTTGGCAATTACTATGCATTAAGATTTATAAATGCGATCCCGTGGACTGACTCTTAAATAGTTACGCAATAAAAATAATAACAAACTCTCCGTACTCACTATTCAGTGTTTGCGACCGGAATTGGATAGATGTATCGCGGAGCAATCACACGCTACAATAGATTCAATCTCAGTTTCGTTATTAATTTTACTCGTGCGTTACTCATTATCAAGTGAGCCTTTTCTTTCTAATCTGCCATCACATCCAGAAGGGTTTTTAATACGTTTTACTCGATATACATCCCATATACCAGATCAGATACCATTGCATATTTTAGGTAATATTCATACCTGTACACTCTGTTAAATTACAGCCTCGGGAACTCCACAGTGACCTGGCCGGACCCAGGGACCTGGGGAGTGTACGAAACAACCACATTTCAATTCCGCGTTTTACTGGATATATGTACTCAATACAATTGGTCTCGCTTGGTGTCCTGCAAGCTTAACAAGTGTCTAATCAATTCGCAAGTATTATGTGTAAGCAGGATAGCAGGATATTTGTTGTTCATGCCGTTTTTATTAAGTCGAATATCACCATGATCTATTTTTTTTATCTTGCCCTAAATCAATCTCCCCCTATCTGGGTCATTCCACCAGGTTGGGACACGATGTGTGACATGAGTATGTATCACCAAAAGTACCAATTCTTTTGATTCAGTTATTGTATGTAACATTCACCTTTAGGTGTTTAAGTATTGACAAAGTTTGAAGTCATTCAAATGTGTCTTAAGAAAAATATGATGGAAAATGTATCACTTTGGCGCAACATTGACACGGTGTAAATGTTACGTCAGCATTTCACTTATTTGCATTGTTTGCACACTTACATTGTGAAATATTCAAAATAATTTTGTATACTAATGTACAGTACATGAATTGCACCAAAACAAAGTTAAATTATGGTAGTCAGTGGCTAAATAAAGCAGGCATCACATAATTTGTAATTAAAAACGGTGTCAATGTTACGTCAGCACTTTTAGAAATATACTTTTACATTTTCTGTTTTTTATGCTAGATCAGGACATCTGATGCAATAACAAACGTTTTTCTTGTTGCAGTGTCTTTTAATAAGTACATACATGTATATTGAGTTTGCATGATTACTTATTTTAGTATTGTAAATTTCAAATAATTAAATGTAAATTTTCATGTCACACCTATATTTACATTGATTTTTTGGCCATTTTCAATACAAAAAAAATCAACAATGCAAACTCAATATGTACTTCAAAACTGCAACAAGAAAACTTTTGTTATGGTAGCAAATGTCCTGATTTAGCAGAAAGAACAAAAAATGTGAAAGTCTATTTTTAAAAGTGCTGACGTAACATTTACACCGTTTCGAATTACAAAATCTGTGATTCCTGCTTTATGTAGCCACTGACTACCATAACTTTGGTACAATACATGCCCTGTAATTAGTATACAAAATGATTTCGAATAATTCTTACTGTAAGTTTGAAAAAAAATGTGAATAGGTGAAATGCTGTTAATATAACGCCAAAGTGATACATTTCCCATCATATTTTTTCATAATGCACATTCGAATGACTTCAAACTTTGTCAAATACTTGAACACCTAAATGTGAATGTTACATAAAATAACTGAATCAAAAGCATTGGTACTTTTGACGATACATACTTATGTCACACATTGTGTCCCAACCTGGTGGAATGACCCATCTCTAAATCAGTTCATGCTGGCATATAATGGGTATCGCATTTTAGAATGCTGCTTATTCTAATTTGAGTTGAACTGCATTCTTGTTCCTGTTTTAAAAGGAGAACCATTGATTTTAATACATTTGAGGGGTAATGTTTTTAATAAATAAATGCTCAATGTCTTTCACTTGACTCGTGCAGTGAGATGGATGAGTTTTTAATAGTTTCGAATATAATCACTGGTGCAATACCTATTAACATGATTAAACTGTTTACAGATACATGGGCGTCCCAAAAGCTTTGATACCTTTTAATTTAAGAGTGAAACAAAGCTTATTAATTTTGAGTATTGGATAGAGAAAACTGTTATTCATAATTAGGATTATTTTAATTTGAAATTAAAAATGATGACCGTGGAAAATCGTTATTCTCTTCACTACCTCTCTTCCTCCCTCGCTCTCTTCACCTATTAAGCTCATTATACTACGTGATTATATGAAAGAGCACAGTCATCAATTTGGCTGTTCCCTAACATGTAAACTTCTATGATTACATTTTGCCTTTAAGATCTCAGCGTCAGTAGTATTACATAGTGGCGTAAGGTCGATGGTATTACATAGTTTCGTAGAGTTTGGTACGGTGAACTGTGGTCGTTTTGTGATGTATAACCTATAGTGTTGAAATATCGCTTTCGTAAATTCTTTTTACAATGTCCCAAAGCCAAAAATGTGTTAGATAATTGGTAATCATTGATTCGATGTACAAAAAAGGCTATTTTGGTTTTGTTTTAACATAATGACGTACACACTACACGCCACTGTGTAATACCATCGACGTCATGTGAAATTAGTTTTCACACCTGTTATACATGTATTATTCAATGAACATTAGCTGGTTTGGTTTTTTTTTATACAGGGTGAATAAAAAAAAGTGTGCACGATTTGAAACGGCCATTTGACGTTGATGCGTGCATTGAACCATGAAATCGACTGAAAATAAGCAAACTGTGATACGTTTGTAAACTGTCCGCGTCTTTCGCCATTCCAATGAGATTATCACAGTTAAGACATGAATATTACTGCACAGCATGATGATATGAAGTAAGAGTTTACAAGCAAGACATTGTTGCGCCTGTTATTTATAGCAAAAGGTAGTAAAACATTGTAGAAATAAATAGTTTAGATGATAATATTTCACATACTAAAAATATTGCACAAATAAAATGTTCTGAAGACACTTTGTTTGTTGATAATAGCACTGAAAAGTCATTCACATTTGACATATTAGGTTCACAAAGTATACGGTCTGAGTTACGGTCTTCTGCTAAAGGTTTTTTTGTAAGACATAAAATAAAATATTAGCTTCTTGCAATTCAAAATAGAAATCAGTTGTTTGCTTATATAATTTTGTTAATGAAGCCTTCCTTCGACATGGCTACCATTTTGCTGAAGACATGAGTGCCTTGTCCAACATGTTGCGAATGTCTCGTCTGACCATTCCCCTGTTGCAGCGTAGGGATGTCACTTTCGCTCTGACACATGCCTCCACTTCTTGAAGACTTCTTGCCTCCACCTTTTAGTCTGTAACAGGTGATGCTAGTATTCAGATTTGTCTTTTCATTTAACAACTCGGTATCAGGCGATTAATTACTTATCCCAGAGTGAAAGAATGCGTTTTGAGGAACATTCTAACAATAAATGCGATGATAATAACCATATAAACAAAACCAATTTACTGTGTGTAAATCCCATTTGACTAATGGCAACACACGCGGTCAGTTTATTAAACAGTTTTTCCATTTTTTAGTCGATTACTTTCAATTTTGGTAAGATAAACTACATTAATACGCTTTATACAGACATCCAAAAATGTAAAGTTCAATGCATGCATCAAGGTCAAATGGCCGTTTAAAATCGTGCACAATTATTTTGATTCACCCTGTATATGATTGTTTTTCACTCTAAATACTATAAATGAATACCACTTCAGATATTGAAAACATTGACACACGGAAATAACACTGCCTATGCAAATGTACAGATGTAGAAATATAAATAGTTTTGTGATGTGAGTAAATATTAAACCAAATGATATGGAACAGGACTACTTTTCAAAAAAAATTCAAATGGCCGTTTCAAATCGTGCACAATTATTTTTGATTCACCCTGTATATGATTGTTTTTCACTCTAAATACGATAAATGAATACCACTTCGGTTATTGAAAACATTGACACACGGAAATAACACTGCCTATGCAAATGTACAGATGTAGAAATATAAATAGTTTTGTGATGTGAGTAAATATTAAATCAAAGGATATGCAACAGGAATACGTTTCTATTTTTGTGTTTTCATATTTCACATCATGCTTTTATTCTTTGATTCATTGATAAATCAACTAATCGATTAATTCAATAATGCATCTTACTGTATATTAACTACATCCAGCAATACATATTTGGCTCAAAGCGCGTATACAGATGTACAAATAACATACGTAAAATAATACTATAAGGAACAAATTAGATGGGGAAATGTGTTTATTTATAAGAAAACGATGGGGAACAATTATGTGATATGCCATTTCGTCGATTTGCCATATATCCAGGTTAGTATCACCTAAACATTGTTGTTGTTTACGGACTATTTAAAACTAATGCCAAAGGTAAGTGAGGTAAAGCACTGATGTTCATTAATATCAATTAAATTGATATAACAATAAATCACGCAAACAGGTGACGACAATATACATATTATTAACACGCAATCTACAGGAAAATCATGAACTAGTTCACACTTTTACATTTAGAATCGTACGGTAGATCACGTATATATAAACGTCGCAGTGTACGATATACTTTACTTTTCAATCATTTAACTACATATATATAAATGTCGTTACGCATCATATGAAGCATTTGTTAATTACTTTTAGATTGAATGTCCGGTTAAATAGATCGCCAGTAGAGTGAAGCATTGAGGTAGGGCATCTCAATTAATGCCACCAAACTGTCGATTCAATTAATGCCACCAAACTGTCGATTGCCCTATCCAGGTCAGAATCACCTACAAATTGTCCATAGATACCCACCGAAGGGTAAGGTCGGTAGGTCGGATTGTGTTGTGTTTATTTTTTATTTTGTTTCTTTATTTAATGCTCAAGTGTAAATAATATAATGTGTTCACTGTATTCAAATACAGTGGCAATCACCACACACATGACACACATAGAGTTAATGTTCTATCAGCCAAAACATTGGTACAGGTGTATGCGACACAATCAATCACACGTTTTACATGATTAATGCGATAACTGATTTAAATAAATCCGTGGTTTTAAAATGATCAACCGTACTTAAACTTGATGTTGTCATAATGTTATCTAATATATTGATATTTTATTATTGTATTTGTATCAAGAGTCCCTATAAAAACATGAAGACTAATCAAAACATGCTGTAGTTCAAGAGACCATATTCAACAAATCACCTAAATTATAAAGAAACCTTTTTTCCGAAAGCTTCATTAGATCGAAATCTGTTGTCAAAAATATTATACATTTAAATTGCGTAAACTATTGATAATGAATGGGATTTTTAACCCTTTCCACTCGGCAGCGTCGGCAGATGACATTCCAAAATTTCACAAAATGTTTAAAAATGTCAACATTATTGAATTTCATTACCATATTTGAAACTATCTTGACAAATGCATTGAAATTAGTACAAACATGCCTAGCATTGGTTCAGTAATCCTTGACAAAGACTCTGAAAATTGGAAAAGGTTTCTACAAAAATCTGTTTTGTATAATAATGGTAAAACTTATAGCCGCGTGGAGAGTGTTAATCATCAGCGAATAAGTAATTAGTGTTGCTTCATAATAGTATACAACAAATAACCATTCTAAAAATATCGGAGTTATTCAAAGGGACGTGTCAAGTCTATTATCCGTCAAGAGCTACGAGAAAATACTGACGCCAATGGACTAAGACATTGATGAATTTAACATATACGCCATTGTATTCATTATTGTACAGGGTGTTTTAACACTATCCACGCGACAGGCGTTTGCAGATGACAGTACAAAATGTAACAAAATGTTTCAAAAATGTCAACATTATTGAAATTCATGAAAGAGATTTGGAGTCACAAATGAGAAATGCATTAAATAAGTACAAACATGCCTAGTATTGGTTCAGTAATCCTTGAAATAGACTCTCTCATTATGTATATGACAAAACCAATAGCCGCGTGGAAAGTGTTAAAACTTCTTAAGTCGTTGTAAATATAGAAAATATTCATAGTGAAAAAATTAATAATGAAAATAATAATAATAATAATAATAAATTACATTTATCCCGCGCCTTTGCCTAAGTATACAACGCACATACATAAAAAATACAACAACAAAAAGAAATGCCAAAACCAAAATGTAAAAAGTATCAAGGAAAAAGGTAATAATTGAGCTTGGTAAGTTTCACCTGCTGGCATTTCTAAATGGGTACAGGCAATCTATTCCACATACGTGGAGCCACAACTGAAAAGGCTCTATCCCCTGCAGATTTTTTCCTAATAGGAACGACTAAATTAATGCTGCTAGCAGACCGCGTTCTCATAGTTCTATGAGATTCGTTTTGTTATTAACAAGACAGTATTTAATGTACTGCGGACAGAGCCTTTCCACAGATTTGTACACATAAAGCAATGTTTTATAAATAATCCTTTCATCAACTGGCAAGTAGAATTGAGTTAACAATGGTGAAACATGCTCGATCGCGCATGGGCTTACGACACACCAATCTGGCACGTTTATTCTGCGATATTTGCAAAAGTTTCAGATCATTTTTAGAGACCGTATACCAATAAGCAACATATTACAATAATATACATCTAGCACAAGAAGTTCCTGACCAGGTGCTTTGTTGTTGGCTAATTCAAAATCAATAATCGGTACCAAAAATCTGAGATATACATTAAATTGGCAGTATGTGGAGTATACTGAGCCCTTTAGCTCAAAATTTCAAAACAGGAATTTTTGAACGAAGCGTTGTAACGTGGCATCAATTTTAGTATACCCTCTGTTTTAAAGTAATCCATGGAATGAAAACAACCACTCTGTTTTACATTCTACACAACCTTTTTCCCAAACTAACCATCCTTGGCAATTACTATGCATTACGAGTTATACATTGCGATCCCGTGGACTGGCTCTAAAATATTTTTGCAATAAAAATTATAACAAACCCTCCGTACTCACTATTAGGTGTTTGCGACCAACATTGGATAGATATATCGCGGAGCAATCACACGCTACAATAGATTCAATCTCAGTTTCGTTATTAATTCTACTCGTGCGTTACTCATTATCAAGTGAGCCTTTTCTTTCTAATCTGCCATCACATCCAGAAGGGTTTTTAATATGTTTTACTCGATATAAATCCCATATACCAGATCAGATACCATTGCATATTTTAGGCAATACCTATGCACTCTGTTAAACTACAGCCGCGGGAGCTCCACAGTGACCTGGACCCAGGGACCTGGGGAGTGTACGGAACAACTTGGTGTCTTGCATGCTTAACAGGTGTCTAATCAATTCGCAAGTATTATGTGTAAACAGGATAGCAGGATATTTGCTGCTGGATTTGTTATTCATGCCGTTTTTATTAACTCGAATATCACCATGATTCTAATTTTTATCTTGCCCTAAATCAATCTCCCCTATCTCTTAATCAGTTCATGCTGGCAAATGATGGGTATCGCATTTAAGTATGCTGCGTATTGTAATTTGAGTTGAACTGCATTCTCTTTCTTGTTTTATAAGGAGAACCATTAATTTTATTACATTTTAGGGGTATATTTTAATAAATAAATGCTCAATGTCTTTCATTTGTCTCGTGCAGTAAATTGGATGAGTTGTTAACAGTTTCGAATCATATGATCATTTGGGCATAAACGCTAACCTGTGTACAGATACATGCACAGGGTGATCCAATAGTTTCGATACCTTTAAGTTTTGTATCTTTCTTAAAATAATTTGCATTAATTGGATAGAGAAAACTTGTGGCATTATTTTGGCAACAATATTGACCCCTTTCCTGAGGCCTCTTTATATAAACACACGCTGTCACGTAACTTATACATTACCATACAATTGTTCAACTTGCAGGACTCGCGTCGCATGATGTACGTCACTGTCATCAAATCACGCGCTGCATGTTCCTCATGATGTACGTCCCTGTAATCAAATCACGCTCTGCATGTTCCTCATACATTCATGTGAATATTTACAAAAAAGGCCTTCACTTATAGTATGTTGCGCACAACGTAGTAATGTTCATAATTAGGATTATTTCAATTTAAAATTAAAGAAAATTACCGTGTAAAACCTTTTTCCTACAAGTCTTCTCTATCAAAATATGTTTTTATTTTTATACTGTGAATTATTTCACAGGATATATATATATATAAAGCTTTAAAAAGGTATCGACACATTTGGGACACGCTGTACTATACCAACTTGGAGACTATCATTTAAGATTGATAATACACAGGGCTTTTTAAGCATCTCTCTTGAGTCTTAGATGAAAATGAAAGTCTTCGACGGTCAAATTCGTAAATTTTGCCACGGCAGTTAATTTGATATCTCTTTTAAATATTGCATTATACATTGCATTGTTTCGTAGCGCTATTTTTCAAAACTTAAAACCGATAAAAGCAATTAATATGGCACTTGATTCCATCTTTTTGTTAACGCCAAACAGCTCGCAATAACTGACCATTGTTCTTATTTGCACAAGAAGAATTTGCTCAACCGTCAAACAATATGGATTCCTGTTTGGAAATTGAGTAATCGAAAATGAACCTTTTTATAGCAAAGTGTATAAAATGATTGTCCTTCGTACCTGTGTGAATAAGGATACGCCACAAGATATGGATCGCATCGACAATCTAATAATGTAGGATACGCCTGTATGGCTTCAAAGGTTGTCAATAATAGTGAGTAAACGGGGAGTTCAATGAATTGTCAATATTTTTACACTGTTATTCTCATGTGTAAAAAAACGTTGTGTAAAAAGATTTTTAAACAACCATGTTTGATTCTTAAACAAGGTTGTGTAATCATATCCAATTGTGTTAATACTAGGTTGTGTAAAATGTAATTCGATTATATAAAATTTAATTGCCGTGATAACGGAATTTTAAACAACAGTTGTGTAAACTTTGAAGCACGTGATAAGAATTAACCAATCATAAATTACCCTTGTATCGGTGTTGCTTGAGCGAGGGGTTTTGGAGAGTTGATTGAAGTATTTGACGGTAAGTGTATGTTTTACTTGAAATCTTTCAGTAAAAAATACGAAGTAGTAAAAAGTATTTAGTGTGTGTGTGTGATTCGATCAGAGTTTTGTTGGGTAAATTAGTTCAAAATTATAATAACTAAACTTAAGATTATAATCATACACACTTTAAATTTTACACTTCACAATTACAGGACGATATAATTTTGCCCTCATTTACCAAAAAAACCAACTGATAGAATCACACACACTTAATACTTTTAACTATACTACGTATTTGTTACTGAAATATATACTTACCGTCAATAACTATTGTGTAGAAAACTAACCAATTGATGTGTAAACCATTAAAATGGCCATTCCACAATAGTAATGCACAACTGTTGTGTAGAAAATTAACTAATAGTTGTGTAAACCATTTATACAACTTAATTCTGTAAATGAATGTTACACATTATTGTTTAGAAATACTACATAACTGCTGTGTAGATAGTACACAAATAGGGTTGTGTAAACTGTTTACACAACAGCGGTTGTGTAAAATGTTACACAACTTGTGTAAAATGCTACACAACCGTAATAACAATGTAGATAAATGTAAAATAAGAGAGTTGAAAAAGAGTCAAAAAACTTATACAATCAATACAATCTGAGTCACATTTTTATATTTGTGTGCATTTTTTTCTACGTAGGATGGGATCAAAAGAGGGCACTATAACAAAAAATTACTACATGAGACAGACGACGGTGGACACGAACGGTCGTTAATTTTGAATTTCCGTTGGTTTCAATGTAACAATGAATTTTGATCATATGACCCCATAAAATTCATCACACGTTGGACCTAAATTATTTCATCCTACAACCGCTGGATTTGGATAACCAACTCCAGTGTCAGTATCATTTTTGGAATTTAAACCGTTGTTAAGTGTTCGTCCCATTCACTTGATCACGTAACCTCGTTCGCATATTTTAACCTGAATATTCGTGAATACGCCCGTGTCCAGCGTCGTCTGACTTGAGTTAGAGAATGGAGGTCAAGCCAAATTGAGTATGTGGTGTCGTTCGATGCATAGATCGTAAAGAGTAGGGGATCATCACGGGTATGTTACCTGTACACAAAAACTCATGTCCCTATAGGTTTCAGGGGCTCGCTGTAATAGTTGGTCAACCAACTTCATCTCTAGCGAAGAATTGAATAATTGAAGACATGATAGAGCTTAGCATTTTTGGCGGGACTTTCCATAATTGTCCCAAGGAATGAAATCTTCATTTAAGGATTGTTTGAAATCTATCTGGATTCTTTCTGGCCTTCCACGCTTAATAATTGAGATGTGAATGGCAGATAAATCTCTGAATTCCAAAGATATGATATCCTTTATTAAAACTCCATTGGTAATCTTAGTTTGTTTGATGTGGAGTATTATACGTGGTTCTAGCATACGAAAAATGTGATGTTTGATCTCAATGGCAAATACATTATAGGTCAACCTACTTCTTCGACCCGTTACTTTTAACTAAACTTGACAATGACAAGTAAAAAACAACAGCCCTACTGAGACTGTAGGCCTACATTGGTTACAAATAATAAACAACAGTTATGTTTGATAATAGATAATATGGCACTGCAATAGCACCCTTTAAAAAAATGATTGTATATTATAGGTAAGCAATGTTCTCACACATGATGTTGACAATTTTGAATGACACTCTCGCTGTTTCATCAATGTTTATTAATTAAATGTATTTATTGCTTCGCCAATTCGTGTTTTGTTCACAATTTTTGTTGTGGAGTTTGTATCCGCACTCAAATCATTTTGTTGGAGGCTATGAAAGTCATACGTAATTTACAGTAGTAGCAACACTCGTCCCTATTTGATTAGCGTGCCTTAACCCAACAGTATGGCTCCCCTGACTTTAATCTCTTTGAAGATACCACGACAGTTGCCAGAGTTAATAACCACTTCCTAGCTGTCTCATCGCAGGTGTGATCAGATCACCAGTACCGTTTTGTTTGATTTTACATCGTCCATTCATCAATAATCATCGATTCAGTATATATTTTCGATGGAAATAAAGTCCGGAGGCGAATTAACCATATGTTTGTGTTTGATTGGGAGGCATCCAATCGTTATCGGTGATTTAATTATGTGATTAAGGGGGCTGTGCACCTTCAGGTACAGCCCCCTTAAAACTGCCGTAACTTCTTCATTATTTATTTAATCTATATAAAAGTATACATTTTTTTGCAGGAAAGGGTTCAATGAATCCAACCATGATCATGAAATTGACCATTTTGGATTTTTTTTTATAAAAAACACGTTTTTTTTACCCATTTTAGGTTTGGAAAAGATAACTCAAAATATATTTTGTTAAATGTTGTCATACTAGTTTTATTATATTCCTCATACAATTCCCTAGGAATCGTTTTTTTTGTTTTTGAAAATATTTATTATTTTTTGAATTAGAGACCAAAAAGTGCCAAAAATGTGATTTTTTACCAAAAATGGTGATTTTCACGATTTTGGAGGTAAAAAATCACGTTTTTTAGCACTTTTTGGTCTCTAATTCAAAAAATAATAAATATTTGCACAAAAAAAACAACCTAAAAAAACACCTAAAATGGGTCAAAAAACGTGTTTTTTATAATTTTCTCCAAAATGGTCAATTTCATGATCATAGTTGGATTCATTGAACCCTTTCCTTCAAAATAATGTGTACTTTTATCTAGATTAAATGAATAATGAAGAAGTTACGGCAGTTTTACGGAGTCTATACGAAGGTGCACATCCCCCTTAAGAGGGGCCATAAGAATTTAAATTGTTACAATAAGTTTTCTGTAAGGTTACGGGTTATGGTAAATTTACGTACGTGCGTGCGTCCGTCCGTGGCAGTATCTTTCGTGGAATATTTTTCATTTTCTTTTTCTAATCTTCTATCATATCCAGAAGGGTTTTTAATATGTTTTACTCGATATAAACCTCATATATCAAATCAGATACCATTTCATTTGAAAGGCTATAGCTATGTCTGTACAGTCTCCTAGATTTGAGCCACAGGAACTCCAGGATGGGTGAGTCTACGGAATAATCAAATTTCAATGCTGCGTTATGGTATCGGTTTCGCTTGGTGTTCATTAAACTAACAGGAGTTTATTACATTTAGTGTTTAAGTTTTTCAGTGCGTAGCGTCTGTATGATTATATTTGTCCAAAGCTGTACTGGTGCAAGTACATTACACTCGTTGCAGAGAGCAAATTAATTTCTAGCAAGGTCACACCATTGATACAGTGCGGGCATTTGGAAGTGTGCCACCTAAGTACAGTGTGAGATTAAGCAAGCTAAACGTCCAAGTAAGCATGATTTTGGTAGGTGCACCGACACCACCCACACTAACAAACAATCCTGTCATCCATTCACAGCAGCCGACATAACTTATATTTCAAGATATTTCTACTCAATAGTGAAATGTTTGCAGACAGCGTGGACATTGTAAGAGGCAAATTACAGAGTCTGCTTAAATATTTAATATAATTTCATCCATATTGCTTTGTGCGTGGCTATCCTTAAAAGTTAAAAACAACACAATTTAATATGAGGAAGATAAATGTTAGCATATTCATTTTCAAAAAGAAAGTATTATTTAACTGATTTTATGGTTTTTAACATACACAATTACATAATAGCTCAGGATATAATTCAACTGGACCTGGTAATGATAGATTTAACTATAGGCCTAAAGCTTGGATATTGAGTTTTGTAAATATCAAATGGGTTCACAAAAGTGAAACTAATCTTGATATTGTCCCTAGTCTTAAATATTTCTGAGATATTGAGACTGTCATCCGATCACATTATATCTGTTATTGGTAAATATCCCAACTATAAAACAACTGACAGCCATGCTCAAATATTTCAAATTAACAGTATATGGTCGAATCCAACGAAAAGTGTCCACGGCTAGATTTTTAGGGTCCAGTTTCAAAATGCTTCGATCTCTTATTCCTTTTCCCCACTCAAAGTCAACATATCAAGCTTGTATGGAAAAAAGTGCCATCACTAATCTCTTCAATTGACCACGTGGCGGAATGATTAAGTTGAAGGTACACTTCTCAATGTTACCTACAAAATACAAGTACCATATTTTGATTAAGTGATGATTATTCCACCTATTTACATATTTCATTTAAATTTGTGATTGTATTGTATTCAGAAGATGCTAATGCTGATAGAAAGTGATCATATTTGTCCAGGTACTCATTTTGTTTTACATTTTAGATTCACACAGTTAGGTAGCATTTTCAGGCTCTCAATACTTTGAAACATGAGGTTGAGTCACTTTGTGTACTTTCACCAAGATGATTTTAATGAACATTTGTTTTCATGTACCTCAAAGAGGGGGAATGACCCTTTTTGTAAAATTTAGAATTTTGAGCATGCGCCCAAAACCTAAGTACATAGAGGAATGTGGACATTTGGTATTCGAAGGTAACAGTTAATGTATACGTAGGTAAGAGAAGTAAAACTGTAATGAATTAATGTTCTACTTAATCTATGTTACATTTTGGGGTGAAATAATCATGCAGGAGGGTTGTCAACAATATTTAAAAAATAAATAAACATGTTAAACATGTTTAAATACTAATATTATGAACATATCCAGGAGTTTACTTTAAATAGATAATAGCATATTAATTTAATGTTGAACAAATATACAATATCTAACTGTCAGTTGTAATTTTGAATAGGTTTATTAAGAACAATGTATCAGGCAACATTTTTAAGCATTCCTATAAGAGAAAAACATGTTAAGACTTAAAACACGGTAGCTTACATTGCAATAATCAAAGTATTCGTAGGTAACAAATTTGTTCTCAACTTCAACTTCGTTGACTAAGAACAGTTGTATTCGTTGATTTAACATAGGTTTAAGGGCAAACTTGTACTCGACGGTAATGTTTATGCCCTGAATCGCGTGTGAGGGGAATGTCGTATCAAAATGGTGTCTTACTTGACTTTATAAGTATATTTAAGAATGTGCGCTCAGCGCTGCTTTTACAAAACAATCATAATTGCGTAATATTCAACATTTGAATAGAACAGCAAGATTAACCAAATAAACATTAAAATAATATAAAACCATGTTCCTATTTCTAAGATATAAAAGAAAACACCCTAAGCATCAATAACCTCACTAGTGATAGATATAGTACTGTTATTATTCTTGATCCCCTAATTTGAGTTAATGCATATTGAATAGAATTAACCTTTTACACATGATAATTATGGCAGAAAATGTTTTATTATGCTAACTGATCATCCAATTTTGTTAGTGTCTTTCTTGCTTGACTTTCAATTATTAAGAATGTGCGTTTAACTTCTACAAACAGTCAGAAGTGTGTAAGTATATTTAATATCTGATTTAAGCAAGAAGATGACAACATACATATCGTACCGGGTTATAATTTCGTAAAGGTATAGTTAAACATTCAATTAACTTGCTAGTAATAATAATATTATTACTGATCTAATTTGGTAAAAAGCATGTTCATCATTAAAACTAAACATAATAAAAATTAAGCACATACATGTAGACACATTTTAATTAAGAAACATCTTATCATTCAGCCTTGTAATCTCTACTTAAGACTGGGTTGCTGTAAATATCAAAGAAGTGGTGGCAGATTTTAAAATATCAATTTCCTTTAAACTTTGCACATGTTTAGACTTTTGGTCAACATGTATATATTTGGTTAAAAAAATACCAATATACCTTTGGTTGCCATGGCAACGGCCAATATAGGAATTTACCCAAATTTCACTATTTTTACCCATTTCACAACTTTAAAAAAGCTTAAATATTAGGTCATATTTCTGTATGAAGAACATGCATTGCAGTCCCCTTTTTTCCTACAGTGAAGCAACTAACCTTGTCCTTTTCAAAAATGATATAAACATTAACATGCATCTTTTCAATGTGGGTGACACCATTTTGTAGAATAGGGGTGTTTTGATTAATTTATATTATGCAAAAAGTGAGGGTCGTAAAAAATGACATAACCCCCAAAGTGGCAGTTTTTTTTAATTAGCTTTTTCAGGGTTAATAGACAAGATGTTGGTCTATATGTTTCAAGAAAAAAAAGTGTTGGTAATTGTTGTACCGGAGAGCAGTGTTGCCAGAAACTATGCATTTTTTCGGTTTATTGACAATTAATTCATTGTGGAAAACAGGGATTTTGAGGATTAACTTTCATAGAAAATCCTGATAACGATTGATATACGTTCAAATGATATTTGTATCAGTTCAGCATTAAGTGGGACATGATATGATAGTATTTAAACAACAGCGTTGCCAGAATAAACTCCCTCAGCGAAGCTGTTGCTCATAACCTTTAGCATGTTTAGTAGGTCATATTAGTCGGGTATGTACAGGGGGGTTCATGTGCACATCCCCCAGTTCTCAACCAAACCAGCTTTTGCGTGTGTCTTCTAGGGTCCTTAAACACATTTTAGATGTTAAGAGTGAAACAAAAAAACCAGATATCCAAGATGGCGTCCAAAATGGCCGCCAAAACTGGTCAAATCTCATAAAATGACATAATAGCAATCAAATCGTATGGTGAAAGTATAGTTTTAATAGTGGGATGTATGTATTAGACCACTAGACACTCATATCCAGAACTTTTGCTTTTTTAACACACCTTAGTCCAAAATGGCCGCCAAAAATGGTAAAATTCCATATATTGGCATATAAACTAACATGTATGATTATAGTATAGTGTTAACAATTGGATGTATGTGTTAGACCACCAAAAACTCATATCTAGTATTTTTGATTTGTTAACATAATTAAAACAAAAATGGCCGCCAAATTAATGGCCAAAATTGGTCAAAAATCCATGAAATAGCATAATATCAACCAAAATGTATGATACAAATATAATTTTAACGATTGGATGTATGTGTTACGCCACTAGTAACCCCTTTCCAGTATTCTTGCTCTGTTAACACAGTTCAAAATCCAAAAAGGCTGCCAAAATGGCCCCCAAAACGGTTTCTGAAGTGGCTGCAAAAAATGTCAAATTCCATAAAATAGGATCATATTAACCTAAATGTATGATAAGAATATAGTTTTAATGATGGGATGAATGTATGAGACCACTAGTAACTCATATCTATTATTTTTGCTGTGTTTACATACTTCAAAATTCAAAGTGGCCCCCAAAATGGGTCCCAAAATGACTGAACAAATTGTCGAAATTCCATAAAATGGTATTATATCAACCAAAATGTATTATGAAAGTATAGGTTTAACATTGGGATGTATGTATTAGAACACTAGTAACTTATATCCAGTATATTTGCATTGTAATAACATACTTTAAATCCTAGATGGCCACCAAGATGTCCGCTTTAAATGTAAAAATAGTCTATATGAGTGAATGATAATCCACAATAGATATTGTAAGAGTGTATAATATTACATCGCATTCACCAAATAGTATGTTCTTTTAAGAACTGCTAAGCTATTGCTTTTAGATATAAAGCCCACCTCTGTGACAATTTTGATTCTGTATCACTTTCCAAAATGGCTTCCAGAATGGTTAAGTTGATGTTAAATGACCTTAAACAATTGTTTTGTATTGTAAATGACCATACTATGGTTTGGGATTTGGGGGCCATTTTGGATTTTGAACTGTGTTAACAAATCAAATATCCTGGATATGAATTACTAGTGGTCTAACACATACATCCCATCGTTAAAATTATATTTTCATCATACATTTCGGTTGATATTACGTTATTTTATGGACTTTTGACTACTTTTGACCATTAATTTGGCGGCCATTTTGGTTTTAAAGTATATTATTAACAAAGCAAAAATACTAGATATGAGTTTTTAGTGGTCTAACATATACATACCATTGTTAGAACTATACTCTAATCATACATGTTGGTTTAAATATATGCCAAAATATGGAATTTTACCATTTTTGGCGGCCATTTTGGATTCAGGTGTGTTAATAAAGCAAATGTTCGTGATATGAGTGTCTAGTGGTCTAATACAAACATCCCACTATTAAAACTATACTTTCACTATACAATTTGATTGCTATCATGTCATTTTATGAGATTTTACCAAGTTTTTTTTGGCGGGGGGCATTTTGGACGCCATCTTGGATATCTGGAGAGCATCAGGTTTTTTTCATTGTTAACATCTAAAATGTGACCCTAAAATACACCCCAAAATAGTAGGATTGGTGTAGTACTGGGGGTGGTGCAAATGAACTACTTGCATGTACATACCCCTGGCTAGTAGGGCTATATGTGGATCACACTAGATGTTACCACCAAACTAGGCTAAAAGACGGGTTACAGGCAACAGTGTTGCAACATTGTTTTATTTTTTATCCATTTATACTGTTATATGTTTAAATACTGTAGTCCAGGTCCAAAATAAAATGTTTGATATAAAAAGTCACTTACCGAATTCCATGTATATCAACTATTATAGGCCTTTATCAAGGTTTACATTACAAAATCATGTCTCTGGCAACACTGAATGCCTTTAATGCCATTTAAGTATTTTTCTCTTCATTTCAACATTCATTTCATGTATTCTATCATAAATATGACCAATTTGTTATATAATTTTGTCAATTAAGACTTCCTTTAATGTATAATATTTGGCCATTCATTGCGGGTTTTTTCAACCAAAGTGCTAACTTTCCGGCAACACTGTTTCCGTGCACTTGAAATACCAAAACATTTTATTCCATGTTAATGTAGGTTGGTATCTTATCTACCAATTATGAAAGTGGCATTATCCACAAAGTGCCACTTTCGGCTCTTTGGGCTAATGGGAACTTTTTAAAAATATCTTTGATTTTTACAGCAACCCAGTCTTAACAAGTTTAGTGGTTCTTGTTGTATTCTGTGTGTAGTTAGTTCTTCAGGTCTCTCATGTCGCGAGGTTGAATTATATCTATAATAGAACATAATTACTCTTTGTTTATTATATAGGACATTCTAGAATGTTAAGAATGAACCCCGGAATGAACGTTTCAGTTTCCGTGTGAATCCAAAGTATTGGATCGAATCAACTATTGAATAGTTCACCGAGCCATCTTTAATTAGAAAGCGAGTGGTTTCCTTTAAGCAAATAGTTTAATTTGCCTGTAACCCATAGTCTTGAATGTCCGGTTATCTGTTTTAAGCAATAAAACAACCGGTTGCCTTCCTCAATGTGTTCTAAATAAAGGAGGCAAGTGGAAGTTATCATTTCGAATAGCTGTTTTAAACACGAAAGCCAGATCGCTTTTTGATTCATTTAATATATACTTCGAAATAATTTCATATCAGACGTTATATAATATATATGTTTAATATGAGCCGAACATGTTGAAAGTTTAGAACATTCAAATATTTTACCTTTCAGTCCACAACGGAATAAAGCACATACAACTTTCAGCAAGTCATTCAGTTGTCAGATTATAATTAAGATATAATTTCCTAGTTTGGAATTTGTATCATTCTAAATGTCGTACATAGTCAATTTTTATCGAGTTTCAAATGGAGGCTGATTCCGTTTGACATAGAATCATCAATATGATATATTTTGTCAGATGTAGACAAAATAGGAATTTTATGTTTAGAAATTCAATGTTGTTTGATTTAACAACACTAATCTAATCTAAAAGTTTTGCCACAACAGAGACATTGTCGGGCGTGTGCCTTTCATTATGATTTTCTTTTAAAATCAACCACTGCTTAGTTCAATTTCACTAAGTAATAAATGTCGGAAGCATTATTTATGAGCAATTTTTGATTTGAGACTGAAATCAGTTAGGCCTACCCTTGATTCCCTCCCATCTTTAAAAATAAAGGAAAAGGTTTTACTAAAGTTCTTGTTCACTTAAAATACGTTTCGGTGACATTACACAACCTGCCACAGCAAAAATGAAGCAAGTTATTTTATATTTGTTACATATGAATTCCATTTTCAAATACAACTACAATAATGGCCAATATTATGTACCTCAGTAGTCACTGCTCTGCAATTCCAAGGGAAATTGGTTAACTACGCATACATCATATCGACAAGCTGGTTTAAAACAATATTACGCACCGAACCATATTATTCCCGTCTTATACATTCCTACTTAATATTTACATAATATTAGGTGCGAATGAAAGCGACAAACAATACAGGAAGTGTACCATGCTCATTAACTAATATATAAGTTACCTACGAATACAAAATGGAATATGAAAATATTGATTATGAATCCGAAATTTCATGGATGTTATGACTAAATGTACCCATTTTAAAACGATCAACGTGTAATCTATGGATATAAATATCATTCATTCACTCTAACACCAACAAAAGATATGTTCTCGGCAAAAACAGTGTGATTACACCATGCATTTTATTTAAATCAACACCTCCCATTTTCGTTTAATAAGGGAATATTATTTTTTTCCCTCCAAATATATATATAATAATATATCCAGTCAGATCGTATGATTGCGCACTACTTTTATGTAAAATAAGATAGTTTAGGCCCAATATGCACCGTGTATATTATCGAATGTTGCCTACATATACATGTTACCTCCGAATACAACATGAAGTCATGCACGAGATGCTGTTACTGAATATTTATATAAACATTAATCACCCCTATTGCGATTTACATCAACTGTCAGAGGATGTCTTTGCGTGAATAGCATAAAAAACTACACTAATAGGAGTAATAAGATTGAGACAGAGGGAGGCTATATACAATCAACTTAAACGCGTGGACAACTTGTTGTAGAGGGATTGTCGCGGACCATAGCGACCAGATGAAGCATATGAAACGCTACGAGTTGCCGTGTATAAATATGTTGAAAGACAACAACATATTATTATTGCACTTGTACACAAACTACAGAATTTTGTTAAAAGTTACTTACAAAAGCTCAAAGATTGATGCAAAATTTCTCAGTTGCTTGCCGAACGCAGCGCATATTTCTACTTTATTCCAGTCGATACAGATATGTAACAACAGAGGGAAGTACCACGGTATCGTTATTTGTATTTGAAGGTAACAGTTCATATTTCAAATTTGCCTACGAATACAGCCTTTTATTGCTGATATTTCAAAAAATCGTGCCTTCAAAATGATAAAACTTGGCACACATGTACATTGTATCACACTTCGCTTAATCTATAGATATCATTCACTAATCTGTGTTTATATTAAAATGGCAGTGTTTTAAATAGGTATTCGGAGGTAATGCATTTTTTTTACCAAACCGATCATTTCCGCTTTTAACATTCTAACAGCTTTATCAAAAAACCGACTTGAATGGGGACAATGCATTTAAGTATTTAATATATTTAGGTTTCCTTACAGCACAAATTACTCTACCTCATGCGAATTCTTCCCCGAAAGTGAGATTTAACAAAACATGTATTTGTAGGTAACGTCAAAACTTACCACAGCGAAAAAAAATCACAACAATTCAGGGGATTTATCGAAAGTAACAAAAATTAAAAGAGGCATTCTTGAGATATCCAGCAATCAAACAGGCAACATTATTTCCACTTAAGCTCGTTTTCATCTAAACGGTTATATGTCCAACAAAAACCTTAACAACTATTTTGTAAAAAGGGTAACAAATAGCAGGTTTATTGCTCGTATAGGCCAAATTGTGCATTAAAGTTAGTCATATTATATATGGCGCGAACCGTCTCATTGAGGCGGATACGTATAACACAAAAATACAATTTTCAAGATATAAATTATTTTATTATAGGCCTGAACATCACGTGTACACTTTTCGTTGGATTCTACCATATACATTTTTCTGCACAACCCATTATAGTTCATTTACACTTAGACCAAGCAATGGCCATCAATAAGTGCATGGATAAAATGTCAAAGTCGCATGACACACTGTTTTAAAATAACATCTCAAATTGCTAGCACCATTGACCCAGTGACAGTTAAGAAATTCGGTCTGACGAAAATGAGAGCACACACCACAATAAGCAGTGGGTCTTAGTTCATATGTAGTGTCTTTAAATTGAATTCCAAATGTGAGAAGGCAATAATGTAATAGGTCTATATGACTATGTGATTCTGATTCTTTGATGTGACTTTGAGGTATATTCTTAAAAGGTGGATATTCTCCAATCACCTTTTTTACCCATCAACATATTTTGATATCACTGAGAAGAAATCGCATATTTTTCTCATTATTTCTGTTAAATGTTTAGAGCAAGAAATGTTTCATTTTTGCCTGATCGTCTAATATACAGTGAGTTATTGGTAAAGGTGGTTAACCACCATGACAGTTTAAGTACTCAATGGACAAAATGTCACCTGGTGGTGCTTCTTAGATCAGAACCATTGGAGTTATGCGACTCTAACTGTGGAATACAATTAGTGTAAGGATGACTCTTCATGTATTGTATAAAACATCATGTTGAAAACCGGTCCAGATATCGGAATGGAACACCATTAATCCAGGAAAGGTGAACCCCCTTCTAAGCGCAGTTTGTCTTTTTTAAGACTCTTCTTGTTTTAATCTGATGGTTTTACAACACTCTTTTGCAAATGGGAGAATTGCGACGGATATGAATTCCCGAAGTGCAATAAATCCAGCCAAGGTATATTATAAAACCTTTATGTTTAGTTGCTTTGCAACTGCAAATAGTCATCTTTACATAGTAAAATGAGGTGATTTTATTTTCTGTTTAATTATAATATGATTTCATTAGTTGGGATAAGCATACATGGGGGAGGGCTCGTGCTAGTTTTCCAGTGAGGCCATATTCAGATACTTCCATTTGGAAAATTTCACAAGCAAACTTGCGAGTTTCGCACACAATATATGGCTTGAAAAGTGATTTTAAGAAGTAAACAACTTTGAGGTCGATTAAGGGCTGTATCACACAAATTATGTATTTCTATATTTCCCTTTCCTTTTCTTGTTTCATGATATACAGGTCATTGTGACGGAAATTGACAATTAACAGGCATCTCATTTTGCGTCAATATATTTCTATGTACATTCATCTCTTTGTTGTGTTGGGTATTTGAGCACTTTATTGTAGCTCTAATAATGCATACTTTTGTTGTACGGATATTATTTTGTTACCAGAATTCATACGATTGTGTTGGCTTCTTTAAGCCTTAACACTTTTCACACGTTTTCAGCAGATGACACGGTTCCAAAATTAAACAAAATATTTCGAAAATGTCGAAATATGTAATCCCCATATTTGGAATCAGCATGAGAGATGCTTTAAAATAAGTACAAACATGCCTAGTATTGGTTCCGTAATTCGTGAGATGAGACTTTGAAAGTTGGGAAAGGTTTCTGAAAAATCTGTTTTCATATAGTAAAACTAATAAGCGCGTGGAAAGTGTTAAGCGTTAATGCAAATTCCTTCCTATACGTTTAGCTGGTTGCAATATGTTTATTATTCCTTTCAGCGAATAAAAAATCATCCATTCTCCATATGATACGGATTCTTGTTTGTAAAATCTTCTATTAGCAATCGGATATGAACTTCCAGCCAAGTGAAATAATAGTTGTGTCCTTCGCATTGATTGTGTAACTAAGGATGAGCCGGAAGATACGGATAGCATCGATAATCGATATCGAATAGTGCAGGATAAGGCGCCAACGATTGTCGAAAGTACGCGGTGAGTTCAATGAACTACACAGATGGTTTGTTTAAAAAGTTTTAAGCAAATCTGGGGAAAAGTCAGAAACTCATAATAAGTGAACACAAATTCAGTAAGTTTATACACCAGCAACTAAACGTATTAGGACACTTGGTTGTGGTGTCCAATATATTAAATTTGGAATGTAATACCGTAGATACTCGATATGTAGCCGACTTTTTATCTTTGATATACAGGGCGCCATCTCGCGATCATACGGGTTTTAAAAAGTTCTTGTAAAGGCCTTTCCGAATCTAAAGTGTTTGCCATGGGCAAAAGTAACATGACTCGCTACATACCGAGTTCCGCGTATACACGTATCGTATAAACCCCATGATGCAATACCGAAGAGTGGCTACAAACATGTGAACGAAATCCGTGTCTAGAAATGTTTTTAACAGCCATTCTATTTATGTCAATAAAACCAGAGTTACAATCTGAAGCAGCATCGAATCAATTTTTAAGCGAGAACTCTATGTTCAAAACATACAAAACTATAAATTAAAGCATTATTAACTTCCAATTTATGGGATAGTAATAGTGTTCACAAATGATATCTGATTCTATTTATGTTGTAACAACAGTACAGCGCGCCGTTGGCTCAATCGGTAGAGCATCGGGTTAATGATCGAAAGGCCGGGGGTTCGAATCACACCGAGAATGTGTTTTTGTCTTCGTTAGTATCATATTAAATGTAATAATTTTATGTTGGGTTTGTTTATCATTCCCTATAATATTTGTGAATCCACGGACAAGATACTTTTAATTTGATTTGGAATGATTGTCTAAATTCAATACTTTGAATGCAATTCTACTTTTATACTTGTTCACGGCCAGCGTTGCGTAACTTGAATTATTGAGACCCTAGCCCCATTGTTACACAAATAATCTTGGAAAGGCCAATTGTGCCATTATGAAAAGAGTCAATCGTTTCGTCATTAAATCGATATTCTGATTTCCCATGTTTAGGCCTACATGCTTGTACGGTCATGTGCATGTACCAATATATTTTTTTCATGTTTGTAGCTTCGTTGAAATAGACCGGGCGTGGAATCATTTGGTATCTAAATTAATTTGTGCGGTTCGCGGGTTTCGCGGTTGTAAGGCGAATCAATATCCAAAGCACAAGTTGGATATTGGATTCCAACACAAATGAGAACGAATCTGGTCAGCGTTTCATCATTCATCATTATTGTTCTATGGTACTAATTCTCCCCAATGTATAACATATGATACCAATAGGACATTGAACAAATGGTTATGTTTGGTGTTTTAATTTAATATTTGTGAATTGTTCGGTAATTTATTGAAGTTGAACTATTTATGGTTATCATTATCAATTACCCCCTAATTTGTATTTCCAAATTTAGTTGAATTTGAAGACAATGACAAAAACTAATGTTTGAAGTAAAATAATTTGGATTTAAGCTATATCAAATGCCCCCTCCCCCCTCCCACCCCGGATGTGCGTTTTTATAAAGCCAAAATTTACCTCAAAATTAGTGTAAACTATGAATGTTTGCGCGTTTCGCACACATTTTTAAGACTGCATCAGTCAACATTTACGATATCTTGCCAACCCCCATACGAAAACC
This sequence comes from Ophiura sarsii, assembly GCA_035610835.1. Classification (NCBI taxonomy): domain Eukaryota; kingdom Metazoa; phylum Echinodermata; class Ophiuroidea; order Amphilepidida; family Ophiuridae; genus Ophiura; species Ophiura sarsii. The sequence continues at coordinate 7,895,239 of CM069459.1, read as the reverse complement.
ATATGAAAACAAAAGCCTGGCCAGTGACGTTTTAAAGGGGGTGGCCCAGCAATGCTGTGTATTTGAAATGAGACTTTTGAAAATATGATTTTTTTTTTTAAATGGTGCTAATCATGGTTTATCTTTGTTGTTAGGGGACACATTTGGTATCAAATTATACCTAAAAGATTCATATAAATGCCTATCTAACATGTTTGGTTAAAAAAAAATGAATGTTACTCAAAATGACATAAACAATGTGGTATACTTTCTTTTGTTGAACCCTTTACATGAAGTAATAATAATAGTACATTCAAATTAATAAAACCTCATTGAATCTGTAAGAAAATCATTCCAAATAAAATGAAAAGTATCTGGGATCAAAATAATATTATGAATGAACGATATTAAAATAATCTCTACATTTACTAAATATAATAGTAACGGAGAAAACAAAACATTCTCATGGGATTCGAACCCACGGTTCAGATTATAAGTCTGAAGCTCAACCGCTTGAGCTAACGGAGCACTAAACGACAATAATAGGACAGACGTAAATTTAAAGGATAGTTGAACACTATCCTATAAATAGGAAGTTAAAATGCCTTATATTTCTATTTTGTATGTATTTTAACATAGGGTTCTCGCCCAAAATATGATTTAATGTTGTTTCAGATTATAACTGTTGTTTCATTCATATGAATAGAACGACTGTTTGAAACATTTCTAGACATGAATTTTGTTCGTCCATTTTGCTGTTTGTAGCCATCTTTCGGTACGCGAGCTATCAACATTGCATCATGGGGTTTATATGATGTGTACGCGGAGACTCGGGTATGTAGCGAGTCATGTGTCTTTTGCCCGGGGCAAACACTTGAGATTCGGAAAGGCCTTTAAAAGAACTCTTCAAAAGCCGTTTATGATCGCGAGATGGCGCCCTGTATATCAGAGATAAAAAGTCAGCTAGATATCGAGTATCTACGGTATTTCAATACGAGTTGAATAAATGTGTTGATGAATCTCTTCTATTAAATTGATACATGTATGTGACATTCCATTGCCATCCAATGTCTTCTTTTAAATAATAATGTCACAAGAATATCCCAACAAATATTTAAACGAACTTTTAAAAAAATGCTATTAATTTTATAACCCCGGAATACCAAAAACATAAACACAGTAGCTCAATGCATTCCCAGTGTTTTCTCTCAATTTGCAACTAGAGCAAAGTGTCCTAATACTGTTTTCTTGTGTTGCTAGTCTATTAGCATACTTCTTTGTGTAGAGTTGGACTGAAGTGGGCGCTATTCTAAATGTTTACAAACCCCTGATAAATCTATATAAGAGAGAATTGAGGCAACGCGTAATTGAGTGTACGGGCGTTCCACACTGTAGCCTTGTACTTGATAGATATTGTCAAAGCCCTGAATTTTCTTTCATGTCTTGCGCTCAAGCAAAATCTGAATCTGAATCACACGAAAATAACCTCATTTCAACAACTCCGTCCAAAACTCTAGTTGTTGTTTTTTGGATTCAGAGTGCTTCCACTAGTCAACGAGTAAAATCTGCAAATGCTTTGTAATTCAAAATGTTCAAAAATACAAAATGTCAGGTTCGATTCATCAGCAAACTCATTCATTTTCGCCTCTGCGGTAGTTTCATCATAGTTGATTATACTGCGTGTATTTGGATACAATTACTGGTTGTTGTTTTTTGTGTAAAAGCAGTTTCATTCCTTTTAATCACAATGTTTCCTAAGGCTATGAAAATAATACGTGCCGCAGTGTCCAATAACCCTGCATCTCTACTCATTGACTCCGCCCTAACTTTAAATAAAGGTCAATAAATGCATGTGTTGTTTAGAGAGAAAGTAGACATATCAATGCACGCATTGAACGGCGCACACGCGGAGTGCATTAGACCCGTTCAATGCACTCCGCGTATTTTAGTTTCTTGCTTTCTGATTGGCTCGACACTACTAAGAGTGTATAAATCTATTTTAATACACTACCACTGTAGCCTCAGTTAATAATACTTAATAATCCTGACTGTCTATCATTTGCGTGATCAAATCACTAGTCAAACTTTTGTTTGATTTTACATCATCCAATCTGCAATCGTCGATTCATTATGCGTTTAGACCGAAATAAAAAAAACGAGGGACAACTACCACCGGGGAATTACTTTGTTTAATTTAACAGAAACCAATCTTATCAGTGATTTCTAAATAAGATTTATATTTTCAAGAATTTTCATCACAACCTTAGATTATACTAAACATTACCAATGATATCATTATTGTTTCCATTCGAAAAATTCGAAAACTGGAGAAAACGCTTATTTTGATAAAAATGTATAACATCCTGAACAATTACAGGTAATTTAAAATAAATCAGTATATTCAATAAGCATCCACTTAACTACTGTCTTCAAGCCCGCATGAAGAATATTTAATTATTTTGGTCCAATACTGAACACTGAATGGAAAATATCTCCTGAAAATAGTCTAGAAAATGTAACTGAAGTCTGTGAGTATTGCGCAATAATAAAAGGCCGGTTAGATTTTTATTAACAATTAATGCAGGCATCAATGTAAAGCTTGCATTTACCCTCCTCAAGCTTTCACCAGCATTCACCTCCCTTCAGGATAAACTATGTCAAGATTAGATCTTTCCTGCAATTTTTTGGGTGAAGATTCACCTCAGTGCGCTATGTTTGTTATACAGTTCCGAAACGTTGAAATGTAGGTGAAGATTCATTTCAAAAATACAACTAGGCACAGATTAGGTGTCTAATATTTGACTAAGCTTGAGGAGAGTAGGTTCAAGATGTACATTGATGCCTGCATAACAAAAGTCATTTATTTTCACAATGACTCAAAATGTGTCTCTTTTTCTTGCCCTATGGGTTATTACAATGGGAAAGCATTACAAAATACACAAAAGCCAAGGATATTAGGGTGCTTCTCTATGTAAAATAATTGGGTGTGCCTTTAATCATGCGTTTTAAATGGGGAAACCGCAGCATCATTTGTAATACCCCGATAGTTTTACTGAACATACTGTAGGTCATAATGCCATTTGGTACCAATGTCTTCGACGTTAAATCTTTAACATAATAGTCATTTTCTGAGTTTTCATTATGTGCCACCTTCAGAATAGTCAATCAGGTAGTAAATGATAGAAAATTATCTCTTTTAGAGACTTGTAATTCCTCTATTTAGTCCGGTATATTGAAAATCACTTGGTTTCCATGAAAGTTAAATAAAGTGTTCAACAAAAGAAAGTCGTACACTTTGTTTAGGTCATTTAAAGGAACTTTCGATTATTATTTTACCAAACAGGCTAGATAGACATTTGGATGAATCTTTTAGGCACATTTTGATACCAAACATAACACCTAACAACAAAGATAAATCATGATTAGCTCCATTTATAGAAAATCGGAATCAAATATCCCGCTCACTAAGTGCACACCCGGCGCAGGGTAGTGTACACGGCTACACTGTGTGATCGATTGCCCGCCGGTCAATCCTGGTGAAAAACAGTATCACACACAGGGTGAACCTCGCACACACCCATTTTCCTCCCGTGTAGTAATTGAAAATGTGACTTTTGAAAAGTGACTAATTTTGTTTAAATGGCGCTAATCATGGTTTATCTTTGTTGCTAGGTGTTATGTTTGGTATCAAAATGTGCCTCAAAGATTCTTCCAAATGTCTATTTAGACTGTTTGTTAAAAAAATAATCAAAATTTACTTTAATTGACCTAAACAAAGTGTACGACTTTCTTTTGTTGAGCACTTTATGCCTTTTGCAGGGTGCCCTAGGGCAGGGGTAAACTTATGGTTGTCCCGATCTGGTTCTGGTTAATCAGAAGGTGTAATCTTACCAAATAAATCAGTCACATTCAATGTTTATGGTCTATTAAAGAGATATGTGACATTTCGAACGGTTATAATTAACCGATAGGTATGTTTTGCTTCTTACAATAGGCCAAATGAATAGCACTCTGGCGATTTTTTGCTGTTTTACATCCGTTTCCGTCATACTAAATGTAAGGTTGGTTTTCACTGCACCTCTAAAATAGTACAACCAGTACTCAGATCAATTTACAATGAATTTGTAGCTGAGGTTCCATGCTACAATTGTGTGATATTTCATAAGACTGGCTTATATAATACGACAGTTATGAGGTAGGAGGTTGAACTTATTGAATGACCCTGGTATATTCGATTCAAAATAGGTGGTAGACGGAAATAAAACACATCAATAAGTTGCCAAAGAGTGGACGACTTCATTTTCTTGACAGCATCAAAGCGCGTGTTCACCTACTGAAGCGATGTAAAGAATACAAGTCTTTAAGGATCCAAGCTAGTGTTTCAAGCTTGTGACTGTTTTTGATGGATCGAAGGGAGTTAGAGGCAGAATTGAGAGATCCAAGCCAATGAACAAGGTTTTCTCTCTCTGTGTTTTCTTTTCAAACAATCCATACAATTTTCTATCTAATCTAGACATTTGTAACTTATCAGGCTTTATCAACAGGTAATATAGAAACGTGCTGATTGTAGCATTTGACATATTATTTTGGTAAAATGTAATGTTACGAGATTAAATATCTACTCGTTGACATAAAACGATGTCTATCAATACCTGATACCTTCCTATTTCTAATAATCTGTATGGACATACAATTCATACTGCGTGGGCTTAATCAAGTTTAAAAGCTTTGATTAATACGTTGAGCGCATGCTTATATTGCCTCTTCAATCCCCTATACGAAGATAAACAACTATTCACTTTATAGTCGGAGATGCAGAGATATACAGACGTATGAAATGCTATCTGCCATATCAATCAATGCTAATATTTAGAAGGGTATCAATACACTTATGGCACTAATTGTCTTAATTTCCGTTCAAAGAATTTCTTAAAAGGGTACTTCTTAATCCAAGTTATATAGAGTTTTTAAACAATATTGAGTATGCTCAATTCTCATGCTAATCGGTGAATCGCTATGACATTTTACCAAATCATCGCGCTAGAAGTGTCTATGTACTAGTCGTGTATATTACCGTACACTTTGAGTAAATGCAGTCCAATATATTACTGTTATTTTTCCAGCAGATTTATGATGTGATCAATTGGGATTAATATAAATTATACTTTTTCGATTCAAATTTAATGCGAGTTATGAACTACAAATGCTTTTTTGGTAACTCAAGAATTATAAAATGAATAAAAATGATAACTTAAAATAAAGTTAACAGAATGCTTAAGTTTTGAATTGATTTTGACATAATACTTTTGTAGACCATTTTTATCTACTCTATCAGGTCTATTGACGTATACAGTCTACAGTCGAAATATATTTATGATGAGCTTTTTTGATTCAGAAGTGATCCCGCTCCAGTGATACGACGCTCGGTCGTGAAGCTATCTCCTACATCCACATCTGACACGGTGAAGGGGTCGAACTCTGCTTTGCACTTTATGCTTAAGGTACAATCGTTAAAAGTCTGTTAAAAGCCTATAAAGAACGGGATTGGGTGATTTATATAGATCCCTTCCTTCTCAAAGTATTACATACATGCCTGTCTAACTATTGTCGAATGCTTGCATTGAGTTTATTGAGCTGATGATACAACTAAAGTTGATACCTTTGGCATAGACAAATTCCGTGACGTCTGAAATAAATGGGGCGGTAACGAGCTCAAACGGGGACAAGGAAGAAGGAGGAGAGAGGAAAAAATGAAATAGGAGACAGGAGAAGGAAAAAAGAGTATAAATGATGTGAATTAGAGAATAAAGGTATTGTTTTTAGACCGTACCCGTGTTATATTGTCTGACATAAATGCGTTCGATAGTATTATTTTTTGCGTAGAACAACTCCGCCGCTCATTCTTAAACAATCATACTTTAGACATTTATCAAAGAAATAAGTACATTTTATTGTCCACATTTGACAACTTTTACCCCTGCTAGGATCGAATAGCCCACAAACATTCCATCCAATCACATGCGATGAGTAAACCATGCGTAAGCGTCGCAGCGCCGGCATAAACGCAGGAAAAGCGCTAAAGACGCACTGCAGAAGTGCGCGTTATGGAGCAAACCACGCATTGTGAAGGTCGGGCGCGCTGTTAAACGTAAGCCCCACCTCCCCGTGTTCTATTGTCTCATAGAGATGTCGCCGATTTCTCTGAGAACCAATGAGATTGCTTAAACTTTCTTAGCTGTTTAAGAATATACAATACCAGTCGTAAAAAAGCATAGCACACCCCTCTCTTGTTGATTTCTCCCAATGTGAGTAGGATTAAAGAAAAGACTGATATGTTTCCCAAAACATCTATCACCATTGCATTAATAATGTCATACTATTTTGTCCATATAAAATCGCTCTAATCTGAAATGAAATAGGCACCAGGCGGGAAAACTCTTTGGTCTGGTCAGAAACGACCATGAATATACGCATAATAGTTTGCGTGGTAGAGCGGGGGTTGGGAAAACTACATTGAAAACCGTTTTATTCTAAGTCTAGCTCTATTCGCGTTAACTTCAAAGGTCTCAGAACTGTACCTACTTGAAAAGAACCAACAAATATGCATATTTGTACTTATTTCAATGCATTTCTCATGGTGATTCCAAAAATGGTAATGAAATTTAATAATTGTGACATTTCTGAAACATTTTTGAACATTTGGAATGTCGTCTGCAGACGCCTGCCGCGTGGAAAGTGAAAACCGATTCGTTACTTCATCATTTGACCCAAGCAAATACCACCGATACGAACAAAATCACTACCAAAGTGCCATTGTCGTTGTACGACTCATACTAACACATGTTGATCGTTTTGATGTTATGTCTCTGTTCGTGTTTACCTTGATTCCTCGCTACGAGTAATCAAGATCAATAACCGTAACGGTATTAATACGCAGTAGTGGAAATACCCACATGACTGTCAACCCGGGGTTGACGATCACGTGTGTCGCAGCTCTATCAATAATATTGTGTGTACTGATCATTGCTTTATTCGTAATAATAAGACGGATTAAAATTATGTCTTGGCCAGTTCAGCCCCTCACTAGTCTAGTTATGTCCCTTACAATGCAGTGGTCCATGGATCGATTCCCACTAGGACCACTTTTTCTGATTTATTTCCTTTTGTAAAAGGTAGGGTTAGAAATATTCAAGTCCACAAAGTGTGTAGTTCCTACCTAGTCAACTCGGGTGGAAAGTCATGTGGGTATTTCCATCGCTGGGTATTAATATCTTTATAAACCCTCTTTGTTAGTACCCGGTGAAATATTAGATCAAACTTTCACAACATAAGAAAAAGAGGACCATATGATTTGTAAACATGCTTTTAAAAGAGTCTTCACTTTGAAAACACTGTGACATTATCTTGTACATGCGGTTATCATTAGCACTTCACGATGTACTATAAAACGTTAATAAATCTCATTTAAACGAGGTCCCGAAAGCACAACATTGTGCAATACATATTACTATCGAGACCAATAACTAATCGAGCTCAACTTTTGTAATTATATAGAACAATACACCACCACACTTATGACAAAAACGAATAAAATCCGCCATCTCTCAACATGCGATTTTTAAAATTCGCGGCGATCAAAAGTCCCGGTGTCGATGAAGTCACAGTAATACATTGCACATGCGCAAATTTGAGCACCGATAACCATGACGTCATCGACACCTGTACTTTCGATCGTCGCGAATTTTAAAAATTGCAAGTTAAGAGATGGCAGTTTGTATTCATTTTTTGTGACTAGTATGATGTTTTGTTCTATATAGTGTCGTAATTTCGGGGGTATCTCTGCGACCAATAGTCTTTTGCCCAAAGCCTGTCGAAGAGCTGGATTGGAAATAGGGTCGTGACATATTTGAATTCCCCTGGGATATTTAGATCCCGATTGTCCGTTCTCTCTCAACCTATCTGCATGAAATGCGGCTTGCAAAGGCGAATGCTGCACATCATAAGAAAGTCAATTCCGTTCACTCTATAGTTTAGCCGTTTTCGTATTTTTATTTCCGTCTTAAACACACAATGAATTGACCACTGTAGATTGGATGATGTAAAATCAAACAAAGCCATAGTAGTGATTTTATCACGCCTATGATGGACGGCCAGAAGGATGTTATTAACTCAAGACAACCGTAGGAGTATATTCTATTGATTAGGATAGGAGTCAAGAGTAGTCACGCTGATCAAATAATGGACTATTGTCATAATTGTTGATCCTTTAATATTGCGTATTATTTTCAAGGCTTCCAAACCAAACGGACTAATGAAAAATGTAAAGGAATTCTTATAAGATACCGTATTATTACTTGAATTTAGTAAGGCAATAAACATTAGAATTGTCTGGTATATTCTAACGTTGAGCAAATTATTAAGATGAAGCACAATTCTTGAAGTAGGGGCGCTTAGATTCAAAGCTAATAACATTGCTTGAAATACGAACGATCTGCAATGAATGTTCGATTAACAACTGAAAACGATTACTTTCTTCTTAGTGCGGTGGCATTTAAAACTACGAGGGCAAAACAGACTAAATGCGAAAAAAAAATAAAGCAATTGTGACGCATAGCTTGTAAGGCTGTTAAAAATTTAACTATAAGAATGCATTACGAAACTCGTAAAGAGTTGGTTTGAAAGTAGTGTAATGCCCGTTTGCGCGTGTCATACTTTTAAGTGACATCCAGAGTAATAGAGATTTTTGAGATTTTGTCCTCCCCGTGTTGTTGATCCACATAACATTTCCATTCAAATTCGATCGGGAGATTGCTGCCCATCATAAAACAGTCAATTTCTTTCATACAATAAATCGACCAATTCAGATTTGCATACACTTTCTAATGTTTGCTTTTGCATCCTTTGCGCCGGTGTTACATTCAATTGGCCGCATCGCAATATTAACATGCTACACATTATGAAATAATTACGCACTGACTTTACTTAAGGTGACACAATAATTAAGTACATGTAGATGTAGTACAGGGTGTCCCAAAAGTCTATGCACGTTTTTGAAGAGTCATATCTCATAAAATATAAATCATATGGTATAAATTTAACCATATTTTGATAGACGAGACTTGGGAAATTATTTTGATACCAAACACAACCCTATTGGTGAACCTAAAACATTATAACACTGGTTGGAAGTTTTGGCCATGTGCCAGACCCACCCATACCAAATACCACACATTGTTGCTAAAATCAGGTGCGCATAAATTAACAGTATGAAAGCAACGTTGCGCATTAGTCAAAGTTCACATGCTTACCTTGCAACATTAATGTTATTACCAAACTCGGTCACTCATAACATAAATAGGCGTAGTAGACAACATTGCACAGTAAAAGTCTTCATTCAAGATGGTAAACAGCATAGGATAAGCGAATACAAATTGTATGGTTCTACGCTGAAACAAATTCAGTTCAACTTACTCAACAAAAGTTCAGAAAACATTTCAAAGTGAAACGCGCACCAGGAAGAATATCCATTTTGAAGTTAGTGGATACATCTTTTAACACAGGAACTGTGCATGGTTTGTATCGATGTGGTAGAAAGACTGGTAGATCAACAAGTCACATTGATGTCATAAAACATGCAGTAGCCAAAGGTCCAAAGAGATCTATTCGCCGACTTTCCGCAGAAAACAAGATTAAAAGATCAATTGTTCACAGAATTTTGCGTAAGGACTTGAAGAAGTTTCCATACAAGATTCAGATCAAACAAAACATTAAAGCAGCGGACACATATAGTTTGTTATTATGATGGGATCACTGTAATGTAAAATTATAAATATTAATTGACGGATCACTTTCCGTGTAACTAACTCTACCCGTCTTTTGTTATTCTCAATAGGTATGGATTTATGAACTTTATTCCTCCAAAGTATAAAATAACATTTTTGCAGTAATATATATTTTACTTCTAGGGTGGCATTACAACCAGATATTACTCCAATGTTTGGTATCAAAATTATTTCCCACATCTCCTCTTTCTAAATATGTATTCATATTTTCAATACGACTTATATTTTGTGAAATACAAAGCTTCAAAGTCGTGCATAGACTTTTGGGACACCCTGTATGTAGTCTTTTCTTCCCCTGAAGAACCGTGTTGACAACCTAGGTGGTGTCATGCCATCTTGAAATCTTTATTATTTTTTGAATTATCGACCAAACAGTGCCAAAAAATGTTTTTGCCACGTTTTTTAGCACTTTTTGGTCTATAATTCAAAAAATAAATAAGAATTTAAAAAAGAAAAGAAAAAGATTCATAGGGAATTGTATGAGGAATATAATAAAACTAGTATGACAAAATTTGGCAAAATATATTTTGAGTTATCTTTGCAGAACCTAAAATGGGTCAAAACACGTGTTTTTTATAATTTTCTCCAAAATGGTCAATTTTATGATCATGGTTGGATTCATTGAACACTTTCCTGCAAAAAAATGTACACTTTTATCTAGATTAAATGAATAATGAAGAAGTTACGGCAGTTTTACGGAGGCTATACCGAAGGTGCACATCCACCTTAAACAAATATATAAATACAATACGAGTAATCTAGTGAAATGTCACAACCTATATTTTACAAATAAGCGCAACTAGCGACCTGTATAAAGTACCCTTTCAGACCATATCGAGCACGGAATCAAAGAGGATCATGCCATAAGGGTATTCATAACATTCCAAATATTAGCATTGATACGACAGAAAAGCCTTTATACGTCAGTATATCACTGCGTTTCTGATTACCAAGTGAATATTGTTTATCGTCGTTCAGGGAAATGAAGCATCTACTATATCAACAGAAACTTTTAAACTGGCTTATGAGCACGGGCATGATAAATTAACTCAATAGTGTATGCAATGACTAGCGCTGTTTCGCAACCGGGGTATGCATTAACGAGACATGTGACGGCGCCACTTTCGGTTTGATTTAAAGTTGATATGTTTCTTGAATTTATTGAAACTATGTCACTCGCAATCCAACTTTCAAAATATTTGAATACGGCATGGTAGATATTTAGATATTTTCGTTACTGCTATATTCGTGAGACTAGTACACACAGAAAACACTATGTAAAAAAATTACACAAATTATGTAAAAAATACACAATCTGTGTAAAAATAGAACTCCATAATACTATGTAAACAGTTGTGTTAAGCTTTTGCATAGGAATTTACACAAGCTTGGGTATATATTACATGTTTATGTAAACTCTTACATAATAATTATGGAGTTCTATATTTACATAATTTTTTACATAGTGTTTTCTGTATGTATTTTAATACGACTAAAATTCACCTTGACATCCACACTCACCTGTGGGTTAAACATGGTCACATTGTTCCAGTGGAGTCTTCACATTAATGTATTGGTTTACAGATCAATTTCTCACCAACTCAAAAAACCTACAGGCATGTATCCTTACACAAACAAACAAACAAACAAACAACAAACAAACACCCATTGAAACCAACGGATAGTCAACTATTACAGCCGTTCGTGTCCACTATTATAGTCTGGTACCTTTCATTTTTCGACTTCACACACCGAATGACGTTGTCTTTTCAATATTCATTGATATGATTATTTATTGTATATTCAGTCGCTGCGTTCAATTGTTATTACAATGGTTGTCTACCCCTTGACTATGAGTTCACATTTTATACAGTTACAATTACTATACAGACGTGCTTTACGGCGTGACGGTCATATGTAATTATGTAAACCTGGATTTATCATGTTTATAGGACTCTAAATTAATCGCAAGATGAGAATGTTGACTGCTACAATGTATCGATTCGCCATATCACTTGTTTTATTTGCGTCCTGCGCAGGCTGGTAAGTTTATTGATTTCCAAGTACTCTAAATCCAGCATGTGCAACCTTTTCCATCACCCGGCCTCATTGTGATTATGAGATCCATTCATGGGCCACAGCAGATTGTCAAACATTCCAAAACACGTCCGGATACCCGCTTCTCTTCGTGTAATTTCTTATTTTGACACGCTGTTGCCGCCGCTGCCAGAGCCATTTTAACCAGTGGTTTTAACACGCAATCACAAGATTGTTCCGACCAAAGAATTTCGGGCATAGCGCCCATTAATTTTTGACTTTACACTTATTTTTGCTATGGTTGAGGTACATTTCTGCTTTAAACAAGTTTCTACTAAACCATATTCCATTTGGGGGTACTAATGCGCGCACACCTTGTGTTATCTTCTACTGATAGCATTTTGAGTAATCTTCTACTGATAGCCTTTGTGTTATCTTCTACTGATATCCTTTTGTTATCTTCTACTGATAGCCTTTGTGTTATCTCCTACTGATAGCCTTTGTGTTATCTTCTACTGATAGCATTTTGTGATATCCCTACACAACGTAAAAGCCATTGCTTATTTTAATGAATGCAGCTTAAATGTAATAATATGGTGTATTTCTCCTTTCCCTTTCTTGGGTGTCTTGTCGCTACACATATTATACGGCTTGGCTCGTTATTCAATTAACTGTCGTCCATACGTCAAAATTGTATGATTCCTTTATGATTTTTTATTTGCAGATTTATTTGGTTTCTTTGAATATGACTACACTTATAGATTTGCTTGCCTTTTCTTAAAATAAGTGTTTGACTATACCCATTTGCTACTTTTTAAATGTAAAATAGCAAATATTTAACTCGGAACTAAGAGTGATTTCATTATAACTCTATTCGAGCCGGTAATTCACTGTTTTAGAGTGACTCCTTACAGAGTGATTCCGAATAGCCTCTCGATATCGGAACGAAATCACGATCGCTCGAGTGGCTCAAACTCCGGTCGTTCTTTTTCGAGTGAACTGAAGTCCATCAGAAACGCTGAAAATCGCAGTTGCAACTTACGACAAGAAGACGGACAGTTACGAACTCAGTGTGGCGGAGTACTAAACTAAAGTGTATTTGGGGACTTAATAGTCTCTAAATAGTCAAAAATGGTGAGTGCATTTTATGTGTAGGCATGATCAGGGTGTATCAATAAAAACGCAACACTTTTTGTCGCGAGCTCTCCGATTACGGCAAATCGCAAATCACTTTGACATTTATATATTCTGTTAGGTCTACTTATTGGCTATCACATAGTCAAATTACAGTGATATCGATTATTGATTCGCTGAGATATCAACGATACACCTAGACAAGTGCAAAACACGTTTTACATCGTTTATCCTGTATGCCTGATTTTCTTGTCAGGTGAATATAAGCAAGACACTTTACTAACTCATTGTACTTAAATAACTGGAATCAAACTCATCATTCTGAGAAGAAAATGTCATGTTAATGGTATCAAATCTCTGGCTATTACAGTATCATATCAATATTAATTAAATCTGGCAATAAATTAGTTGATTTAATGACACAGCTTGAAAATCCAGATTACAAAGTCTGTTTGCAAATCCTCTCTCGCTTTTTCTCTCGTTAATGTCATAAATAAAACAATATGGCACATTATTCAAAAGATAAACAAATGGAATAGTCCAGTGAAGGTAGTAATTGTCTTGTATGAATCAGTCTTTGTTAGTCTACATGCATTGTGAATGGGAATGGGACATTATGGTGCTGCTCGACCCTCAAAATGCTGTCCTTGTTTTAAGATGCATCGATTATGAACTTTAATTTATGAAAGAACGTGCCATAGATATTATTTGGCGATCATAGCAATCGGTGGTTCAGAATTTGTACGTGTCTGCTTTTTGTATTCGCGCGACAAAAAAGAATAGTATTTTGAAACCGTCTTATTTCTTAAAGATAACACATTTTCTGTTTTGGATATTTTTGAAAATATTTGAAAATTATTTGAATAAGTTCATCCGGATTGATATCTTACATCTGTTATTTGATTTCGTTGTGCACAAATCCAATAAATAGTAAATAGATTACTCACGTTTTTATATAGTTACGTTTTACTGCTAAACTAGCAGCTTCGTCAGACTATCAACTTTAGGGATTTCCTGTTTATAGATGACGCCGTTGTAGAGGGCGTAGTTCCGATGAGTTGATCAGAGATGTTGTGCAGTGTGTACACCCCCTCATCTTTGTTGAGTGTGTACACCCCCACCCCCACCCCTTCTGAATCTAGAGTGCCTCTTCGAGCCATCTGGTGGTCTTGTCTGATTCACGGTCTATATAAAATTATATATCATTTTCAAATAGTAATTGAAATTCAAATTTGAAGTATTTACCATCTCTTAATTTGGCTTCAAACGACATCGAGCTTGCGACACTGATATCAAATGATAGACAAGCTTCAATAATGATTCAGAAAAGTCTGAAATTATTTCACTGGATTAGACAAAATCCAGTGATGTTTATTCTGATATAAATCTGCTTTCTTTTGTATAACCTTACACAAAAACTGTGAACTGGAATAAGTATCCTAGAGCAACGCCAGCATGCTTCACTCTCTGTTACCAGTGTCTGCTTGTTCCCATTGGCATTACATTTCAATGAAAAGCTTATAATGTTGTTAAACGAGAGTTGTGCCTATCTTTGCCATGTATTAACCCTAACCATCCTCAATGCCGCAAATGTGCACGGTAAAGTCTTTCTGTGCCAGCTGGCGTGGCACTTTTTCGATGAAACAATGGCCCCAGGCTACATAGTCGGGCCAATACACTGGCCCGACTATGGTTGGCTCCCGTGGCGCACTGGTAGAGCGTTCGTCTTGCAACCGAGAGGTTGTGGGTTCGAGCCCCGGTGGCGGCGCCACTTTTTTGTCCGCGTTTTTGTCGTTGAAAATAAAATTCTTTAAAATGTGACTTAAGAGGTTAGGGTTAATAGGTGGAAATCGACCTTTTAGCTGCTGATTACTTTGGAACATGTCTGATACTGGCTGCTCTGTTGGGACAACAGTCATGCAAAGTACGTTGGACTGCGCAAGAAGTGATCATTACATGACAACATTGTACAGCACTAATTTGCTCAAAACAGTTTGAAGCACTTATGATTGGGATAACAAGGATAATTTGGTCCTTATCCCAAAACCTGTCGAAAGGCTGGCTTGAAAATAGATTCGTGAACATATTTATGTCATACTTTAGTGAATCCCCCATTTGGGATATTTTGGGTATGAGAGTATGCTTATAGTATCCTTTAAGGATTTTCTTAACATTCCGAAACGTCGATCCCTGATTTGAATGTGTTGGTTATTTTGCCTTTTACGTACCATCCTTGTTTTAAGTTATTACCGTTTAGTAATCGTCTTTATAATTATTTGTATTTCCGTGTTAAACACACAATGAAACTCGACCACTGCAGATTGGATGATGTCAAATCAAACAAAGCTCTACTAGCATAACTATTGATGAGATCACGCCTGTGACGGACAGCTAGGACGGTATTATTAACTCAGGGCAACCGTAGATGTATATTCAATTAATAACAGTCATGCGAATCAGTAGTAGTCAAGCTGATCAAATTATAGATTTGCTAATTATCTCAACAGCTTCCAACCAAAACGGACAGATGAAAAGTTTTAAGACGAGAGTTCCTTAGTTAGTATATCCTGCTATCAGTTGCTTACAGGCAGAACTTTTAAAGGCTATTGAATCATTGAATAACGATAAACAATTTTTTTAAATATGGTGTTATTAAATCAAAAATGTATGGACAATACACAACAATTTACGACACATTTATAATTAAAACAGCAGTTGTGAAACAAGGTTTTTCAATGCATGGCTTACACTTAACTATAATAACATAAATGTTCTCAACATTCTTGACAACTCATAAAAGATAGGTTCCAAACACCGTTCAAATCACTGCTGTTTAAAGAGGGGCGATGACCACTTGTTCATGGATATTGAGTTCCCAGCGCTTCCATCATCTTTTAACTGATCCACAAAAAGTCAAGTCCGTTCACCCATAGTATTATAGACGTCGTCGTATTTTCATTTCTGTCTTAAATACACAATGAATCGACCACTGCAGATTGGATGCTTTAAATCAAACAAAGCTACTCTAGCATTTTATTCACGCCTGTGACGGACAGCTAGGAAAATGTATTGAGTCAGACAATCGTTAGAGTATATCCAATTGATTACTGTCATCGGAGTCAAGAGCAGTCACGCTGATCAAATTATGGGCTATTGTTGTAGCTTTGTTGCGTATTATTTTCAAAGCTTCAAATTCACGGACTAATGAAAAAGTTGTCGATTTCTTAGGCAAAATAAAAATAAATACATGTTTAGCGTCCCCTCCTGCTCCTTTTTTTGGTCCGCTTCAAATTACTTTTCTTTTTTCCATTATTTTAGTCATAACTGTTTTGTTCAGGTGTTTCAGAGTTTAAGATGTTTGTAAAAGCTTTCTTTCTTTCTTATATGTATTTTAAACAAGTTTTGTGGTGACAAACCCCTCAGAACCATTAAATAAAAATAATTTAAAGAGACCTCCTCCTCTTTCAGGTTCACAAAGTTTGTCGTTAATCGGGACGATTTTGCTCCAAAAAGTGCCAAAAATCAAAAAATCAAAAGGGCCTCCTCCTTCCTTTTTTGAAAAAGTCAGGACGCTAAACATGTTTATTTTTTGAATTTGGCCTTATCTTTGAAAATGTCATATGCACTATAATACACATACGGTGAAGTTAAAAAAATAGTAGGCTATTCTTTAACACTTTCCACGCGATGACACAGATGACATTTCCAAAATGATCACAAAATGTTTTAAAAATGTAAACATTATTGCATTTTATTGGTTCAGTAATTCTTGAGATAGACTTTGAATGTTGGAAACGGTTTCTGAAAACTCTTTTATGTAATTGTTAAAGTATTAGCAGCTTTATAGTGTTAATTAATCCAAAGTTATCTGGCAGTTTCCAAGATTGAAATAAGTTTTGCGATTTCAAATTGATAAAGATTGCATAATCTTTTTAATCTTTTCTTTTCCCCCTCCACCTCATGACCTCTCTGCGCCGGGGATAGTAGGATTTCCTCAAATGTTAGTGTACTCATAATATACGTGTTCTTGCGGAGTTATAATGTGATTTCATCGTGTTATTTAGCCTTTACCAGGAAATTAAACGTAGTGGCCCCGAAAATGTGAAGTCAATAAACATCGGTATATTATTTATTAACATCTTTCCAGTTGGTTCACAATTTCGTATGTGTTGCAGCTCATAATGAATTTAATATTAATTACTTTTACATTGTTATATCATTGCTCGTGCGCATACGGTTGTACTCAGCATGCACGTAAATTGTTACCTAACTCATTGATTATTGTTCAGGTCAAACTGCAAAACTAATACGCATGGCTCATACGTCTAAGTGACATGTACGGTAGTCGCCAAAGTAATAATTTGCATCGCAATACTTACAAGTACCAATGAAAATGGAACTTGGCCAAATGCAAATGTTTCAATTATAATATAGAAATATTATCATCTGTCTCAGTTCATTGTTTGTGGGGCTTATTCGTATGACAATGCAAACTATTACTCTGGCCACTATCGTATAAGCCTAACGTACAAGACACTATATACGTATGTTTATATGTACTAGTTTGGCAGTGCAGCATTGATAAACATAGATTATCGCATTACAGGATGATTATGTACTAGATGATTTCCACTGACAGTAGTCGACAGATAAAAGGGAAGAATATCACATTGGCTTACTGCATTCGATGCATGTAATGTTATGAAAGGATTTCGTATTAAGATATGCAGATGGTTATAAGTGACCTAGTTCTATCAAGTTTATTTCTGTCTGCCACTGAATTGATAAAAGGATATACCATTGCGTGATATGTCCTGTTAAATTATTCATTAGCTGCAAAGGTGATCGATTCATTTCATGTATTGCAGTATTGAGACATTTGATCCTTACTTTGTGTTATTTACCTAGTAAAAAGCTGTATAGATACTAGACGCATGTTACTGCTTCTAAAGCTCTGCACGAAATCAAACAACGGTACAATCGATAGAGAGAGAGAGATACATTGCTATAACTAAGTATGAAACCTACTATTTCCGTGTTAGAGATTGGTCGCGTGCTATAAACACACTTCACTAATAGCACTGATGATGTTGTTTACGTGTCGGGGACTACGTAAAATACAACAACTTAATACACGGTATAGATAATAGTGACGTTGCGTTCCTATTCATAATCTTTAAAAACCACTATAAAAATACAGTCCATCATTAATTAACACTTTCCACGCGGCAGGCGTCTGTAGACAATGAGAAATGCATTCAAATAAATACAAACATGCCTAGTATTGGTTCAGTAATCCTTGAGATAAGACGTTGAAAGTAGAGGAAAGTTTCTGAAAATTCTTTTCGTAATAAAACTAATAGCCGCGTGGAACGTGTTAATTAAGTGAGCTGTTATATTTACCCATGTTCTATATATATATATAATGCAAACTGTGTTAAAACAGACATCATGTGTACTCTGGATCAACCAAGATAAGGAGAGAAGAAAAAAAATGTTACGTGAGTGTCGGTGTCAGTGGTTATCAGATTTGGGTGTGGGAAGCAAACTACTCATAAATTTGTACTCTTACCACAATTTTATATCAATTAATAAATTAATGATAGACACAATAGTGTTCTTTTTACCGTAAAATACCAGAGCGTTTTGAAGGCTCCCACAAAGAAGTGCAACAAGCTATAACCTTCGTAGCAATAAGTGCCCTTTTAAGGATATTCTTAGGCACGGAAATCGGTGTAATAAGGGTTTAAATGACATCACAAATATTAGTATTGATACACTAGATCGACTTTCATACGCCATTATATCACTGCGTCTCTGTCTACCAATTGAATTGTTGTTTGTCTTCGTGCAGGGATTACAAACAGCAACATGAGTATGCATCCAAAGTATCTATGTAAAAGCTTTTATTCTTGGTTAAGAACACAAAGAGTTTAGATCAAATATCTCAGTTTATGGGGTGAATAGTACCGCTTCGCAAATAATGTATCATTAACGGAAGATTATCTCAGTATATGGGGTGAATAGTACCGCTTCGCAAATAATGTATCACTAACGGAAGATATCATGGGCATATATTGATCGATTAATATAGCTTTAATGTCAATGATAAGATACTCAATCTGTTAAAATTACACTTATGTCCCATGCTGCTGTTATACCCATATTTTAATATATTGTGCTAACCATATGCTAAGCGCATATATCCATAAGACAACCAAGTCAACGTAAATAAAACTAGTCTACGGACCCAACCCAACCGACTCGTTTTTTTATTTCGAATTAAAATAAACCACATTTGAAATGTTTAGAAAAGTTTCAAAAAATTGTTGAAATTCACTGAAATGTTCACGACATTTTTTGAGAAAAAAGGCCAACTTCTCAAATATTCTAGAACGAACATAGTGCTAGTGCACTGGGGTGAATCTTCACCAAAACAATGCAGGAAAGACCTTATCACAGGTGAAGGCTTGAGTTGGGTAGGTTCCCATTCAAATTGACGCTTGCATTAGTTTACTGATGGAAGGATAGCTCCACTGATGTTTTAAGTTAGCATCTGTCTCCGATATCACCTTTAACATAATCTATGAACTATTTGGATGGTCGAGGTGAAGCAATCAGGGAGATACTGTTTAATGACAAATTTATATTGCGTGATGGTTAATTATACAACATATGTATCGGTTCGGGGAAATAGGGAGCGAGCCTTTTCATACACCAGTTTCCTTTACGTAACATATGGCTCTGGAATTGCATGACTTCATTAACGACCATAACTTTTCTAATTAAGACGAATATTGGCCATGAAAATTGTAACGTAACATTAATCAACTTTCCTTTAATGCGAACAGACCATGTTATACCCAGCAAAATATATGTTGCCTAAATTGGTTTAGGCTATATCTTTATTCATGTCAAACAAATGTGTGGGTTGTTTCATTTCATAAATCGCTTACACTAGAGCAAATGTTGCTACTGGTCCGTTGTACCAAGAGTGTAGATTTTCTTCATGTGGTCAAATGCATCCATTCAAATAATTACAGCGATAAATAATATACGACAAGTTTGAAAAGGTGGAACACATTCATGATATCATGCCATCACTAGTGGCATCGAGGAGCTCAAACTAAACTCGGAAATAGTCAAACAAATTAGTGCAATCAAACGTGTCAATCAGCAATACATTGAAATCAAGAAGGACATCTTGTACCCGTCAAAAGAATGGGAGATATATATCTGAAGCATAGCAGTGTACATCTACTGGATGGGATGACCTTGATGCATCTTTGTCTATGCCACTGATACATTAACCAAACACAGTGAATTTGCAGATCAATGTTATTGTATGTGGCTATTGATTTATTCGACTTTAAAGCTCTCTTTCACACTACTGATGCATGAGGATTCACGATTTTTGAAAGATTCGACTACATAATTATTCAACTTTGAAAATGTTTAAAAATTACTAAGCATTCTCTATCTTTTTACTCATATCAAAATGTCTACAAAGAAATCAAAACAGTTATTATTATTTTCGGTGCAAATGTGACATGCGGGCAGGTACACATCTTACATGATTCGTCAATTTATCCATACTCTTGTCTTATTTCCCCCAAAAAGTTGTATTTCTTGTGGACAGGTACCGTAACATTTTGAACAACATGTAAATAATGAACATACCGAGTTAAAAACAAGTATTTTTAGCAAAGTATGACAGGTAGATAAAAAGCAAGCAAAGACCAACAATGTATTTGCATATCACGGCATTGCACTTTGTATGTGGAGCACTTGGTATAAAGCCATTTTACTGTAGACAATTTCAATGACATTCGGAAAAACCATCTGGCTTATTTTATGTTTCAAATGCCAATTTAGTGAATAGGCAATAACGTATATATATACGTTTGATCATCGAAAACTTACAAAGCTATGATCATTGTTCTGCCTGCTACGTTCATATACCCGAGTTAAATAACGAGCTCATCATGACAGTTTTGAAGTTGCTGTGATAATATACCATAGTAACGCAAGCCGGAGTATAAAATGCATCAGATTCTCCGTTCGTAGTCTGTGAAACATCGAACCACTATTTTGTCAGTGTGACATTTAATCCACTTGCGTCAATCACTAAATTCTATGTTATGGGAAACAATGTAGGAACATATTTTGTAATACTGTTATGTTTTTTAGTTTTCATGTCACTCCCATTGGCGTATTCACGATATTTCAATGGGTAAAGGTGTGCACACACAGTTGATCGAATGTGTCAAGCTTCTTTGAAGGTGAAACTAGTTGATATCCACTAACTAACGTGTTGAGTATTAACGGAGGGAAATCGTTACAAGGAACAGTTTCAACTGAATAGTTTCATTCAGGTATCAATGAGACAAACGAATGCAGTCAGATCAAGCAAATGTGACCTAGTGGTCTTTCGGTGACAGGTGACACCAACAAGGGTGGAGGTTATTCGTTGTCTAGTCACAAAAAAGGGCCCTTTCAGTGATAAAGCAACAACCATTATGTTCTTATGTTATGAACTTAGATTGCAAAATGTTTAACTAACTGCGTGTTTATGGAAGCTACGTATCGAGGATAAACCGACGATAAACTGACATATCGTCATTATTAACAATAGTTGTCAACCATTCGCGTCAAAATTTACTTCACGTTTTCTTTGCTATGAACCGTCAGGTTGATAACATGCATTACGTACTTACCTCTCAAATAAGTTAACCATCCTGTACCATGCAGAAACATATGGCTTTTTTCGCGTATCTGTCGTTAATCCCTTATTCGTAAAATTGATCGAAGTACAATTTTCTTATCGGTCAAAAACTGTTGCCCACTATGACCTATTTTAGCTTGAACCATATATATATGTGTGGGTTTTCCACTAGACAGATATGTCAACCCAATAAATATGAAGCCATGTGCTAAGGTTGTCGGTGTAAAATTACACTTGAAAAGTCGGGCATTATCGCCACTCTAACACCGCTGTGACATATCGATAACACATTTCCAGTTTATTACATTACTTATTCGATATGAAAGCGTAGCACGTCCCAAACTGAAAAGATAATGGACCTATGACATTCATTTCGAACATATGTCTCTACGGTTAAGTAGAGGCTAGACTATGGGAGACGCAATTGAACCGAAGTGACTCAGAAACTTGAAACTATCGAGAGTGGGAATCGATTGTGATTAAGGTGCGCTGCCCGCAATTTGACATAGTCAAAACAGAACAAGTTTGATTGTGACTGGGGTATTTGGTTGCATATGGAATGTAATAAACATACTGAATTCCTTATATTATGATGGCACACAACTTTGTCCACATGAACGTATATAGAACAAAATGGTTTTGCTATTTTGATGGATTAGATTCATGTTAATGACCAGAGTACTAGTTGTAGATTAGTTTATTCTTGTACATTATTACAATATCGCTGGTTTATAATATGATCTATAACTTGACCCTCTGACGCTCTGTATAGCAAGAAATGTTAAGAAATATGCTTACAATAATACATTTCTCGCTTAAACGACATCAAACCCTCGAAATATTTAATGATAAGATGAGTATTGAAACACAAGGACTTCATTGCATTTATTTATTACGGAAGTCATGCAAGACAGAAATTGTCCGGTTAATCTAAGCCTTCGCCCCCAGATATGATCATATTGTGTTAAATACTAATTAACAGCTGATGTTCACCTGTTCATAGATGAACATGTGTATCAATCACTTGTCTTAGTGTTTCGCCACTTGCTTGAGAATATAATGAGGTCTCAATCTCACTGCGCCAGAGGCTGAGCACTGAAACAAGTAATTGCTATATATATCGTTAGAATAGTAAGAAGAACACACCAGCTTTTTATGTATATTTAACACAATATGAATATATTTCGAAATATTTAAAAAATTGGTGATTGAAAAAAAATGTCCGAATATAACATTGCTAAAACGTCATTTGCCAAACAGCGACAAGGATACTGAACCATATAATATATAATGCATCACCAACTTAAAATGCTCGAACATCATAACAAAGATACGGATTGAATGATCTCAGATGACAATCAAGTAAACAGCTAAGAAGGCACATAAGTGTATACGAGGAAGAAAAATTGTGTGGTTCAACCATTACAAATTAATCATTGATATTGAAATGGATAGCGTTGTTTTTCCCACTCCCGAGTTACCATATAAACAATTCTTAGTAGGCTTCAGCAAATAAACTCAACTCATGTGTAGGCCCTACATCAATATTCTACTTCCTGTTATATAGTCATGCAACTATTTCGCAGTTATGATTTGGAGGGGTATTTTCAATTTATTTCATTTATTATATGAGGTGTGTGGGGTGGAGGTGGGGGTAGGGTGAAATATATGTCAAGTGTCGTCGGAAATGTTTCAAAACCTTACATTAATTGCGTTGTTTATAATAAAGATAAAGATCCACAATTTTGCTGCCGGAATGGTTACGAAAGCGAAGCAAGATATGGAGGGGTGATACTTGTGCGAGGTTACTGATGGATCGATCGTATGGCGATATACAGAATTCTTCATTCATTCATCCGTGCAGGCGTCCTGAGAGTTTCCCAAAACAAACACAATCTTTATTCCAAATCTTATGACCGGCATGCTATCGTATAGATTAGAAAGAGATGGTTTAAAATTCTGTGAAAATCCACAACTAAATGTATCCATGCAAGGCAACGTAGTGTTTAGTTAACAACAGAAGATTGCATTTGAATCTTTAATTTATATTCAGACACATTTTGAATACAAACGTGACTTCAAATCATGGTCCATTTATTTTCGGCTGCTTGATCTGGTTTTGTCTCTGTCCCTTTCTCGGCATGTTATTCCGATGTTGATTCATAAAAGGTTCGGGTTTTTTTGTTTAATAATCTTCGGTCCACTAACGTCTTGAGCATTCTGATTTTGCTTGGATTTTGAACTTATATATTTGCGTGGCTACCTTTAAAGATACAAAGCCAATCTTGTACTGTATATAAGAAATTCATTTTTAAAACGAAAATAACTGTACTCACGATTGACAATTCCGTGTGTTATGGTCTACACATTTCATCAGAATAAACTCTTCAGACCCTACTACGGCATATTTTTCTTCACCCACCCACTGATCACCGTATTAGCGCCCTCAACCGGAAGCAGCATGGGTAAGAAGAGGTCATTCGGATGAAGTGTATATACCACGATAACACACAAAACTGTCAATCGTGAGTAAAATTCATTGGTTTTAAAAAACGAAAATCTCAATCATTTATTCCTGCACTGAAACCTGATGAATGTATTTAGAGATATAACATCTTGTACTGTTTAAACAAGACACTGCGCTACCAGTTAATCAACAAAGTTTGCTGCAAATGTTTAAATTGTAAAACAGCTCTCTCTCTCTCTCTCTCTTATCAACAATGCCGGGAGTAAGATTTGATATTAATATTGTGTTTATTTCGAGAATTTTCCTGACGCAAGTGTGGAGGCATGCAAGATTTAATCGTCCTGATGACGAACATTTTGCTTCACACTCTTCACACTCGGCAAACAAGATAATTTTGGGCCTAATCAATCCATAACTTTCGATGCATTTTTGTGATTTTTTTAAAGTTATAAATATTGTTTTAAATGCCTTGTCTTGCTTCTGATATGAAAATGAGATAGCATAAACAAACATATTATTTTCAATCTCAGAAATCATAAATAGGTATTGTATGCAGTTTATCATATCAAAGTTAATACGTGATTCTAAAAGTGAAATATAATTCTCTTTATTGAATATTTAATCGTCCTTAGTATCATATAACAGTGGTGCCATACAGATATAATTTGGTGTGCTGCATCTATGTAAAGAGAGGATATACTCTTACTTCTTACGGTTATAATAAATATTTACAGAGGCTTAACAAATATAGACTAAATTTAAACAATAATGAATACCTATCCCATATGTGATAGTATATATTTGAAAGCAATAAAAGAAAATAATTATAGATGAAAATATGAAGAGCTTAGTTCCAAAAGGCGCTAACTGACTAAAAGTGAAAAAGGAGAAAAGCAATGTGTTTTTTTAAAAAATGAGTATGTTGCACTTCTTCGATTATGCTAATTTTCTGCCATATGAAAGATAGCATACGTGGAAGCTTAAAAATTGGTTTGATTTCATTTTTTTATTTTCACTGTATTTCCTATGTCTTTCTTACTTTTCGGAAATTAGTGGAGTTAGCGCCTTTTGGAACAAAAATGTTTCGACCAATTTACAAAAACACTTTACCAAGCAATCTTTATTTCCAAATAATGTACACCTGAAAGACAATATAAAATCACATGGAAAACAGAAAACCGCATTCAAATACCTTTTCAATTTTTTTAATTATGAATTTTTGATATTTTGTGAGAAACTGAAAATGTGGACAATTTGGCACATTTTTTAATTATCAACAATTTTGTTCGTGTGCAATTTTCATAACAATAATCCATACATTTTACGTTTTCTTCAATGCAATTTATTAAGGACATTCCTATCAATATTTTACCATGATAAAAGAACCATATTTCCACCATTTTGGCTTAAAAAATAGTGAATTATATTCATATTACCGGGAATTTCCGGAAGTTACCGGGAATTTTCGGAAATTACCGATAGCCATAACTTTGGACCCGAACATGCTAAAGAACAAAGTTTAAAAGATGTATTTTGTAACTCTCTTTCCTGCACCTAACTCAATGTTTTCAAAAAAGTGAGTTAGCGCCTTTTGGAACTAAGCTCTTCATATAAACAGTGTGTCCCAGAATAAGTTATACTCTGATTAAACAACTAAAAACAATATATAAACAACATTTCTTTATCCGATCCGGTATGGCATGACATTATTGGAAATCGGTGAAACCTGTTTGCCACTTTCAGAACAATTGCCTCTCACCATTGAAAAGAGGAAACAATAAATTACCTGAAATAAAAATTGAGCTTTATGCCGAACATGGTCAATGATCTTTTGAGTTTCAAAAGGGGTGATTTTGGTCAAACTTGGAATCCACTTTTACAAAAGATCCGTTTTTACAAAAGATCTATACTATTAGTCAGAAATATAAGATTTTTAAAATTCAAAATTAATAAGAAACCTTAATATGCAGATGTTAGAATCATAAACACTTTGACCAATAACAATGTGCTATTCATAGCTAAATAAATGCAACTTTTCCGATATAAATCATTCTTGAACACCCTGTACTCAAATGACGGCGATTATTTGTATTGACAGTGTGATTGATAGCGTAGTTTTTCCCACTCCCGGGTTACCATACAAACATGTCTTAGTAGTGTTTGAGCGTATAGGATTCAAGCAAAGATAGGATTAGTGTAGGATTTATTTGGTTATCCAGGAAAACCTTTCGTATTTGCGCGTGCATTATAATATTGTATTCGCTTTCTTACATTAAGTGTTTATTTGGTTATAATCAATTCAGATGTCGTGTTGGTATGTCGTGATGGGTAATTTACATCCTACATAATATTCTGATGTATGCACAACAATACAGACGCGGGTATATATCGTCGCATGAGAACAAAGATATCATATCTGTATATTTGTCATTACACAAGAGAACTCTTTGTCCACAGATGTATTTTGTGTGCTATCGTTCTGATTGTGTTTTTCATGCAAAAAATGTACATATTTTGATACCAGACACGTGCGTATTTAGCTACCTTCTTATCCAATAAATTCTCATTATTCCCTATAATATCAGTTACGGCCTTCTTGCAATAAACAATCGTCACGTTATATAACATACCACATCGCATCATCACTTGCACCCCCTATGGATTACACACATATATGTCACATAATACTAGTGATAGACATAAAAGTATATTTATCAAAATAGCTAGTTTTTAATTGCCAACTTTCTTGGCACGAAAAGCGAGAAGGTGGATGCCACAAGTGTATTAATAACATGCTACTTATTCTATTGACACAAAAGGCATAGTTATATCAACGAGTCTCTGATTACCAATTGAACTGTAGTATGTTTTCGTTCAGGGATTTGCAGCAGCAACATAAGTATGCATCTATAGTATCGCTCATTTCTGTTATTCTTGGGTAAAGAACACAGAGTTTGGATCAAATGTCTAAGTGCTTGTATATGAAATGAATAGCGCTGCTTTTCAACCGGTTGATATTATCACGGTAAGTATCGGGTACCCTTTGCGGATGGACAGGTATTCCATTTGGACGTATGACACTTGCCAAAAGTATGTCACATTCAACTATTGGCAAAATGTTATATTGATACTGTGACTGTCCAAGGTACTATTTTCGTTCAAGATTATGATAAATAACCGATATATAGGTTATGAAACGTGAAATTTAATATCAAATTTGCAGCTAGAAAATAACTGGTTTCGGAATTATAGGCATACAGGATTGTATCATTGCGTTTCACCACCGAAGGAGTGTATTATGTGAATTATAATGATGCCTTCTTAGTTCAGTGGACATCCTCAAAGTCAGACGGATATTTTCGGTAATGATCGAAGCGATGCTTGTCAACTGTGTTACTTTAGATCAGCTGTGTTGGATTCCTTTATTTGATATCTTTTACACTTTTGAGTCAGAAGTCAGTAGGCAACAAAGGTTTTTTGCATTTCAATATGTTATACCATAACACACCATATCAAATCCATAATTAGGTGATATATGTCTTTTAACCGTAGAATCGTACGAATGAATGTCACAGGTCCATGATGTTTACAGTTTGGGACGTGCTATGCTTTTTTATCGAATAAAATGTAACGAACTCGAAAATGTGTTATCGATATGTCACGGCGGTGTCAGGGTGGCGATAATGCCCGACTTTTCCAGTGTAATGTTACGCCGACAACCTTAGCACACGGCTATAATATTGGGTTGAAATATTCTGGGTAGTGGGAAATACACAAATTGATATACGGTATGGTTCAAGCTAAAAAGGTCAAAGTGGGCAATAGTTTTCGAGCAACAAAAAAATTGTGCTCCGATCAAATTTTAAATTCAGGGATTATTGATTTGTTTAAGGAAAACACAGCCTGCATAGTCTCTCTAATAATCAGTCTATCATACTGAACCCAATATGGATATCCTACTGAACCCATATGGATATCCTACCAGTTTATGGTTTTGACGGAATAAATCGCAATCTATATTTAACTTGGCTTCGTAACTGAAAATAGATGTGGGCTCAGACAGTTATCATTTTGTAAGAGAACAGGGTGAAAAACACCATAATTCCTGAAAACTACGTGATGGTTAACGTATTTGAGTTTGACGGTAAGTACGTAATGCATACGTCAACTTGACGGTTCATTGCATACATTGTATCTATGTCCGATGTCATTCAGTTATTACGAAATCATATTATAAACAGTTGAATCATGAAATAGAAAATTTGGTGATTTTTGTATTTTATAAACTCATGTATGTATTTTTTTCTTAAGCAAACGTCAAGTGGTAGCGCGATGTGGTTTTAAAGTTAGTTCTTCTCAATTTACGCGCCAAAATAGTTGTGATTTAGATATAAGATGGCTAGTTGCGGTTCTAGTTGTACACGTTTTGATATGCTTAATTCCCATCCGAATTTTGAACACGATTTGACTTCTTACCACGCTATTTTGATGTTACTATATCTATCACTGATTAAGTAATGTGTACCGTCTATGGGTTTTTTAATGATTGTACAGGTTGTGCGTTTTTCTTAATATTTAGTTTTTAATTCAAATTGTTAATTGATTGATTTTATCTTTGTGCGGCGCATTGAGTTTCCTTGCGGTCTGAAATGCGTCTTTTAAATGGCTGTTTATTATTATTATTATTATTATTATTATGTGTGTAATCCTTAAGTGTTGGATAAAGATGTGATATGGATTATGATATAACTGTAAGATGGCTATCATGTATAACAGTTACTTCCTTTACAATAGTAACATTTCGTAAAAGGTCTTATTTTTGTTTCAATCGGCTGTATTTCCTATTTTTCCTGTTATTTAACCCGGCACTTGTTTCAAAAATTGAATTTCATATTTCTCTATTATTTTATACTTTTATATGTATTCTATCATTACCATCATAAGTTACTAATCGGAAGCTATTATTTCCCGTTCTTTTGGGTGATTTTAAATTGTTGTTTTGGTAAGTTTGAGTCAGGAAAAGGCGCATAGTTATTTGGCGGGAATTTAAGCGGAGTTCCGCGCTTTTCAAATGCTGCGACAGCTGTTCGATCATTGCGTCGCGCGCTGAAACTTCCCGCGCGTAATACTAGACGCGCCGCTTAATATCCTTAAAAGAGCGCAAAACAATGTCTAAAATGTAAACAAAGGCCAATCTTACGATCATTTAAATTTCAGTTTTCTTCCAATTTCTTCACATTGTGACAATATAAATTGAATCTGATAGTTTATTATGATTTTTCATAATAGTATACTTGCTTTTTAGGTCACACGCCCGTGTGTTCCTTGAACTTTTAGCTTTAAATGGTGGAAAATGTCAATCTTTTTACTAAATCGATGTTTTCTAGAAGTTCAAATTTGAAGGAATTTTACGAATTTTCAGACAACATAACTAAAAATATATCAAACTATCAGGTAAGCTTTTACTACCATTGTGTAGAGGACTTTCAGCGCTAGGAGGCAATTTTTTATTTTTTCGATTATGGATTTTAAACTCGAGATATGCATCCATTTCTAGCGAAATGTACACAAAAAAACACGACTTTTACACTTTTCCGATGTTTTTAGCAATATTTCCAAAACCAAGCTTTATTTTGGAAAAAGAAAAAATTGCCTCCTAGACAAAATTGTTTTGTTTACAAAAATGTATATTATAACAAATTACCATTTTTTATTTTATAGTTATGCTGTCTGAAAAATGTGGGGTAAAAAATGGCTTTTTGGTTCATTTCTCAAAATTTAGTTTATTTGGTATCACATTGATATCACCATCGGCTTCCTTATCAAATTTCCTTTCTAAAAATGTATACTTTTATGTACTATTATTCAATATTCTCAAACTTAGAAGCAAAAGTTGATCATCAAAATAATAGGGTTGACACTTCCCTTAACAGCCGATGTTCACATTTTCATAGATAGTATGCTTGTGTAAGTGTTCGGCCACTTGCTTTAGAATAAAAGGAGGTTTGTATCTCAATGCGCCAGTGGCTGGGCACTAAAACAAGTGATTGCTACAAATCTCAGATGATAATCAAGTAAAAAGCTAAAAGGCACATCAGTGTACATGAGGAAGAAAAACTTGTGTAGCTTCACCCGGTACACATTATTCATATTGACATCGAAACTGATAGCGTTCCGCTTCCGAGTTAGGGATGGCATCCAGATTCGTACGGATTGAAAACCGTAGATCAGAGAGGGTAAACGCACTGGGATAAACGGAACGCAGTTAAATAATGACCAACCAATGCGTGTTTAGCCATGCTTAGCGAACGCATTGAACAACTCCCGTGAACGGACAGCCAGTGCGTTTACCCTCTCCGATCTACGGTTTTCAATCCGTACGAATCTGGATGCCATCCAATACCATACAAACGGTTCTTAGTAGGCTTTAGCAAATAGACCCAACTCTTAGGAGAGCATTACGTCAGCCTGCTTCGATTATTGCCTAACTCAATTTTCAGCGAAATTTAGTTTTTTTGCATAAATCATGACTTCATTACATTATGCACATGCTGTTATAATACCTAAGTCGTTGACCAATCAAAAGTGTTGATGAAATGCACAATTGCAATTCTGCCTAAGTCAGCATTGTGAGTTAGACAGATTGTACTAATGATGATAATTGTTTAAAATTGGTCATACTAACTCGTATTAGGCATATAAAAAGCCACATTTCACCCAACCTTATTATATCTAACAGTTACTGTTCCCGTTGGAATTCACCTGCACTATTCATGTTGCTATTCAACATATCGTCAGCCTGCTTCGATAATCGCCTAACTCACTTTTCATACTTTGTGCTGTTTTCTAAGAACTAGAAAAAATGAGTTAGGCAATAATCGAAGCAGGCTGAAGATCAAATGAGCAGTGTACATCAATATTCTACTCCCTGACCTATAGCCACGCAACTATTTCGCATTCATGATTTGGAGGGGTATTTTAGCATAGATACTTTTATCCATCACTCTTTACCACCATATTTTATAGTATGCAAAAAAAAAACAATTCAATATCACAATATTGTTGAAATATAAATACATGATTATCATCTGCGGTCATTACACTTGGATTAATCCTAATCCGTGTCGTTGCTATGACGATCGAGCATCTTGAGTTGATGATTGATTGATATATTTGTATTTCATTTTATTTCATTTATTGTGTGGAGTGTGTTGGGTGGGGTTGAGACCGAAATAGATGTGAAGTGTCGGACATTTTTCAAAACCTTCCATTAATTGCGCTTTTTATAACAAAGAAAAAGATCTACACATTTTGGTGCGATTGCGCAGCCATGTAAATCACGGATTTTTTTGCTGGAAAGAGAGAGGGGTGGTAGAAAGAGAAGCAAGATGGGAAGAGGGCCGAGAGTAACATTTGTGCGAGCATGCTGATCAAAAAGTTGAACTGGAATCGGTCGCTGGCGGCTCACTTTACAATGTACGTGACGAACCCATATCGGCGATATACAGATTTCTTCGTTCATCCGAGCACGCGTCCCGAGAGTTTCCCGAAATAAAAACAATCTTTATTTCAAAAATATTATTACTGGTACTCTTGATTAGAAAGTGATATTATACAATTTTGCAAATGAATCGACAACTAAATTAATTCATTGCTAGGCAACGTAGTGTCTAGTGAACAATAGAAGATTGGATTTGAATCTTTAAGCAAAAAAGTCATATTTAATGAAGCAATGCAAATTTTTAAGTTGAAAAGGTCTTTAAGGGAAGCCTAGCAAAACTGTGTATTAAAATGCCACTTAAGGCAAATCAAACGAATATAGGAGTAAAATAGTATTTACCGGAATGTACGTTAATATAAAAGTAAGAATTGCCGCATTAAGGGGGTGAGGGGGGGGGCGGTCTAGGTTGATTTGACCCACATTTGGAAACACATTTTCTCAATGTTACCGTAGACTTACCGCTTAGTGTTATATATTAAATTAAAACGTACATCAAGACGTTTCAGAAAACTTATGTTATTTTGATCTGGTTGCCATGGTTACCATGCAAGGCCTTTGATTGGCTAAAAACGGGAACAAGCGTAACTAGAAAACGAAAGTTCATATAACCATGGGATTTGGACCAGATGTTGAGCACACGAGGGGCTATGGAACCATGGAGCCCGAATTTTAATATCTGTTTTCAAATTTGAATTACAATACATAATTACCTGATTGGTCGATTCACGGTTACCATGGCAACCGTATAAAAATCCATGGTTTCATGCGCACTATACCGATACATCAACTACCCAAGTATGGTGTATATGCAACAATTCGTTTTCTAGTTACGTTTGTTCCCGTGTTTAGCCAATCAGAGGAATTGCGTGGTAACCATGGCAACCAGATCAAAATAACATGCATTTTCTGAAAGGTCTTGACCTAAGCTTTAATTTTATATATAGAACAAAGCAGTAGGTCTACGGTAACATTGAAAAAATGTGTTTCCAAATTTGGGTCAAATCAACCTAGACCACCCCCGAGATTTAGCATGTTAATCAACGAGGGATATTACTACCGGGTAAATGACTTTGTTTGAGTTTACCAGAAAGCAATCTTAATCAGTGGCATTCAGTTATTTCTAAACAAGATTTTGTATTCAAAATTTTCTTCAAACCTTGGATTATACTAAACATTGCCAGTGATATATTGTTTCCATTCGGAAAAGTCGAAAACTGCTTATTTTGATAAAAATGTATAACATCCTGAACAATTCCATTGAATTTTTAAAAATCAGTATCCATAAGCATTCACTTTACTACTGTCTTCAAGCCCGCATGAAGCATATTTTAATTAGTTGGGTCAGATGTCAATCACCGTAAGGTTTGTCTGCTGAAAAATGGTCTTGAAAATGTAATGGAAGTTTGTAGTATTGCGCAATAATAAAAGGCCGGCTAGATTTGTATTAACAAAAGTCATTTATTTGCACAATGACTCGAAATGTGTCTCTTTTCTTGGGCTATTATAGGTTATTAGTATCACAAGGGGAGAGCATTACAAATACACAAACCCCCTGGACATAAAGATGCTTCTCTACGTTAATTCATTTGGGTGTGCCTTTAGTCATGTGTTTTAGAGGGGAAACCGCACCATCATTTGTAACACTCCAATATTTGTACTTTAAGGTAATATGCCAGTTGGTACCAATGTCTTGATATCGGTCTCTTCCTTTCATTATCATCATGAATAATGAAATATTCATATGAATCCCTCAACTCTACCCTCAACTCTTCGGGTCTTTTTCGCGCATCAAGATCCGACTGCCAAATGAACAACTCCTTGGTATCAAAAATCCGGGGAAATGTTATCTAGTTTTAAACTATATTCGTTTAAAATTAGGTGGTAGACGGAAATAAAACAACAACAATAAGTTACCAAAGAGTGAACGACATTAAAATGTGCTTTGACAGCATCACAGCATGTGTTCACAAACTCAAGCGATAGAAAGAGTACAAATCTTTAAAGATCCAGACTACTGTTTCAAGCTTGTGACTGTTTTTAATAATAGATGGATCGAAGGCAGTTAGAGGCAGAATTAATAGATCTAAGCCGATGAACAAAGTTGTCTTTCTCTGTTTTCTTTTCAAATAACCCAAACAATGTTCTATCTAATCTAGCCATTTTATACTTATCAGGTTTTATATCAGCATGTACATGTAGTATAGAAACGTGATGATTGTAGCATTTGACATATTATTTTGGTAAAGTGTAATGTTACGATATTAAATATCTACTCGTTGACATAAAACGATGTCAATCAATACTTGATACCTTTCTATTTCTAATAATATGTAAGGCCATCCGATCCATATTGTGTGTGCTTATTAAAGCAAGTTTAAAAGCTCTGTTTGATACGTTGAGGGCATGCTTAAATTGTCTCTACAATCCCCTATACGAAGATAAACAATTATTCACTAGATAGTCAGATATGTAGAGATAATTATACAGACGTATGAAATGCTATCTGTCATATAAATCAATGCTAATATTTAGAAGGTTAACAATACAATTATGGCACTAATTGTCTTGATTTCCGTGCAAAGAATCTCTTAAATGGGTACTTTTTAATCCAAGTTATATAGAGTTTTTAAAAATTAATTGAAATGTTCAATTCTCATGCGAATCGTGGAATCGCTATGAAATTTTACCAAATCATCGAACTTAGAAGTGTCTATTCTCATATAATTTGAGTAAATCGTACTAAAAGTGTGTCTATTTCCGTACACTTTGAGTAAATGCAGTCCAATATATTACTGCTTATTTTTCCAGCAGATTTATGATGATCAATTGTGATTGTTATTGTATTTTCTTTTCGATTCAAATTGAATGCGAGTTATGAACTACAAATGCGTTTTTGGAAACTCAAGATTTATAAAATAAATACGAATGATAACTTAAAATAAAGTTAACAGAATGCTGAAGTTTTCGAATTGATGTTGGCACAATACTTGTGTAAACCATTTTTAATCCACTCTATTGACGTATACAGTCTACAGTCGAAATCTATTCATGATAAACATTTTTGATTCAGAAGTGAATTCCACTCCATTGATACGACTCTTGGTCGTGAAGCTATGTCTTTCATCCACATCTGAGACAGTGAAGGTTCATCGTGATAATGCGATCATTAAAATACTTGTTACAGGGGTTGACCTCTGCTCTGCACTTATGCTTGAGGTCTAATCGTTAAAAGTCTGTTTAAAAGCCTATAAAAACCGGGACTTGGTGATTTATATTGATCCCTTCCTTCTCAAAGTATTACATACATGCCTGTCTGACTATTGACGAATGCATTGAGTTTATTGAATTGATGATACAACTAAAGATGATACCTTTGGCATAGCCACATTTCGTGACGTCTAAAATAAATGGGGGCGGTAACGAGCTCAAACGGGGACAAGGAAGAAGGAGGAGAGAGGGAAAATTGAAAAAAGAGAGGAGAAGGAAAAAGAGTATAAATAAGGTAATTATTGATTTCTCCCAATGTGCGTGAGTAGGATTAAAGAAAAGACGGATATTTTTCCCAAAACATCTATCACCATTGCATTATTAATGTCATATTATTTTTTCCATATAAAATAGCTCTAATCTGAAATGAAATATGCACCAGGCAGAAAATCTTGTTGGTCTGGTCAGAAACGACCATGAATATACGCATATAGTTTGCGTGGTTGAGCGGTGGTTGGGAAAACTACATTAATAACAGTTTTATTCTAAGTCTAGCTCTATTCGTGTTAACTTCATTAAGGTCTCAGAACTGTTTACCTACTTGAAAAGAAAAACACTCGTATACTATTTAATCTAAACTCAAATGTATGTACTACTTTGGACCCTCTGGAAAAAACCTCACAGCTAATCAGCTAAGACTTACATTCTTCACATCTATTCACACCCTTCATCCCGCAAATTGCGGTTATCACTCCAGCCAGACCCATTCATCTGGCTCATTCAGATAGCACACAGTTATGACAGTAATCACACACAAATCAATGATTTTATATACCTAGTACAACTTTGCTGATGTTATGTGCGGTCATTGAAATCGCCATAACTTTAAAAGTATCCATTCGATTTTGTTGAATGAGGTATCAAACTGCGGAGAAGAAATTTGCTCATTTAATGTATATCTCAGATTTCTGGTACCGATTATATATTTTGAATTAGCCAACCTCAAATCATCTGATCAGGGACTTTATGTGCTAGGTGTATATAGTGCTGATGTGATAACACCACATTTTGTTGGGGGTATCTCTGCGACCAATACATATTTACAGTGAAAACAAGTAATTTCTTTAGTCTTTTGCCCAAAACTTGTCGAAGAGCTGGATTGGAAATAGGGTCGTGACATACTTGAATTTCCCTGGGATATTTATATCCCGATTGTCCCTTCTCTCTCAACCTATCTGCATGAAATGCGGCTTGCAAAGGCGAATGCTGCACATCATAAGAAAGTAAATTCCGTTCACTCTACCGGGTGGTTCAAAAAAAAGTTGACCCAAGTTCAAAGTAATTTGTCAACCACATATAAAGTTTCAGATAATTTATGCTTACTGCTTATTAAGACTAAGCAAACAGAAATTGTCTGAAACTTTAAATGTGGTTGAAAAATTACTTTGAAATTGGGTCAACTTTTTTTTGAACCACCCGGTAGAGTAAAGTTGTTTTCGTATTTTTATTTCCGTCTTAAACACACAATGAATTGACCACTGCAGATTGGATGATGTCAAATCAAACAAAGCCATAGTAGTGATTTATTCACGCCTATGATGGATGTTATTAACTCAGACAACCGTAGGAGTATATTCTATTGATTAGGATAGAAGTCAAGAGTAGTCACGCTGATCAAATAATGGACTATTGTCATAATTGTTGATCCTTTAATATTGCGTATTATTTTCAAAGCTTCCAACCAAACGGACTAATGAAAAATGTAAAGTACTTGAATTCTAATAAGATACCGTACTTGAATTTAGTTGAGTCTTTGCATTAAACTAAAGGCAATAAGGTCACGTCTTTTTACCTCGGCACCCATAAAAGGTGGTTTTGTTACATTCTAGTTATATTTTGTACTTAGAGTATTGTATTTGTGTAACCCTCTACTCGATTGACTTGTGTTTGGACTTATTTTAATAACGGCAATTTCATCCCCTTCAATAATCTGAAGAGAGAAAAAATCCATCACCTTTGATTAAATTAATACAGCTCGTTAAAGCATAATTAGTTAGGGTGGTTGAGGAAGTGGGGGAGGAGGAAGTGGAGGAGGAGGAGGAGGAGATAATTGTCTAATAATGGGTGAAAATGAACCGTTTTCCTGTAATAGAGCATTCTAATTCTTAGTATTATGTCAGTTTAGTTCTAAATGATGCAACAATGCTTTACATCATTTACCTAAAGTATCAATTAAGCTAATTAACTAATTTTCAAATCTGATTAACGAAGTAGGATGAACCATGTGAAAATAGTCACAAATCCGTTTTTGTCAAGGTTTCAAAATTGTCCTTGCAGGAAATTTGGAAAGAGTTATCAAGGCTCTGATTTTAATGTAAAAGCAATGAGTTCTAATATGTATTTGCATAATTTAGTTATCTTTTCCATTATCTATTTCGTATTTTGACCACCCTGTATAATATTTCCTAATAAGCTGAACAATTAATTTTGTATATGGCTGTATAGGTAATTTACTCAATTACAGCAAAAACATATCTAGCCTTTGAATAGGTCCTGCATTTTTATACAATGGAGGGGAAAAAAAGAAAATTATCATTTTGTATACAATTATAATTGTTATACCCTGTATAACGTTTAGGTCACCTTGTATATTTGATTTTAAGTTACCGTATTTTCAATCCTTAGGTTATAAGCTTTCCAAATATATATGGTTTCATACGCTTTAGATGTAAACATGTTGATATATTCTACTGAAACTGCGAAAGGAGGTATATTTCTTGAAATAGACTCGTAACACAAATGTAGCCCAGGTTAAAAAAACGTGACCATAAACATTATAATTGTCTGGTATATCCTTACGTTGAGCAAAGGTTGGTAATTGAGATGAAGCACATTTCTTGAAGTAGGGGCGTATAGATTCAAAGCTAATAACATTGCTTGAAATACGAAAGATCTGCAATGAATGTTCGATTAACAACTGTCAAACGATTACTTTTTTGGCATTTAAAACTCCGAGGGCAAAACAGACTATTTGCGAAAAATTGAGAAATCAAGCAATTGTGACGCATAACTTGGAAGGCATTTAAAAAAACCTAACTGTAAGAATGCATTAAGAACACTCATAAAGAGCTGGTTTGAAAGTAGTGTAATGGCCGTTTGCGCGTGTCATACTTTTAAGTAACATCCGGGGTAATATAGATTTTAAGATTTTTTCCTCCCCGTGTTGTTGATCCACATAACATTTCCATTCAAACTGGATCATGATATTGCTGCCCACATAAAACAGTCAATTCCTTTCATACAATAAATCGACCAATTCAGATTTGCATACACTTTTTAATGTTTGCTTTTGCATCCTTTGCGCCGGTGTTACTAGAATCGAACATTCAATTAGCCGCATCGCAATATTAACATGCTACACATTATGAAAGAATTACGCCCTGACTTTACTTAAGGTGACACTATAATTAAGTACATGTAGATGTAGTATGTAGTATTTCCTTCCCATGAAGAACCGTGTTGACAGCCTAGGTGGTGTCATGCCATACTTAAACAAATATATAATTACAATACGATTTCAAAAGGGTGGGAGGGTAACAAGGGTACCTGCTTTCGGACGACCAAACTAACTCTTTTAAAACCACCGATTGTAAAATGCTATAATAGAAGTTCAAACTAGAAAATCTAAAATAAGTAGCATTCCGAAACAGAAAACTTTGATGAAGATGATTTAAAAGAAAATCAACTGAAGGCAACGTGTCCGACAAAATCTTTGTCGTGGCAAAACTTATTAGATGATGTGTTGTTAAAACAAACAACATTGAATTTCTAAACTTGAAATTCCTATTTTGTCTTATCTCACAAAATATATTTGATTCTATGTCACACGGTAAAAGCTTCCGAATGAAACACGATAAACGCTGGCTCTTTTTCCGACATTTAAAATGATAAATTTCCAAACTAGGAAAGTATATCTTATTAAAATCTGACAATTAAATGTCTTGCTGAATGTTGTGTAGGCCTAATGTGCTTTATTCCGTATTGGACTAAAAGACACGCGGCATGTATTGCTCATATTAAACTTATATGAGAAGGCAGTAGGTCTATTTATCTTACGATAAATCAAAAAGCGAACTGGCTTAATGATAGTTATTTAAAACGATGACAGAAGGCATGTCTTGCCGTTCTTTAAACGATGATCGATGGAGGCGACTTGTTGTAATTCACCCGGTAATTCATGACTATGAAACTTCAGGTTTATGAAACTGTTTGCTAAAAGAAAGCTAGCTTGCTTTCGTAACTAAGATGACTCTGGGAAAGAACAAAATTAATCCAATGGACTAATACGCAAAACTAAATGCCATTCTAGACTTAGAGTGACTTATATACAATGAGCTTTGTATATGTCTTCTTAACATTCCTAACTTAAAATGTCCTCTCCCTTGAGTTTAAACTACTAGGGAGGAGACGATAAGTTGAGAATGTCCTATAGAGTAAAGGCCCACCATGTTTAAGATAAAACAATGGTGACGGCATGCAGAGTAGCTATATTCTAGTGAAATGTCACAACCTATATTTTACAAATAAGCGCAACTAGCGACCTGTATAAAGTACCCTTTCAGATCATATCGAGCAAGGAATCAAAGAGGATCATGCCACAAGGGTTTTCATAACATTTCAAATATTAGCATTGATACCACAGAAAAGCCTTTATACGTCAGTATATCACTGCGTTTCTGATTTCTGATGTGACGGCGCCACTTGTGGATTGATTTAAAGGTATATTATGTGATCTTTTCCAAGTAGCGCCCTCTATCATTGAGTTTTACTATGAAAGCAGATTTTCTTGCAGATTTGCATTTTTGATCATAAATCATGAAGATCCTCTAAGTTACAGATCGATTCGATTCCTAATTACTTCAAAAAATGGTTTGAAAATAGATTGTACCGAGCGGAACAATCTATTTTTTCAAATTCACTCTAAAACCATGATTTTGAGGTATCGCTCTGTAACTTGGAATATATTTATGATTTATGATCAGAAAAGTAAATCTGCAAGAAAATCTGCTTTCAATTTTTTGGATTGGGGGCGTCCCCTGGAAAAGATCACATAATATACCTTTAAATTGATACGTTTATTGAATTTATTGAAACTATGTCACT
This sequence comes from Ophiura sarsii, assembly GCA_035610835.1. NCBI lineage: Eukaryota > Metazoa > Echinodermata > Ophiuroidea > Amphilepidida > Ophiuridae > Ophiura > Ophiura sarsii. Next base: position 7,855,184 of record CM069459.1, on the reverse strand, counting down.
CGCAATTCAACTTTCCAAATATTTGAATACGGCATGGTGGATATTAAGATATTTTCGTTACTGCTATATTCGTGAGACTAGTATTTTAATACGACTAAAATTCACCTTGACATCCACACTCACCTGTAGGTTAAACATGGTCACATTGTTCCAGTGGATTACAGATCAATTGTTCACCAACTCAAAAACCTAAATGCATTCCTTATTTTAATGAACGCAGCTTAAATGTAATAATCTGGTGTATTTCTCCTTTCCTTTTCTTGGGTGTCATGTCGCTATACATATTATACGGCTTGGCTCGTTATTCATTTAACTGTCGTCCATACGTCCAAATTGTATGATTCCTTTATGATTTTTTTATTTGCAGATTAATTTGGTTTCTTTGAATGACTACACCTAGAGATTTGCTTGCCTTTTCCTAAAATAAATGTTTGACTATACCCATTTGCTACTTTTTAAATGTAAAAGAGCAAATATTTAACTCGGAACTAGGAGTGATTTCATTATAACTCTATTCGAGCGGTAAATCACTGTTTTAGAGTGAATATCTTTTTGTACCATTGTGCTCGATCACTCTAGATATTAGCTCCTTACAGAGTGTTCCCAAATAACCGCTCGATATCGGATCGAAATCACGATCGCTCGCGTGCCGAGCGGCTCAAACACAGGTCTCTCTTTTTCGAGTGAACTAATAAGTCCATCAGAAACGCTGAAAATCGCAGTTGCAACTTACGACAAGAAGACGGGCAGTTACGAACTCAGTGTGGCGGAGTACTAAACTAAAGTGTATTTAATAGATTTCCATTTTCAGTATTAAAATCATGCTAGTATATCTAACCATATAATACGAAAACAACCTCGAAAAACGTGCATTTATTTTTAAGGTAATTTTCAGTTTCCGTTGTCCAAAATGTCTCTCCGGCTTTGACCGCATCATATCAAAAGTAGAACAGAAATCGATACTCATTTACTATAAATGTGTAGCTATAATTCAGAGCTATAATCCTGACTCATATTAGCAATGTTATGAGGGAGGAGGTAGAACTTATTGAATGATCCTCGTAGATCGTTCGAAATTGGCGTCATGTGGTCGAATCTTCTGGCATCGGTAACCAGGCGTGCAGCAGAGTTTTGTACATTAGCGTTAAGATATCCGGGAGTCCATAAACATGATAAAGAAGACAATTGCAACTGTCCAGTCGCGATCAAATCAAAGCATGAACAAAACTTGAAGAACGATCAAGGTACTTGCGCAATTGACCTAGAGTCCGTAATGAAATGAAGGCCATGCGACACACATTTTAATGTGATTTGACATCGTAAGCTGGCCATCAATGAATACTGATCCCTGGGGTACTCCGTAAATAGTGAGGTATCGGATCAAGCATACACGATTCCGTAGGAGCATCCATAATGATTTTGCGCACATCATCTTCAGTTAATACGGGAACAAACACACAAAATGTGCTATCACATGAATCAGAAATGTCGACATATTGTTCACTCAAAGACACCGTGCGCTGTCCCCTTGTGGGTCTGCAATGCTATGAATTATGACCTACACATAAACACTACTTACCATTATATTTCGTCATTAAATCAACTTTATTTAGGCTCTATATGTAAAAGAGTGAAAAACAGCTCAAAGAAAGTCGTCACTCTCTCAAATGAGCTAGCAAATTTAATCTTTAGAGGCTTCCCTAAACAATCTTTCTAACTTACACATTTAAGTGGCTTCCTCTTTGATATTAATATGGCATTTTACAAACAGATTTGCTTGGTTTACCTCAAATATTTGTGTTTAACTTACACATCAGCTTGGTTTCTTTTAATGACCTTTTTAAATTTATATCAGCGTAGCTTCCTTAAAGGTGTATGTTCGGATCATTTTTGGGGGTATGAATTTTTGTTCACATCAAGATATTTTGATATCAAAAGAATCCCGATATTTTTTCATTATGTCTGTAAAATCTTAGGGGCCAGAAATGTTCCATTTTGAAATTATAGGCTAAAATGTGGTTAAATACTGCTAAAAGTGGTTAACTACCAGCCAGTTTGTGTACTACTCTCTGGGCAAATTTTCTGTGACCTCTGTACTTCTAATATAGGAACCATTGAAGTTATGCAACTCAAACTTTGGAATGTGACAATTGTTAGGATGATGTAAGGATGACCTTCCATGTAAAATAGAAAACATCAAGTTGAAAATCGGGCCAGCAATCAGAACATCTACCTTTAAAAATGTTTTTTTTTACTTAAAGATTCCAAACCAATCTGCTGTCGTTAGTAAGACTCCACACTGCATATAAATCAAGCAATTTAGTTGAGGATTTATCGCAAATATTACACTTTGTAAGACAACTCTTTCTAATCAACATTGAAAGGAGTAAGATTTGAAATTAAGATTGTGTTTATTTTGGGAAACTTTCCTGACGCAAGATGGATGAATTGACAAAATAATTATGCAAGCTTTGTACATGTCTGTTTTTTGTATTCGCGCGACAAAAAAAATAGTATTTTGAAACCGTCTTATTTCTTAAAGATAACACATTTTCTGTTTTGGATATTTTTGAAAATATTTGAAAATTATTTGAATAAGTTCATCTGGATTGATATCTTACATCTGTTATTTGATTTCGTTGTGCACAAATTAAATAAAAAGTGAATAGATTACTCACGTTTTAGTTACGTTTCACTGCTAAACTAGCAGCTTCGTCAGACAAGCAACTCTGTTTGGAGGCAACAGGAATTAGGGATTTCCTGTTTATAGATGACGCCGTTGTAGAGGGCGTAGTTCCGATGAGTTGATCGTAAATGTTGTGCAGTGTGAATGCCCCCTCATCTTTGGTGAGTGTGTACACCCCCCCCCCCCCCCCCCCCCCCCCCTTCCGAATCCAGAGTGCCTCTTCGAGCCATCTGGTGGTCTTGTCTGATTCACGGTCTATATACAATTATATAACATTTTCAAATAGTAATTGAAATTCGAATTTGAAGTATTTACCATGGGTGACCTCCTCTTAATTCAAACGACATCGAGCTCCAGTAAGCGACACAGAATTATGAGCGTGGTCAGGCGGGATTCGGGAATGCGACACTGATATCAAATGATAGACAAGCTTCAATAATGACTCAAAAAAGTCTGAAATTAAATGACTGGATTAGACAAAATACAGTGATGTCTATTCTGATTTAAATCACATGTCTTCTGTATAACCTTACACAAAAATTGTGAACTGGAATAAGTATTCTTGAGCAACACCAGCAAGCTTCACCCTCTGTTACCAGTGTCTGCTAGTTCCCATTGGCATTAGATTGCAATGAAAGGGGCTTATAATGTTGTTAAACGAGAGTAGTTGTGCCTATCTTTGCCATGTATTAATAGGTGGAAATCGACCTTTTAGCTGCTGATTACTTTGGAACATGTCTGATACTGGCTGCTCTGTTGAAAAGTCATTGGGGGACAACAGTCATGCAAAGTACGATGGACTGCGCAAGAAGTGATCATTACATGACAACATTGTGCAGCACTAATTTGCTCAAAACAGTTTGAAGCACTTATGATTGGGATAACAAGGATAATTTGGTCCTTATCCCAAAACCTGTCGAAAGGCTGGCTTGAAAATAGATTCGTGAACATCTTTACGTCATACTTTGTGAATCGCCCATTTGGGATATTTTGGGTATGAGAGAATGCTTAGTATGCTTTAAGGATTTTCTCAAAATTCCGAAACGTCGGTCCCTGATTTCAATGTGTTGGTTATTTTGCCTTTTACGTCCCATCCTTGTTTAAGTTATTACCGTTTAGTAATCGTCTTTATAATTATTTGTATTTCCGTGTTAATTAAGCACACAATGAAACTCGACCACTGCAGATTGGGTGATGTCAAATCAAACAAAGCTCTACTAGCATGACTATTGATGAGATCACGCCTGTGACGGACAGCTAGGACGGTTTTATTATCTCAAGGCCACCGTAGATGTATATTCAATAAATTTCAGTCATGCGAATCAGTAGTAGTCAAGCTGATCAAATTATAGATGTGCATTATTATCTCAACAGCTTCCAACCAAAACGGACAGATGAAAAGTTTAAAGTTGAGAGTTTCTTAGTATATCCTGCTATCAGTTGCTTACAGGCAGAACTTTTAAAGATTATTGAATCATTGCCAATAACGATAAACATTTTTTTAAATATGGTGTTATTAAATCAAAATGTATCGACAATACACAACAATTTACGACACATTTATAATTAATACAGCAGTTGTGAAACAAGGTTCCAAACAAAAACCGTTAAAATCACTGCTGTTTAAAAAGGGGCGATGACCACTTGTTCATGGATATCGAGTTCCCAGCGCTTCAATCATCTTTTATCTGATCCACAAAAAGTCAAGTCCGTTCACCCTATAGGCATGTTCAGACGGGCATAAATGATCGGCGTAAATTTAGACCCTACAGCAAATAAAATTCCACAATTAATCCCTCTACTCCGGACAGTTGTCCACACGGTACTAAATACAACGTTACTCTGAAGTTTTCCGACAAAGTTAACACGACCATCGCAGGGGGCTTAGGAGTAAATATCGGTAAATATCGGAGTTCTGATTATTTCGAATTCCGTTTTCGGCAGCCCAGTGGCGTAACTAGACTTTTTCATTTGGGGTGGCAAGAAGGGGCAGTGACTTGAAATGGGGGAGGGGGGCTCCTAAGACATTCCAAGTGCCGCGCTTGCGCGGACAGGGAGGTGTCTGAGGGGGATGTGCCCCAGTGGCGTAGCTAGGTTATTCATATTGGGGGGGGCGAGGAATGTAAATGAACCGACAAGATTTTTTGACTTTACAGCTATTTTTTGCCCGAGAATATTTCGTTTTGGGAAGACATGCGCGCGTAGCGCGCGAACATTTTTCATATGTGTAATTTTGACCCAGGATATATAATTAGAGCGTCCTTGCTTTTGACCATCATAATTCCATGATTCCTTTCGTCAAATGAACCGACAGTGCCAAACACAACCGACACGACGTCATTATTGGGGGGATTTGGTGTGTACTATTTTTGTAAATTTGATTTACAGCTTCAATTGATTTCATATTTCCAAATTCTCGGTTCCTTTATTCGATTATTTCAGCTAGGTTTATTTATCGCTCGCTTGTAAACATGAAGTCAAGATCGAAATTCTCTTTTTGTTTCTAATTTTTCGCCTCTTTTCGGATGGTGGTATACAAGATTTAATGCCAATGCTGATAGCAACAGCGGTATTTTTTCAAGGCAGACGATCTGATAGGGATGAGCAGCATCGGATGCGTTTGTGGCATCATTACATCATTGGCGAAGGTTTACGCCAGAGATCGTGTTAAGTGCATCCACACGGGCGTGCTAATCCTAACTGCAGTTCGTGTTAAGCGCGTTACTCCTGAGAAATCTCAGGATTAAATCGGGTCGGAGTAAGGTTGGATTAGTTAACACGGGTGCCGTCCACACGGTCACTACTCGGAAGTTTAACATGGACAATCGTTAATCCGATCTTACTCTAGACGAATTTACGCCTGTCTGAACGCAGCTATAGTATAGACGTCGTCATATTTTCATTTTTGTCATAAATACACAATGAATCGACCACTGCATATTGGATGCTTTAAATCAAACAAAGCTATAATAGTATTTTGTTCACGCCTGTGACGGACAGCTAGGAAAAGTATTGAGTCAGACAATCGTTAAAGTATATCCAATTGATTACTGTCATCGGAGTCAAGAGTAGTCACGCTGATCAAATTATGGGCTATTGATGTGCTTTATTGCATATTATTTTCAAAGCTTCAAATTCACTGACTAATGAAAAAATTAAAGTTGTCGATTTCTTATCTTTAAGAATGTCATATGCACTATACACATACGGTGAAATTTAAAAAAATAGTAGGCTATTCTTTAACACTTTCCACGCGGCAGGCGTCTGCAGATGACAGTTCCAAAATGTCACCATTTTTTTAGATGTCAACATTGCATTGTATTGGTTCAGTAATTCTTGAGATAGACTTTGAATGTTGGAAAAGGTTTCTGAAAACTCTTTTATGTAATTGTTAAATTAATAGCAGCGTAGTGTTAATTTATCCAAAGTTATTTGACAGTTTCCAAGACTTGAAATAAGTTTTTGCGATTTCAAATTGCTAAAGATTGCATAATCTGTTCAATCTTTTCTTTTGTCCTCTCCACCTCTGCGCCGGAGATGGTAGGATTTCCCCAAATATTAGTGTACTCATAATATACGTGTTCTTGCGGAGTTATAATGTGATTTCATCGTGCTATTTAGCCTTTATCAGGACATTAAACGTAGTGGCCCCGAAAATGTGACAGTCAATAAACATCGGTATATTATGTATTAACATCTTTCCAGTTGTTTCACAATTTCGTATGTGTTGCAGCTCATACATGAAATTAATATTAATTACTTTTACATTGTTATATCAGTGCACATACTTTTGTACTCAGCATGAACGTAAATTGTTACCTAAATCATTGATTGTTGTTCAGGTCAAACTGCAAAACTAATACGCATGGCTCATACGTCTAAGTGACATGTACGATAGTCGCCAAAGTAATAATTTGCATCGCCATACAAGTACCAATGAAAATGGAACTTGGCCAAATGCAAATGTTTCCATTATAATACAGAAATATTATCATTGGTCTCAGTTCAATGTTTGTGGGGCTTATACGTATGACAATGCAAACTATTACTCTGGCCACTATCGTATAAGCCTAACGTACAAGACACTATATACGTATGTTTATATGTACTAGTTTGGCAGTGCAGCATTGATAAACATAGATTATCGCATTACAGGATGATTATGTACTAGATGATTTCCACTGACAGTAGTCGACAGATAAAAGGGAAGAATATCACATTGGCTTACTGCATTCGATGCATGTAATGTTATGAAAGGATTTCGTATTAAGATATGCAGATGGTTATAAGTGACCTAGTTCTATCAAGTTTATTTCTGTCTGCCACTGAATTGATAAAAGGATATACCATTGCGTGATATGTCCTGTTAAATTATTCATTAGCTGCAAAGGTGATCGATTCATTTCATGTATTGCAGTATTGAGACATTTGATCCTTACTTTGTGTTATTTACCTAGTAAAAAGCTGTATAGATACTAGACGCATGTTACTGCTTCTAAAGCTCTGCACGAAATCAAACAACGGTACAATCGATAGAGAGAGAGATACATTGCTATAATTAAGTATGAAACCTACTATTTCCGTGTTAGAGATTGGTCGCGTGCTATAAACACACTTCACTAATAGCACTGATGATGTTGTTTACGTGTCGGGGACTACGTAAAATACAACAACTTAATACACGGTATAGATAATAGTGACGTTGCGCTCCTATTCATAATCTTTAAAAACCACTATAAAAATACAGTCCATCATTAATTAACACTTTCCACGCGGCAGGCGTCTGTAGACAATGAGAAATGCATTCAAATAAATACAAACATGCCTAGTATTGGTTCAGTAATCCTTGAGATAAGACGTTGAAAGTAGAGGAAAGTTTCTGAAAATTATTTTCGTAATAAAATTAATAGCCGCGTGGAACGTGTTAATTAAGTGAGCTGTTATATTTACCCATGTTCTATATATATAATGCAAACTGTGTTAAAACAGACATCATGTGTACTCTGGATCAACCAAGATAACGAGAGAAGAAAAAAAATGTTACGTGAGTGTCGGTGTCAGTGGTTATCAGATTTGGGTGTGGGAAGCAAACTACTCATACATTTGTACTCTTACCACAATTTTATATCAATTAATAAATTAATGATATACACAATAGTGTTCTTTTTACCGTAAAATACCAGAGCGTTTTGAAGGCTCCCACAAAGAAGTGCAACAAGCTATAACCTTTGTAGCAATAAGTGCCCTTTTAAGGATATTCTTAGGCACGGAAATCGGTGTAATAAGGGTTTAAATGACATCACAAATATTAGTATTGATACACTAGATCGACTTTCATACGCCATTATATCACTGCGTCTCTGTTTACCGATTGAATTGTTGTTTGTCTTCGTGCAGGGATTACAAGCAGTAACATGAGTATGCATCAAAAGTATCTATGTAAAAGCTTTTATTCTTGGTTAAGAACACAAAGAGTTTAGATCAAATATCTCAGTTTATGGGGTGAATAGTACCGCTTCGCAAATAATGTATCATTAACGGAAGATTATCTCAGTATATGGGGTGAATAGTACCGCTTCGCAAATAATGTATCATTAACGGAAGATATCATCTATAATATAATACGGAGTTGACGATTTTTGTCCTGACATGTTCTCCCCTTTCCGCACTTTCGATTGACTTCAAATTTTCTGTGAGAGTGCGTATCGGTCCCACGACGAACCAGTTTATGTTTGATTTTTAAAATATGGGTTAGATTTCGTGAAATTTGGGCTTTTACAGCCCGTTGCTACGTAATTGCTACGCGCCGCGTATACGCTGGGCACGCCATGGCGATGGCCGGCGCACCGCACGCGTACGGCGCACGCGTAATCGGGCGATTGCCGGCGCACGCGTAATCGGGCGATACCGGAACACGCGTAGGTGCACACGCGTTAGTGGCGCAAAGCGTAGTTTGTTATGTGGTAGAGTAAAGGCGGTAAGCATCCGTTGCTCCATAGTGCAAACCCTATAGTACAAGAAAACGGCATGATGAGACAACAACAAAAAGTCAATCATATAGCCAGGGACGGCCAGCCCAGGGACCCCTTTGAAGGAACTGGGAGCAAGGCCGGCGCAAACCGTATAAGGCGCAAACCGTAGGGCTGCATCCAGGATAACATGTGTTAATAGTGACAGGGAAAATGCGTTTATACGACAGTGCCTCAGTCCCATCGCGGATCCATCCACAATGCGGGCCACGGGCAGGGCGTGCTATATAAAAACATAGATAGGCCAGAAAACCGTGATATCATATTATACATGGAGGATAGGCCTATAAATAAACAAGGAACTGTTAGAGCAAAATATGCACGCAGAAATAGTCCTACTGGAGAAATAATTTAATGTCAATAGGCCGAAAAATAAACGGATGGCTAACACTAAACTGGGTGGGTACAAAGTGATCATGGTGAGAACCTGCCTCCCGCCAACTATGAAAGACCCACCATAAAACTTAATAAAACCACTAAAAAAACCCAGTAGCGTCGCGGACCAAAATTTATTTAATACAGCGGCGGCGTGTTCTTTGAGAGACTTGGCAACTTTTAGGGGGGGGGGGGGGGGGGGCGCGGGGCGTCCGCGAAGGGGGTTGTGAAATCTAGGCCTACACGTGTGTATGAACACATGGGGTGAGTAGGCCTGTCTGGATTATAAGGGTACACCTGGAGTATGGAATATTAAGGGTACCTGTGATAACTGGATTTTAAGGATGTATGGGGTAATAATAATAATAATATAATAATAATGGCATTTATAATGCGCCGTCAATCTAGGTAAAACTATTCCGAGGCGCAACATATAAAATTAACATGAAAATTAACATGAAAAATACATAAACAAGGATGATTTGCATATACATGTACATGTATATAATACAAAGAAATCAATTATAAACTGAGTCAAATAATCTTCACCAGAGTGGTTATTTCATGTTTTATTATGGGATACCTAATAATATTTAGCGTTTCTGGGTAGGCCTTATTAAGATCCCTGGATTATTAAGGGCGCCGTGGCACCGATATTAGGATTAAGGACACGAGTATCAAGGACCTCTTGCTATTGCACAATAGCCTATACGCTTTGATCATGTTGACGACTAACCGCACACTATCTTCTATACCATGTATACACTATATGGGGTATGGGGTTGGTACTGCACATTTTGGAGGGGGGGGGGGGTTGGGTTGTTTGTTTGTTTGTTTGTTTGTTTGTTTAAACCGTCGGTCCGTACGGACACACGCTTGGGTCCTGAAGGGACCAGGCTCAAGCAAAATGAAAATGCTCGGGCCAGGCTTAAAAAGCCTATAAGCATGCTGGCTGAATGAAATGAAAGTTAGAAAAGATGGAAGAAAAGCCTGAAGTAAAAAGAGCCACTTCCAACAAATGGGGTAACTATAACATTGTTTCCCTCCTAAATGGGGTATTGAAATTGGGTCCGAGATTCAAAGATATCACAAAACTCAATTGCTGTGAACAAAGTCTATTTCAAATGAAAAAAATTTAAACTCATTATCTATGCCCATTTTGCTACAAATCATGAAGGTATCTAATTTAGATAATAATACTCAGCTAGCGAGTGCCCGAGCGTAGCGAGGGTACGCCGCTAGTGGGCATATATTGATCGATTAATATAGCTTTAATGTCAATGATAAGATACTCAATCTGTTAAAATTACACTTATGTCCCATGCTGCTGTTATACCCATATTTTAATATATTGTGCTAACCATATGCTAAGCGCATATATCCATAAGACAACCAAGTCAACGTAAATAAAACTAGTCTACGGACCCAACCCAACCGACTCGTTTTTTTATTTCGAATTAAAATAAACCACATTTGAAATGTTTAGAAAAGTTTCAAAAAATTGTTGAAATTCACTGAAATGTTCACGACATTTTTTGAGAAAAAAGGCCAACTTCTCAAATATTCTAGAACGAACATAGTGCTAGTGCACTGGGGTGAATCTTCACCAAAACAATGCAGGAAAGACCTTATCACAGGTGAAGGCTTGAGTTGGGTAGGTTCCCATTCAAATTGACGCTTGCATTAGTTTACTGATGGAAGGATAGCTCCACTGATGTTTTAAGTTAGCATCTGTCTCCGATATCACCTTTAACATAATCTATGAACTATTTGGATGGTCGAGGTGAAGCAATCAGGGATATACTGTTTAATGACAAATTTATATTGCGTGATGGTTAATTATACAACATATGTATCGGTTCGGGGAAATAGGGAGCGAGCCTTTTCATACACCAGTTTCCTTTACGTAACATATGGCTCTGGAATTGCATGACTTCATTAACGACCATAACTTTTCTAATTAAGACGAATATTGGCCATGAAAATTGTAACGTAACATTAATCAACTTTCCTTAAATGCGAACAGACCATGTTATACCCAGCAAAATATATGTTGCCTAAATTGGTTTAGGCTATATCTTTATTCATGTCAAACAAATGTGTGGGTTGTTTCATTTCATAAATCGCTTACACTAGAGCAAATGTTGCTACTGGTCCGTTGTACCAAGAGTGTAGATTTTCTTCATGTGGTCAAATGCATCCATTCAAATAATTACAGCGATAAATAATATACGACAAGTTTGAAAAGGTGGAACACATTCATTATATCATGCCATCACTAGTGGCATCGAGGAGCTCAAACTAAACTCGGAAATAGTCCAACAAATTAGTGCAATCAAACGTGTCAATCAGCAATACATTGAAATCAAGAAGGACATCTTGTACCCGTCAAAAGAATGGGAGATATATATCTGAAGCATAGCAGTGTACATCTACTGGATGGGATGACCTTGATGCATCTTTGTCTATGCCACTGATACATTAACCAAACACAGTGAATTTGCAGATCAATGTTATTGTATGTGGCTATTGATTTATTCGACTTTAAAGCTCTCTTTCACACTACTGATGCATGAGGATTCACGATTTTTGAAAGATTCGACTACATAATTATTCAACTTTGAAAATGTTTAAAAATTACTAAGCATTCTCTATCTTTTTACTCATATCAAAATGTCTACAAAGAAATCAAAACAGTTATTATTATTTTCGGTGCAAATGTGACATGCGGGCAGGTACACATCTTACATGATTCGTCAATTTATCCATACTCTTGTCTTATTTCCCCCAAAAAGTTGTATTTCTTGTGGACAGGTACCGTAACATTTTGAACAACATGTAAATAATGAACATACCGAGTTAAAAACAAGTATTTTTAGCAAAGTATGACAGGTAGATAAAAAGCAAGCAAAGACCAACAATGTATTTGCATATCACGGCATTGCACTTTGTATGTGGAGCACTTGGTATAAAGCCATTTTACTGTAGACAATTTCAATGACATTCGGAAAAACCATCTGGCTTATTTTATGTTTCAAATGCCAATTTAGTGAATAGGCAATAACGTATATATATACGTTTGATCATCGAAAACTTACAAAGCTATGATCATTGTTCTGCCTGCTACGTTCATATACCCGAGTTAAATAACGAGCTCATCATGACAGTTTTGAAGTTGCTGTGATAATATACCATAGTAACGCAAGCCGGAGTATAAAATGCATCAGATTCTCCGTTCGTAGTCTGTGAAACATCGAACCACTATTTTGTCAGTGTGACATTTAATCCACTTGCGTCAATCACTAAATTCTATGTTATGGGAAACAATGTAGGAACATATTTTGTAATACTGTTATGTTTTTTAGTTTTCATGTCACTCCCATTGGCGTATTCACGATATTTCAATGGGTAAAGGTGTGCACACACAGTTGATCGAATGTGTCAAGCTTCTTTGAAGGGGAAACTAGTTGATATCCACTAACTAACGTGTTGAGTATTAACGGAGGGAAATCGTTACAAGGAACAGTTTCAACTGAATAGTTTCATTCAGGTATCAATGAGACAAACGAATGCAGTCAGATCAAGCAAATGTGACCTAGTGGTCTTTCGGTGACAGGTGACACCAACAAGGGTGGAGGTTATTCGTTGTCTAGTCACAAAAAAGGGCTCTTTCAGTGATAAAGCAACAACCATTATGTTCTTATGTTATGAACTTAGATTGCAAAATGTTTAACTAACTGCGTGTTTATGGAAGCTACGTATCGAGGATAAACCGACGATAAACTGACATATCGTCATTATTAACAATAGTTGTCAACCATTCGCGTCAAAATTTACTTCACGTTTTGTTTGCTATGAACCGTCAGGTTGATAACATGCATTACGTACTTACCTCTCAAATAAGTTAACCATCCTGTACCATGCAGAAACATATGGCTTTTTTTGCGTATCTGTCGTTAATCCCTTATTCGTAAAATTGATCGAAGTACAATTTTCTTATCGGTCAAAAACTGTTGCCCACTATGACCTATTTTAGCTTGAACCATATATATATTTGTGGGTTTTCCACTTGACAGAATATTTCAACCCAATAAATATGAAGCCATGTGCTAAGGTTGTCGGTGTAAAATTACACTTGAAAAGTCGGGCATTATCGCCACCCTAACACCGCTGTGACATATCGATAACACATTTCCAGTTTATTACATTACTTATTCGATATGAAAGCGTAGCACGTCCCAAGCTGAAATGATAATGGACTTATGACATTCATTTCGAACATATGTCTCTACGGTTAAGTAAAGGCTAGACTATGGGAGACGCAATTGAACCGAACTGACTCAGAAACTTGAAACTATCGAGAGTGGGAATCGATTGTGATTAAGGTGTACTGCCCGCAATTTGACAGTCAAAACAGAACAAGTATGATTGTGACTGGGGTATTTGGTTGCATATGGAATGTAATAAACATACTGAATTCCTTATATTATGATGGCACACAACTTTGTCCACATGAACGTAGAACAAAATTGTTTTGCTATTTTAATGGATTAGATTCATGTTGATGACCCGAGTACTAGTTGTAGATTAGTTTATTCTTGTACATTATTACAATATCTTTTATATGATCGACAACTTGACACTCAGACGCACTGTATAGCAAAAGATGTTAGAAATATGCTTACAATGAAACATTTTCTCGCTTAAACGACATCAAACCCTCGAAATAGTGAATGGTAAGATGAGCATTGAAACACAAAGATTTCATTGCAGAATGTATTTATTACAGATGTCATGCAAGACAGAAATTGTCCTGTAATTTTAAGCCTTGGCCCCCAGAGAAATAGCAAAGATTCTTAACTCCATTGATTTTTTTCTTGAAAATACAAATGACAATGGAAGGGAGTCCATGTAATTGATGAAAGATGTGTCAATCTCAAGGGGGAAACACTGCCTTCTTTATTTATATGTTAAAGTGTGTTAGAATAACAAGCACTTTCGCAGCATGTTCTTGATATTGGTAATTAATTAGCGTAAAAGGAATACGTATTTTCTTCTGAACCTTCACCCAATTTGTTACATTACTTTAAACATGGTCCAGAAAACTTTCGGGTACGTTACTTTGATACTGTTCCAATTTGTTTTAAGATCATATGGTTGATCGAAATACCTCTATTGATGTTCAGCTAGGCCTATAATAATAGGTGTTTTGCAAGTGTTTATAGGCATAATGAGAGAAAAGGTAGATAAAACAAAAATCAATTCCTGAGAAAATATGGTCGTACAATTTTTGTCGATAAGAACTTCAAGATCAATCAAATTAAATTTGCTAAATGTATCACAACTCGCGGTGTATCTCAGTCTCTAATCAATGGATGATTCTTAAATTACAGGACAGATGCAAAGTGTCCTGCACTTATGTACATGCATATTACAAACGTCCGATTGACAATCCGGACAATTGCACATGTAATTATATAATAAATCAATTATGTTGTCTCACACATTTTAAAGACTGTTGGCAAGCGTTCTAACCATATTTGGATTAGTTGACATTATTTAAAATCTCCGGCGGCAATTAAGTATAAGATGGATATGTGTGTAAGGCTGGCGCATTTATAATAATCTCACTGTAGTTATTCATAATTTTGATTGGAAATAATTATTCTTAGATATGTGTGTTGATACTTCTGAATCAGTAGCTATTTATATAATGCGAATTATTCATTGATTAGTTTGCTCGTTCATGTCCACTTCCAATTTTGTAAGAGCAACACTTTATCTTATCAAAACTCGAAACAACCACTTTCGGATTATGGACTGTCTTATCGTCATTATTAACAATAGTTGTCAACCATTCGCGTCAAAATTTACTTCACGTTTTGTTTGCTATGAACCGCCAAGTTGATAACATGCATTACGTACTGACCTCTCAAATAAGTTAACCATCCTGTACCATGTACCATGTACCATGCAGAAACATATGGGGTTTTTTCGCGTATCTGTCGTTAATCCCTCATTCGTAAAATTGATCGAAGTACAATTTTCTTATCGGTCAAAAACTGTTGCCCACTATGACCTATTTTAGCTTGAACCATTATTTATGTGTGGGTTTTCCACTTGACAGATGTGTCAACCCAATAAATATGAAGCCATGTGCTAAGGTTGTCGGTGTAAAATTACACTTAAAAAGTCGGGCATTATCGCCACCCTAACACCGCTGTGACATATCGATAACACATTTCCAGTTTATTACATTACTTATTCGATATGAAAGCGTAGCACGTCCCAAACTGAAAAGATAATGGACCTATGACATTCATTTCGAACATATGTCTCTACGGTTAAGTAGAGGCTAGACTATGGGAGACGCAATTGAACCGAACTGACTCAGAAACTTGAAACTATCGAGAGTGGGAATCGATTGTGATTAATGTGCGCTGCCCGCAATTTGACATAGTCAAAACAGAACAAGTATGATTGCGACTGGGGTATTTGGTTGCATATGGAATGTAATAAACATACTGATTTTCTTATATTATGATGGCACACAACTTTGTCCACATGAACGTAGAACAAAATGGTGTTGCTATTTTAATGGATTAGATTCATGTTGATGACCCGAGTACTAGTGGTAGATTAGTTTATTCTAGTACATTATTACAATATCTTTGGTTTTCTATGATTGATAACTTGACACTCTGACGCACTTTATAGCAAGAAATGTTAGAAATATGCTTACAATGATACATTTCTCGCTTAAACGACATCAAACCCTCGAAATAGTTAATGATAAGATGAGTATTGAAACACAAGGATTTCATTGCATTTATTTATTACGGAAGTCATGCAAGACAGAAATTGTCCGGTTAATCTAAGCCTTCGCCACCAGAGAAATAGCAAAGATTCTTAACTCCATAGATTTTTTCCTGAAAATACAAATGACAATGGGAGGGATTCCATGTAATTGATGAAAGATGTTTCAATCTCAAGGGGAAAATACTGCCTTCTTTATGTTATGTGTTAAAATGACAAGCACTTTCGCAGCGTGGTCTCGATATTGTTAATAATTAGCGTAGCGTAAAAGGAATGCGTATTTTCTTCTGAACCTTCACCCAATTTGTTATATCACTTTAAACATGGTCCAGCATACTTTCGGGTACGTTATTTTGATGCTGTTCCAATTTGTTATAAGATCAAATGGTTGATCGAAATACCGCTACCTCTAGTGTTGTTCAGCTAGGCCCGTACTAGTTTGTTATGCAAGTGTTTATAGGCATAATGCCAGAAAAAGTAGATGAAACAAAAATTAATTCCTGATAAAATATGGCATTCCAAATTTACTGTACATTTTCTGTCAATATGAACTTCAAAATCAATCAAATTAAATTTGCT
Source organism: Ophiura sarsii (assembly GCA_035610835.1). Taxonomy (NCBI): domain Eukaryota; kingdom Metazoa; phylum Echinodermata; class Ophiuroidea; order Amphilepidida; family Ophiuridae; genus Ophiura; species Ophiura sarsii. The sequence goes on along the minus strand of CM069459.1, from coordinate 7,838,699 downwards.
AAATTTATCACAACTCGCGGTGTACCTCCGTCTCTAATCAATCACTTATGTACATGTATAACAAACGTCTGATGGATAATCCGGACAATTGCACATGTAATTATATAATAATTTAATTATGTGGTCTCATGAATTTAAAAAAAAATTGGCAAGCATTCTAACCATAATTGGATTAGTTTAAAAATATTTAAAATCCCCTGCGGCAATCGAGTATAAAAGTATACGTGCGTAAGGCTGGCGTATTTATAATAAAACCACTGTAACTGTTATTCATAATTTTGATTGGAAATAATTATTCTTAGATGTGTGTGTCGTGTTGATACTTCTGAAATAGTAGCTATTTATATAATGCGATAATTTGCTCGTTCATATAATGTCCACTCCAATTTTGTATGAGCAACACTTTATCTTATCAAAACTCGAAACAACCGCTTTCGGATTATGGACCCTAAGCCCACATCCCTGCACCACCCTCCTCGCGATTACAAAGTTTGTCTCGACAGTTTAATGCATATGGTGAGATAATGATCAATACTCGATGGCCATAAACATGATAAACAGGTGCTGCTTTCTCATAAGAGCTTTCGACAAATTAATGACCACTGTGCTCATTGCAAGATAGGAAATTGTTAAGAAATCTTACGGTTAATCTCATGGCCCACGAGGTGATGTATTAGAATGCACCCTTCTGGTCGTCACAAACCACACACGGCCCCTGCGAGGGTGCTCAAAGGGGAAGACTAAAAATAGTACAGTTCCAAAAGTGTGCACTGATGAACTCGTGAATAAAGATGAGCTTATTCACGCACTATAACGCCACACTGCGTCGGTGGTTTCACGCAGGTGTATGCATCGCGTGACGCTGATGGGCGCGTTAATTTACCTCCCACGGCGCAGCGTGACGATCGTGAAAATGGGTACAGATTAAATATGACCGATCAGGAGCTTTGGCTTTGTTGTCGGGAAGACTTGCGCATGGGCAGTTATGTTAGAAGTTACCGGAAGTGTCGTGACTTCCCGCGACACTGCCATTCACTTTTTTGCCGTGCTCTTTTCACTTTTCCCAGTCCTTCGTTTTGGTCCGCCATTTTTAAAGATAGATGGCGGCCAAATAGAGGGACGCGGAGACCCAGTCTAGTTAAATATTGCCAACGTCGAAATATGAAACAGACGTAAGGACCATACCATAAACTCTTGATAAACTCTCTGCTATTTAATTATCATGCAGCCCTTTTCGTGTATCTATTTGACTATCATTCAGTTATAACGAACTCAAATTATAAACAGTTGGAGCATGAAATAGGGCAGTTGATGATTTTTGTATTTTATAAACTAATTTATGTAATTTGTTCTTAAGCAAATGTCAAGTGGTAGCGTTATGTGGTTTTGAAGTTTTCTCAAGAGTGTATTGAACTGAACAAATGCTACAGAAATGCAGATTTACTTAGATATTTGATCCATACTGTGAGTTATTAACCGAAGTATAACAGATTTTAAAGATACTATAGATGCATACTTATGTTACTGCTTCAAATCTCTGAACGAAAACAAACTACAGTTGAATTGGTAACCAGAGACGAAAAAGCCATTTATTGTATCAATGGACATGTTGGCGTGTTATCAATATGGTAATCATCTTCTCAATTTGTGCGCCAATAATGTTGTTACTTAAATATAAGATGGCTAGTTGCGATTCTAGATGTACACGATTCCATGCTTAATTCCCATGCGAATTTTTAAACACGATTTGACTTCTTGTTACTCTATCTGGATAAGAATACTAGTATCACTTATTAAGGTTTGAGAACCATCTATGTGTTTAATCCTTAAGGGGTGTAAGTAAAGATATGTTATGGATTGTGATATGATTTAAGATGGCTATCACGTACAGTTACTTACTTTACAATAGTAAATATATTCTATTCAGCAATCACGTAATCTCTGTAAGTTTCGAACCATACATTCGTTGATTTGACCATGGTTGACTCGTCCAAATGTAAATATGTTTTTACATTTTCAATAAGGTTGAGAATAATGCTCTGAAAGTTGACGTAACAATGCCATGATTAATAATGAAACCTGGCAAATTACACAATTACCATATCTAAACGATAAAAAGAAAATCTGTTTCAATCGCGTGTATTTCCTGTTTTTCATGATATGTTCATATTGTGTTACATACCAATTAACAGCTGATGTTCACCTTTTCATAGATAAATGTGTGTCAATCACTTGTGTTCGGCCACTTGCTTGAGAATATAAGGATGTCTCAATCTTAATGCGGCCAGTGGCTGAGCACTGAAGTAAGTGATTGCTATAGATATCGTTAGAATAATAAGAACACATCACCTTTTCACTGATGTGTAACGCAATAATTATGAATATATTTCGAAATATTTGGAAAAATTGGTGATTGAAAACAAATGTCCGAATATAATTGTAAAAATAATTTGTCAAACAGCAAAAGGATACTGAACCATATAATATATAATGCATCACCAACTTAAAATGCTCAGACTTCATAGCAAAGAGACGGATCGAATGAAGTGTAATGATCTCAGATGACAATCAAGTAAAAAGCTAAGAAGGCACATAGTGAAGAAAAGTTGTGTAGCTTCTACCATTACAAATTAATCATAGATATTGAAACGGATAGCGTTGTTTTTCCCACTCCCAAGTTTACCATGTAAACAATTCTTAGTAGGCTTCGAGCAAATAGACTCAACTCTTACGAGAGCATTAGTGAGCATAACTTCTACTCCTGATAGTGTACAATATTCTAGTCCCTGCTATGTAGTCATGCAACTATTTCGCAGTTATGATTTGGAGGGGTATTTTAGCATAAATTTGTAAGCAGTGTTTTGATCCATCACTCTTGATTTATATTCTGCAAAAAAATACAATATAACATCACAATATAAAACAAGTCAATGTTGTTGAAATATAAACACATACTTTCCATCTGCGATCATTACACTTCACTGAATCCGTATTGTCGCTATGATGTCCGAGCATTTGTGTTGGTGTTTGATTGATAGAATTGTATTTCAATTTATTTCATTTATTGTGTGAGGTGTGTGGGGTGGGGGTGAAGAATATATGTTAAGTGTCGGGCATTTTTCAAAACCTTCCATTCATTGCGTATTTTATAACAAATAGAAAGATCCACAAATGTTGGCGCGGTTTCGCACGTTAAATCAAGGATTTTTTGCCGGAAAGAAAGAGAGGAGGTTGAAGAAAGAGAAGCAGGATGGAGTGGAAGAGAGAGAGAGTGAGAGATACTTGTGCAAACTTCCTAATAGAAAATGTAGAAGTGGAATCGGACGCTGGTGAGTGGCAGTGGCGTAACAGCCGGGGGGGCAGGGGGGGCACAGTGCCCCCCCCCCCCCCCTGAAGGTGCTCAGCAGGAAATTCAAACCTACCCACCAGGGGAAGGGAAAAGAGGAAAAGAAGGGGGAAAGGGAAAGAAAAGAGAGAGAGAAAAATGGGGGGAAGGGAAAAGAGGAAAAGGGAGGAAAAAGAAAAAGGAAAAGGAGAAAAAAGCGGAAAGAAAGAAAAGAAGAAAGGGAAAGAAAAAAAGAAAGAAAATTTCGCAGTACAAAAAGCACAACAGTCAACAAATTGTTGACTGTTGTGTTTTTTTGTACTGCGAAATTTTGTGAGCGTGCGAAATTTTGTGAGCGTGCGAAATGTGTGACCTTGCGTAATTTTGTGACCGTGCGAAATTTTGTGACCGTGCGAATTTGTTTGACCCCCCCCCCCCCCACTTACGTGAAATTCACGAGGTGACTGACTGGGAAAAAATTTGGGGCAACCTTTTACGAAAAATTCCGGGACGGAATTATTCTAACCAGGAATTATTTTGGCTGTGCCCCCCCCCCCTGACAACCAACCTCTGTTACGCCCTGGTGACTCACTGTACAGTGGACGTGACCAACCCAGTATGGCGATACATAATATTTCATTCATCCGTTCACGCGTCCCGAAAGTTTCCCGAAATAAACACACTCTTTATTCCAAAACTTATTACTGGCATGCTTGATTAGAAAGAGATGTTTTTCAATTTTGCGATAAATCCACAGCTAAATTACTTAATTTCCAAGCAACGTAGTGTCTAGTCACTTGTAAGGGATTCATAAAAAGCTGCTATGCGAACTGACGACACAAATATGGTACAGCCTATACATTATAAGACCATCGTCTATAGCAAAACAGCTAAGAACTATGTTTTATTCTCATTCTTATTTAGTTTATTGGTTATTTTGATCTTTTATCATAAAATAACGCAGTTTGTTAGATTTATTTTAAACAAAAAACAATACATTTCCCCCTTTATAAAATCGGCGAATCCAGCGAGCTGTTTTCCAAAATCCTGCTTCAAATTAATCGCGTTCTTTAGCACACACACACCTGTCATCGCTGCGTTATACCCACAACGCATACGGCGGCGACTTTGTGTAGGGCACGCTAACGCGATGACGCGTTGATCATACGCGCTGAAGGTATTATTTTTCGAATGAATTAAACCCCGCCCCAAACTATACACCATTGTCTTATAATGTATGGGCGTGTCAGCTGAAAATCGGCCAAAAACCAATCAAATTGCCTGCTGACATCTCAAACCACACCCACTATATAAGAATGTAAAATAATTTAATTTATATGGAGAAAAATAAATCAAGGGTCATAGCTCAAGTAAATTTATCTATTTATTCTTAAATAATAATGCCCAACAGAGAGGGCCCAGTACAGTGCCGTGTTTTAATAATTATTATTTGAATGATTGGTATTCGTGATTGGAATATTGGTTCTAACATAAAATATGTATATGATTAGAATTTGCAAATCGTATAATGTTTTTCTTAATCCTGATACGCATGTATACAGTCTTGATTATGTTTAATCAAGCCAATACCCAATATCAAATCATAATATTTGGGCAATATCATAATAACAATAAGAGTATTTTGAACAATACCCTTTGTTGAAATGTCAAAGCGTATCTTATACAATTTAGCCCAACTAGCCATCTGAATAAAGTACCTTTTTATTAAATCTTTGGCTTTCAATCAAGGAGATTATGCCGTAAGTGTATTGAAAACCTTTCAAATGTTGACATTTATGCGGTAAATAACCATTCATACGTCAGTATATCACCGCGTCTCTGATTACCAGGTGAATTGTTGTTTGTTTTCGTTCAGGGAATTAGAGCATCCTCTGTAGCAACAGAGGAAGCTTTTACAATGGCTTAGGAAGACGGTGGAATAATGAAATGTCTCAATACAAAATGTAATGAATATATAGCTGCTTCAAAACCATGAGTATATTATTACGGTTACAACTATGTCACAGGCAACTACCCGTATACTCTTAACACTTTTCAGGCGGCAAGCGTCTGCAGACGACAGTTCCAAAAGTGCACAAAATATTTCAAAGATGTCACAATTATTGATTTTTATGACCATACTTGGAATCACCATCATGATAAATGCATTACAATAAGTACAAACATGCCTCGTATCGGTTCAGTAATTCCTGAGATAAAACTGTGGAAGTTGGGAAAGCTTTCGGAAAAATCTGTTTTGTAAATGGTAAAACTAATAGCCGCGTGGAAAGTTTTAATACGACGGTGTGGGGAATTGAGTTGATGACGAAGTTATCCTCAAATGTTACAAGTAAATTGTGCAATTGTATTGTTTCAATACCGCTCCAAACCACACTGACTACTTGTTAGATAGAATAGTATTATACATCTGTAAATGTAAAGTAGGCGTATTTGGAAGTAGTTCCATGCACCTCTTTAAACCTCGTTTGATCTACCCATCGATATATTTTACTTACAATACCTACTGTACAACGGTCCACAAAATTAAAATGTCTATATCAACACTTCACCTTAAATACAAACGTGACTTCAAAGTATGGTTACCACTTGTGGATGGATAAAGTAGAAAGATGAACTAAAACTAAGTCACATGCAACTATCCGTATATTTGACACGCCGTTGGATGGGGGGGGGGGGGGGGGGGGGGGGGGGGGGGGGGGGGGGGTGGGGTGAGTTGATGACGAAGTAATCCTCAACTCAAATGTTTCAATACTGCACCAATTCACATTTGGTAAGAGTTCCATGCTCCTCTGTTAACCTCGTTTGATCTACCCATTGATATATTTTGCTTATAAGACCTATGCTGTACACCGGTCCACAAAATGCAAATACTTATATAAACACTTCACCTTGAATACAAACGTGACTTCAAATCATGTCCTACTCACTTTTAAGACCTAATGCACACCACTCCACAATATGCAAATGCTTATACAAACACCTTAAATACAAATATGACTTCAAAGTATGGTCCATTTTATTTTCAGCTGATTGATTCCCATGATCTGGTGTTTGTCCTTGAACCTTTCTCGGCATGTTATGCCGATTGCTGATTCATAAAAGTTACGGCTTGTTCTTTTTGTTTAATGATTTTCCGTCCAATAACGTCTTGAACATTCTGATTGATATGTTTGCTCGTCTCCCAGAAATGAACTTTTTAACTGACAATTTTTGCTTAGCTTTCTTTAAAGAACTTTTAACTTAAATATTTGCGTGGCAACCTTTAAAGATTCAAAACCAATCTTGTACATTTTTTTTTAAACCAAAATAAGTTTACTCACAATTGACAGTTCACTGTCAATCGTGAGTAAAATTCATTGGTTTTAAAAAACGAAAATCTCAATTATGTATTCCTGCAAACCTGATGAATGTATTCAAAGTCAAAGATATACAATATTGTATAGTTTAAAACAAGACACTGCACTACCTGTTAATCAACAAATGTTGCGGTGGATTTGTCCAAATGTTAAAATTGCAAAACAGCTCTCTCTAATCAACAATGCCGGGAATAAGATTTGAAATTAAGATTGTGTTTATTTCGAGAACAAAATCCTGGCGCCAGTGTGGAGGCATGCAGTACTTGTCGGCCTGATGACGAACATTCTGCTTCACACTCGGAAGATATGTTTCTCTTTATTGAACATTTAATCGTACTTAGCATCCTATAACCTTAGACAGTGGTGTCATTCAAATATATGTTGGTGTGCTGTACTATGTTAAGAGAGGATAGACATTTACTTCTTGTGGTTGTAAGAAATATTTACAAAGGCTTAACAAATATAGACTAAATGTAAACAATAAATCAATATCTATTCCTTATGTAATAGTATACGTGTGAAAGCAATAAAAGCAAATAAGTATGGATGAAAATATATACAGTGTGTCCTAGAATTATTTATACTGTATTTAAATAAAGAATAACAATATAATTATATAAACAAAATCTCTTTATCCGATCCGGTATGGCATGACATTATAAAAACTGGTGAAAACCTGTTTGTCAATTTCAGCGTAAATTTCAATTGATAAAACTCACACCAAACTTCAAAACTGCCACTTGAGAAAGCATGATATACATCACTCAAGCAGAACAATTACCTCACATCATTGAAAAGAGGGCACAGTAAATTACCTGCATATCAATGAAATTAAGCTTTGTGCGGAGCATGGCCATGATCTTATGAGTTTCAAAAGAGGTAATTTTGGACAAACTTGGAATCTACCACTTTTACAAAAGATCAGTACTTTTAATCAGAAATGTCAGATTTTTAAAATTCAAAATTAATAAGAAACCTTATGCAGATTTTAGAATCATAAAGACTTTGACCAATGACAATGGTATTCATAGCAAGATAAATGCAACTTCCCCGATATAAATTAGTCTTGGACACCCTGTACTCAAGTGACGACGACTAAGTTGTTTATCAATGTCTATACCGATTTAATATTCGTATTGTCGTTGTGATTGATAGCGTAGTTTTTCCCAATCCCGGGTTACCATACAAACATTTCTTAGTAGTGTTTGAGTTTGAATAGGTTTCAATCAAAGATAGGATAAGTGTAGGATTTATTTGGTTATCCAAGAAAACCTTTCGTATTTGCGCGTAGTTTAGATATTGTATTTGCGCGTAGTTTAGATATTGTATCTGCGCGTAGTTTATAGATATTGTGTTCGCACGTAGTTAAGATATTGTATTCGCTTTCTCTCGCTCAGTGTTTATTTTGTTATTATCAATTCAGATGTCAATGTCATGTTGGTATATCGTGGTGGGTAATCCACATCCTACAGAGTATTCTGATGAATGCACAACAATACAGACGCGGGTATATGTCGTCGCATGAGAACAAAGATATCGTATCTGTATTATTGTAATTACACAAGAGAACTCTTTGTCCACAATGTTCTATCGTTCTGATTGTGTTTTCATTCCTAAAACGTGCGTATTTAGCTACGTTCTTATCCAATAGATACTCATTATTTACTATAATACAAGTTACGGCCTTCTTGCACTAAACCATCCTCACGTTATATAACATACCAAATTGTATCATCACTTATACCCTTATGGATTACACACATAGATGTCACGCAATACTTGATTAGTGATAGACATAATAGTATACTTATCAAAATAGGTAGTGTTAAGTGCCAACTTTCTTGGCGCGAAAAGCGAGAAGGTAGGTGCCACAAGTGTATTAATAACATCCTATTAATTCCATTGATACCAAAATATAGTTATATCAACGAGTCTCTGATTACCAATTGAACTGCAGTATGTTTTCGTTCAGGGATTTGCAGCGGCAACATACGTATGCATTTATAGTATCACTCATTTCTGTTATTCTTGGGTAAAGCACACAGAGGTTGGATCAAATGTCTAAGTGCTTGTATATGAAATGAATAGCGCTGCTTTTCAACCGGTTGATATTATCACGGAAGTAACGGGTACCCTTTGTGGATGAGCAGCGCAGATATATCATTTGGACGTATGACACTTGCCAAAAGTATGTCACATTCAACTATTGGCTAAATATTATATTGATACTGTCTATTTTCGGTCAACATTATGATAAAAAAAACGATATATTGGTCATGAAACGTGAAATTCCATTTTAAATTTGACGCTAGTAAATATCTGGTTTTGGAAGTATAGACATAAATGATTGTATCATTGCGTTTCACCACCGAAGGAGTGTGTTATGTGAATTATATTAAATGATACCTTCTTACTTCAGTAGACATCCTCAAAGTCAGCCGAATATTTTCGGTAATGATCGAAGCGATTCTTGTCAACTGTGTTGCTTCATATTACCTGTGTTGGATCATATATTCTTTATTTGATACCTTTTACACTTTTGAGTCAGTAGCTTGGAATAAGAACAGGGCATATTTAAGATATATGTTTTTTCTTAGAAATGGCCCTAAATATCCCAAAATACAAATGGGTGTTGCCATGGTAACAAAGGTTTTTGATTTTTTAAATGTATTTCAATATGTTATACCAAAACACCTTCCACCATATCAAATATAAGAAAAATCCATAGTTTGATCGTGCACATGACCTGGTGGTATTTAGGGGATATGTCTTTTAACAGTAGAGTCATACGTTCGATATGAATGTCATAGGTCCATGATGTTTTAGTTTGGCACGTGCTACGCTTTCATATCGATTAAAATGTATTAAACTCGAAAATGTGTTATCGAAAAGTCACAGCGGTGTCAGGGGGCGTTAATGCCCGCTTTTTCCAGTGTAATTTTACGCCGACAACCTTAGCACATGCATTATATTGGGTTGAAATATTCTGTGTAGTGGAAAATACACAATTTGATATATGGTTCAAGCTAAAATAGGTCCAAGTGGGCAATGGTTTTCGACCAACAAGAAAATTGTACTTCGATCAATTTCACAATTGAGGGATTATTGATTTGTTTAAGGGAAACACACTGGTCTCTCTAATAACCAGTCTATCATACTGAACCCATATACGTATTCAGTCTAACTCAGATTGGATATCCTACTAGCTCATGCTATTTACGGAATCAATCTCAACATATATTTAACTTATCTTTATTCCGTAACTGAATATCGATGTGGGCTCAGTCTCATATAGACAGTTATCATTTTTAAGAGAACAGGGCGAAAAATACCATATATTCCTGAATAATACGTACGTGGTTAACGTATTTGAGTTTGACGGTTAGTATGTAATGTATACGTCAACTTGACAGTTCATTGCACACAAAAGTCATGCAAACATTGGTAAATGTTGACGTGAATAGTTGAAAACTGAAGTTTAATAATGACGTTTATCAATTTATAGTCGCCTTTCCCCGGTATAGCTCCAATGAACACACAGTTGCACATTTTACCATTTAAGTTCGTAAGCTGTAATGATATCATACAGCCCTTTTCGTGTATATATGTCCAATGTCATTCAGTTATAACGAAATAATATTATATATAAACAGTTGAATCATAGGAAATTTGATGATTTTTGTATTTTATAAACTCATTAATGTAATTTGTTATTAAGCAAATGTCAATTGGTAGCGTTATGTGGGTTTTGAAGTTATTTCTCAAGATTGTATTGAACTGCACTGAAAACATTTGTTAGTTATCTGTACTAAAAGAAGTTAGTACAAACGATGTCTGTTTCTACCAACTAAAGATTAGTTTAAGTATTCATTAACTAACTTATAAATGCTCTACTATTTTTTTAGGGGTCTCTACTAAGTTTCTAGGTGTCTATACTAACTTGTAAATTAGTAAAAACGATGTCTATGTCTACTACTTTTGCTTAGTTCATTCAGTTGAACTAAGATGGTCTACTAATTTTATAAATTATTTAACCATGGTCTACTAATTTTGTGCAGTGCACGTGAAGCAATCGTTGACTCCCAATTACCGAGCGAAGAAAATAGTTCAAAGATACGTAAAATAATCTTAAATGTATGTCAAATCACAAAATACTATGTAGCTTTTTTTCTACCATGCCTGTCATTTCTCCAATAATTCCGCTAACGGCCATCAAAGTTCGAATGACATAGCGTGAACAACAGTATCACGACATGCAATGAACTGAGAATTATGCTGTTGTCCGTACGTAAATTCATGAATTAAAACTGCACGTCACACAAACTTCTGTCACAAAAATTGAACTGTCCAGAAGCATAGACATATTTATATTCTTTAAAAACAACTGATTTGACATATATTTTGCATCATTTTACGTACCTTTGAGCCATTTTCTTCGCTCGGTTATCGGGAGTCAACAATCGCTTCACGTGTACTGAACAAAATGGCGGCTGCAACAGTCTGTTTTCGAACACAGCATCACGGCGCTAAAAAGTTAGTTGACAAATTAGTTGCCAACAACTTCTACGAACATATGTTAGTCGCGGACAGTATTTGTATTTTAGTTCGGTTGGTTATACGAATATTTAGAGCTAAACTAAGTTTACCGAGTCGCACTTAATTAGTTCCAGTGAATGCTCTTGGTAGTAGAGGTAGATTAGTTTGGATAGCTGAACCAATTTGGACATTACTATACGAAATAAAACTAGTTATCAATTAACGATATCATACTGAAAGATTGAAAAGATTAGTTGTACTCCCTGAACTAATCATTTTTACTAATGTAACATTTCTTAGTTCAGCATTGGCATTAACCAATATTAAATGTTTCATAAAAGTATTGAACTTCAAAAATGCAGATTTACTTAGATATTTGATTACTAACGGAAGTTTAACAGATTTTAAAGATACTATAGATGCATACTTATATTACTGATTTACATCCCAGAATGAAAACAAACAACAGTTCAAATGGTAATCAGGGACACTGTTATCACAAAGTCATTTATTGTATCAATAGAAATATTGGCGTGTTATCAATATGGTAATCATCCTCTATGGAACCACGCACCCTTCATTTCTAATCAATATTTTGGTGTTTATTAATGCAAGAAAGAAGTTGAGCTTATACTGATATTTTCTTGATTTATGTATAGATGGTTGAAAAAAACCGGGCAGGAGGATTCTGGGGTCAGGGGAGTCTCCCCCCACCCCCCCCCCCCCCCCCCCCCCCCCCACCCCCTCAGAAGTGGATTTTCCCCTTCAATTTTCGAACCCATTTAATGCGATTTAGTGTATCATTTCGACCTAGGCGATCACTTTGTTTGCAATCAATGTTGGCTTTATATATCGACCTACGTCACAGAAAGAAGTTGTGCAAACTGATATATAATTCTTGATTTAAAATTGTTATGTTGCCTCCAAAATATCAGATTTCTCGTCAACGTACGTGTATCCCAACACCGACGTCCACTAACTCCAAACGTTCTTATGTCCCTCGCATGCCTCCCCGCCCACCTGTTCGTACCCCCCCCCCCCCCCCCACTGCCCCCCCCCCCCCTGTCCCCCCCCCCCCCCCCTTCCCCCTTTTCTTTTTCGTTTGTCCCCTCTTCTTTCTTTCTCTTTCCCTTTTTTCTTTCATTTAAAAAATAATCCGCCACTGAATACTGCACTATTGGCTATTCACAAACACAACTAACTTTATACCTGTTGAAATTGTATAATAAAACAACAGTTGATAAAATAAATAGAACTAACAGCTAATTTACTGATTTTTGTTGAAAATCTGATAATTATAACAACACTGCATGCAAAACATAGCCTAATTCAAATACTATACTCTGATCATACATGTTGGTTTATATATGCCAATATATGGAATTTTACCATATTTGGCGGCCATTTTGGCGGCCATCTTTGATTTAGGCGTGTTAACAAAGCAAAATGTCTGGATATGAGTGTCTAGTGGTCTACTACATACATTCCACTATTAAAACTATACTTTCACCATAAAATTTAATTGCTATATGTCATTTTATGAGATTTGACCAGTTTTGGCGGCCATTTTGGACGCCATCTTGGATATCTGGAGAGCATCCCATTTTTTTCAATGTTAACATCTAAAATGTGTTTAAGGACCCTAAAAGACACCTTGGTTTGGTTTAGTCCTGTGGGGGTGCACGGAAACCCCATGTACATACCCGACTATAACTCGGACAATGTCACTACAAATTATGAACCAAACAATTTAACAGTAGGCCTATTTCGAGTCTCTCGGTAACATGAATAAGAGTGTACATGAAACAGATAATGATATTCTGGTTAAAAACCACATTCAGCATGTTCAGAGTGTACTTGCTAATGATCATGATCCAACTGATGCGGCTGAATCAGATAAGGTATTTTCCGACATTAATGTTAATATTGATGATGTTATTGAGGCATTAGGCCAAGCTAAACGGAACAAGTCTCCCGGAATAGATAATATCACAAACGAGCTCCTCAAGAATGGCGGGGTGATCTCAACAGATCTATCCTTCAACTTTTCCAGAGACTCTTTGAACCAATAGACCTAACATTCGTTGGGTTTTGTTGTTTAAATTAAAAAATCCATTGAAATGGAATGGGGGCGATCCAAAAGAAAGAAGCGTGTTTTGTAACCATTTTCTGAAGCATCTGTTGCAAACCAAAATACCAGGGAAATGGTGTAGGCCTATGTATATTCCATAATTCAAACCAAAAAAACAAATCAAGACACCACAGTCTAAAAATAGTACAGGAAACCCATAAAGTTGATTTGTGTGCATGGAGGGTGGGGTGGTGGGGTACCGTCTGAATAACAATCTAGGTATATATGACATTGTATTTGGTCTAAAACGTTGGTCCAGGAATTGCTATACTAATTAAAAATGGCATTCCGCGATCATGGTTATCCATATTGACATTTCATTAAATCAACCCAGGAATTATTATATAACCCGAAACTCAAACATCCACAACTAACCACTTATTATTAGACAACCCCACAACAATTGGGATATTTCTCCTTAGTCAAACCAGAGAGATGTTATACTAATTATTACACCTCCCTGGTCAAACAAGATAAGCTATGTCTCTCTGTGGGGGAGTCTGATAAACATCTCTCTGAATGAATCATCAACCGTCTATGCATCAGGACTGTTAAAATAAACTGCATATAGGTACATGAAATTTACAAAGACTAGAAACATGGCGGCCCCCACTTATGTCTAGAAAGACCTAAATGTGTAAGTTTTTGCAATCCCATGCTATAGGGTGGCTTCGCCCCCAAAAAAGGTGTAGGCATAGCGATTGTCCGGATGACTATATGAATGCATAGGCCTATATGCATATTTAGATAAGTTTAGTTAAAGCGTCTCATTAAATATTTGGTACTTTTTGGCAGAAAGTTTCTGCCAACTAGCTGAGGACAATTAGCATAAATTGTCTTCAATAAAATTCATTATTACATTTTATATACTCCTGTCACGAAAGTACACTAGGAGATCAAAATATCAGAAAAAAATAAAGTTGTATAATTAGCAAAGAAAGCATTTATTAATAACCTGAATTAACCAATGTATTTTATTACACTATAACGAGTTTTGATCTATATACACTGAGCCAAAAAAGAAACTTATAAAATGTTAACGGATCACCAAATACAATTCTGTGCATGAAAATGTACCAAATTTGGATACAATATTACTACAATGTATTCAGCAACGTAAAGTTAAAAACATTTCATGGAGTCAAAACAAACTCATATCCAAACAAACAATGAAGTCATTAATAACGGGTATGTCCACCTCCAGCTTGCATTGCAGGCAAGCTGTGCATCTCCTTCTCATGCTTCCAATCAAGTTCCTGATGGAAGCCTGGGGAACATTGTTCCATTATTCTTGTAGTGTTTGTCTATTGACAGGTTGATTGTCTCTCCTTGATAAACGTCGTCCAAGCTCAGCCCAGAGATTGGGGAGAGGTCTGGCGAACGGGCACACCATGGTAAAACGTCAATGTTACCCGTTATTAATGACTTCATTGTTTGTTTGGATGTGAGTTTGTTTTGACTCTGAACTTTATGTTGCTGAAATTGTTTGCTGTGACCTGTGATACAAGACGTTGTCTGAGTCAGTGCAGATTTCTATTGTGTCATTGAAGCAAACAGTTGGTTATTGACTGCCATTTGAAGTAATACATTGCAGTAATATTGTATCCAAATTTGGTACATTTTCATACACAGAATAATTTTATTTGGTGATCTGTTAAAATGTTATAAGTTTCTTTTTCGGCTCAGTGTATAATAGGCCAACAGTGAAATTGAAGAAATAATTGATACTAATTGGATTATGTATTACTATTAACAATAACGGGCTTATTATAGTGGCGTTATTATATTCCAAGAAATAGAAATAAGTAATAGTTAAATGTATATAATATTTAGGCATTAATATCACTACATACTTCATTGGTATGGTTTCTCTTTGGTACATGTTTGATCAATCATTTCATGGCTGGTGCTGTTTACTTATATTGGAACACTTACATTGGCATGGTTTCTCTTTGGTATGAATCCTTTCATGCATGGTCTTGTGACTTGAATTAGAGAAACTCTTAACACAGTATGTACAGCGTGTCCCAAAAAACTGGGTCCAAAATCTGCAGAGCTTGTAACTTAAACAGTTGAAAACTTAGCTGCTCCATATTTGGGGATATCAAGGTACATATACCTGACCTTTATTGGTTAAAATGTGAGACAAATCAAATTGCAACTCTCTGAAATACAAAGCTTTCACCAGAGCGTGATTAGAACCCGTTTTTTCCAATTTAGCAATAAACCACCGCCTTTAGCCTGCATATGCGTTGTGTGCAAGTTTCCCCTACATCACATCATGGGCATGGTGTTTATTCTCCGAAATATCTTATGTTTGGTAGAAAAGGGTTACATTATAGGTATTTTGGATCAATATTCAGTATTATAAATACCCATGCAGTAACCTTGTCGCTGATATACAAAAACAAATTCACGGTGCAAGTGTGTAAGTTATACACCTATCAGTTGTAAGACGCACTATACGACCCCCGGGAGAGGTGCGTCGTGGGTGCGTCGTTTACCAATAATTCTTGACGGAGGATACGTCAGTGGCAGCCTTTGGTCCGTCAAAAAAATGACGGAGGGTGCGTAAAGGTCCGTCACTTTACATGGGTGCGTCACAGTGTACATCTGTTTACGATCAACAAAATACGACCTTTAAATATACGCTAATAGGCCTACTGTACCACATAACTCATTGATACCGCCAACCAGGCTCCAATTTAATATCGCAAAAAACATCACTCCGATATTTTATACCGCATGTTCTAAAATGCCTGAAATCACTCGATCATCGCCAATTGCTCCGCGCAGTCGCTTACTATCGTCCTACGAGCCGATGGATGGAGTATACAGCAGTCTTGGCCCGAGACTCTGCTACCGGGGGAAGCAATCGTAATCACCCGTGTTGTCCATGCAAATTTAATCACATTTAGGGCATCGCCTGTGGGGGTTATTGGGGGGGGGGGCATATCTGACTATTTGTTTAAGTATACAAAGGTTTACATCGAGTTTGTAATTTCATTTTGTGGGGAATCATAGTGGGGGAGCCCCGGGGGACTTATCACAATAGCGGTATACGTGTATGTGCCGCCTTTTGGGGTGCCTTTTCTCGAAGTATATGGGTGGTATTGATTAAATCAGAAATGTTTTTGGTATTTGTAAATGCCCCCTTAAATTCTTTGATGGTTTATAGAAGGTGTAATTTCCAATCCGAAGTTCAAATGTTAAAATACACTTTCGAGAACCCAATTTTGGTTAAAATACACTTTCGAGAACCCAATTTTCTACTTACCTCCCGTTTATTGTAAATAGGCGCAAGCCTACATGTATAACAAGGGATGAAGGGAATGGGAAATGTTCTAGAAATTGTTTCATCCTCATCCTGACGTTTATGACAATCAGTTAAATATTTTATGAATTTTAGACCAGTCAGACATTATTGTGCATATAACAATTCTCCTCTTGGTTCCGTCCATTCGGTCCCGGTCCGGGGTCTATATAATTATTCGAGGGCCAGGGTTGACAACATCGAATAAGGGCAGATCCCCGTGAATCCAAGGTAGTTTCATTTTCAGTAGTCATCGTGTTTTATCCAGTTTAGTCAACGATATCTGACGACGGGGTGCGTCGTCATGGTCCGTCAGAATCCAACAATGGTGCGTCCAAAAATTGACTGAGGGTGCGTATTTGGATGGCAATGGTCCGTCGTTTTTTTGACACAGGGTGCGTCATGGTACATGAGAAGTCGACGCACCTCGGTAAAGTGACGCACCACTCCCGGGGGTCGTATAGTGCGTCTTACAACTGATAGGTGTATTACACTGGCTGGTGGAATTTCTGTCGGGCAGGTTTTTTGTGAGTTACCTGCCCGATCCCGACTGGCTGGTTGAAAAAAAATCCGAAGTTCCAGCCCTTCCTCTAATTCCTTTGATGAGATGACTGACTTAACGGCTGGTTTCCAATTTCGAAGAAAAGGTTCTTGAACTGCTTCAACTCAAAGATGGCAGTCTCTCAGAAGGTTATTTATTGATTTTTCTAACCAAAATCATAGGTATTTACATTTTTTATCCCCCTTATGACGAAGATTTCCCTGAGTAAGTCATTGCTATCAAGTCAAAGGCAAAACTTTGATGACGTCAGTAAAATGCGCAAATGCAACGCATGGACGGTTCATGGGCAAAATCGGAAAAAACGGGTTCTGACCACGCTGAATGCAAAGCTTTGTATTTCTAAAACCTTACGTCCCATTGGTCTTATAATTTCACCAAATAATATCAGATATATTTACTTTTATATTCCTAAACATGAAGCATCTGTTTCCCATATTTTAAGTTATAAGCTCTGAATGTTTTGGACCCAGTTTTTTGGGACACGCTGTACATTGGTATGGTTTCTCTTTGGTATGACTCCGTCCGTGTTTGGTCATATCACTTGAATGAGAAAAGAAAAAACTCTGCCACAGAATGAACATTGGTATGGTTTCTCTTTGGTATGAATCCTTTCATGCATGGTCTTATCTGCCGACCGAGAAAAACTCTTCTCACAGAATGAACATTGGTATGGTTTCTTTTTGGTATGAATTCTTTTCCCGACTGAGAAAAACCCTTGTCACAGAATGAACATTGGTATGGTTTCTCTGTTGTATGAATTCTTTCATGTCTAGTCTTACTACTCGACTGAGAGATACTCTTACCACAGTTATGTACATCGGTATGGTTTCGCTTTGGTATGAATCTGTTCGTGTTTGGTCATATCACTTGATTGAGAAAAAACTCTGCCACAGAATGAACAATGGTACGGTTTCTCTTTGGTATGAATCCTTTCATGCATGGTCTTACTCGCCGACTGAGAGAGACTCTTATCACATAATGATTATTGGCACGGTTTCTCTTTGGCATGAATCCGTTCATGTCTGGTTTGATCAATCGATTGATAGAATCTCTTGTCACAATATGAACATTGGTATGATTCCTCTTTGGTATGATTCCTTTCATGCATGGTCTTATCTGCCGACCGAGAGAAACTCTTCTCACAGAATGAACATTGGTATGGTTTATCATTGGTATGAATTATTTCATGCATAGTCTTACTACCTGATTGAGAGAAACTCTTACCACAGGTATGAATCCTTTCATGCATGGTCTTGTTATGGTTTCTCTTTGGTATGAATCCGTTCGTGTTTGGTCATAGCACTTGATTGAGTAAAAACTCTGCCACAGAATGAACATTGGTACGGTTTCTCGTTGGTATGAATCCTTTCATGCATGGTCCTATCTGCCGACCGAGAGAAACTCTTCTCACAGAATGAACATTGGTATGGTTTCTCTTTGGTATGACTTCTTTCATGGATGGTCTTATCACCCGACTGAGAGAAACTCATAACACAGTGTGCACATTGGTATGGTTTCTCTTTTGTGTGATGAAACCTTTCATGTCTAGTCTTACTACCCGACTGAGAGAAACTTTTACCACAGTATGTACATCGGTATGGTTTATCGTTTGTATGAATCCTTTCATGCATGGTCTTATTACTTGTTGTAGAGAAACTCTTATCACAGAATGAACATTGGTGCATTTTTTCATGGCTGGTCTTATCAATCCATTGATAGAAACTCTTGCAACAGAATGAACATTGGTATGGTTTCTCTTTGGTATGAATCCTGCCATGTCTGGTCTTACTAGTTGATGAAGAGAAACTCCTGTCACATACTGAACATTGGTATGGTTTCTCTTTGGTATGAATTCGTTCATGGCTGGTCATTTGACCTAAAGTTGGGAAACTCTTGTCACAGTACGTACATTGGTATGGTTTCTCTTTGGTATGAATCCGTTCGTGTCTGATCATATCACTTGATTGAGAAAAACCTTTGTCACAGAATGAACATTGGTACGGTTTCTCTTTTGTATGAACTCTTTCATGTCTGGTCTTATTACATGGCGTACAGAAACTCTTATCACAGAATGAACATTGGTATGGTTTCATTGGTTTCCTCTCTTTGGTATGAATCCTTTCATGGCAGGTCTTGTGATTTGATTTAGAGAAAGTCTTGTCACAGTACGAACATTGGTATGGTGTATCTCTTGTATGGATCCTTTCATGGCAGGTCTTGTGACTTGATTTAGAGAAAGTCTTGTCACAGTACGAACATTGGTATGGTGTCTCTCTTGTATGAATCCTTTCATGGCAGGTGTTGTGACTTGATTTAGAGAAACTCTTGTCACAGTACGAACATTGGTATGGTTTCTCGTTGGTATGAATGTGTTCGTGTTTGGTCTTATTATCCGATTGAGAAAAACATTTGTCACAGAATGAACATTGGTATTGTTGTTTCTCTTTGGTATGAATTATTTTATGACTGATTTTATGACTGGAGTAATGGAAAATCGTGTCCCAATTAGAACCATGGTTTGGTCTCTCCTCAATATGAAGTAATTCATGCATTCTCCTTTTGTGTCGTCTTTGATGTATCTTATATCTGTCAAAGTTACTGAAGAATCGATGGTTGTTATATTTGCAGACAAACGGCTTCAGTTGTTTTTCAATATGGTCTCCCATTGTAATAACATCCCTGGGGAGTAATTATACAAAACAATAGAGATATTCAGTATATACATTTAATTAATGCTTTCTCTCCTGAACTCAAGTGTTTGATGTCGAATCCAAATTTGAAAGTAATTAAGGCAATTACTTTTTTTTTCCTTACAAAATGTTTAAAATGCCAATGGATGAAATATTCAAAATGATAGCTTTTCTTATTACTAAATTATCTATGTATCCTGAAAAGGTCTTCTAACTCCACAAAACAGCACAAGACAGCTTTTATTGACATGTTTTTGTGTGTGGATGAGAACAATTGAATATTGATGGTGTTTAGTAGGATTTGCAGGGTGCGTGCAGGCAACTCTCTTTCAAATTCAAGGACTTTTCAAGGACTTTTCAAGGACCAATAGTTCATATTTCAAGTACCCTAAGTTACTACCGGTACTACCAAAACAGCGCTACTCACGGATGCCCTGAAAAAAGATGATTCTTAAAAAGAAAGCTTAAGCCTCAACCTTACCTAGTGTTACACAATTTACTGTATATTTCTCTTGATTTGATTGCTAATTGATCCAATTCTTGAGAAGATTCCGAACGAATAAGCAGACAAAATGGGTTGATTCTGTTTTTTTGTTGCAAACTGTTCAGGTTTTATGCCGGGGTTTTACGGTGTCTCCTATTTTTGGCGATATATCGTCCGTCAACAGTGCGGTACCGGTACTTGGCACGATGACGTTTTGGACCCCCTAGCTTATTGGATATTCTATTTTCTAGTGACCACCAATATAACGTGCTCCCATAGACGCTGCGTCAAAAGTATGGGTCCATAGATAATCAAGACCCGGGGTCGGGATGGATTAGTCGACTTGTAGTCCTTGTATAATTTCACTGTCACACAATTGAACAACACCTTCTGATCTGATACCTCGCCTTGCCGAAAATCGCTCACGTCCGAGAACCGACCACACAATTAGGTCTACATTTGATTTACCAAAGAACTGCGCTTGATTTAACGTTGTTCTTCAAGTGATGTTTTAATGATTCAGGGGAATTGGCACAATTATTGTTCATGAATAATATATTTGTGTGGGTCTTCCAAGTTTCAATGGAGAATCAGTGTAACTGTTGGTCCTTTTGCTTGTTTGTTTGCATCAATGGAAGAATGAAATCAACTACAATGCCATATGACATTGATTGATTTTCATTGATTAATTGATTGATTAATTTATATGTTCATTTATTTAGTCACTTCTATAATAATTTATCTATTAAACACTTTATATATACCGTAGTTCTATATTATTTTCTTATGACTGTTTGATAGATTTTAAAAAATAACTCAGTGCATTAATCATCAATTTGTATTATATTCATAATATGTATGATGTTATTTACATTTTTAAACATAAACATTTATATCTTATCACTTATTCATTCATTTGTTAATTTATTTTCTCATTTGTACAATTATTTATTTATGTAAGGTCATTATTGATCTAAATTTGGTTATATTTATCTTATACACCTATCAGTTGTAAGACGCACTATACGACCCCCGGGAGAGGTGCGTCGTGGGTGCGTCGTTTACCAATAATTCTTGACGGAGGGTACGTCAGTTTGGCAGCCTTTGGTCCGTCAAAAAAATGACGGAGGGTGCGTAAAGGTCCGTCACTTTACATGGGTGCGAATGGGCTGATAGTTGACTGAGGGTGCGTATTTGGATGGCAATGGTCCGTCGTTTTTTTGACACAGGCTGCGTCATGGTACATGAGAAGTTGACGCACCTCGGTAAAGTGACGCACCACTCCCGGGGGTCGTATAGTGCGTCTTACAACTGATAGGTGTATTATATTGTTTTAAAATTCACGAGGTCTTACAGGGACATTCTTTTCTTTTCTTGTGATTTGAAAATCTACAACTTTACCAATCAAATGTATTTAGTTATTACTAATGTATGAATTTAATATTAATCATTTATTAATTAATCAAATTATGTATTTATGTATTTAGTTTTACTTATTGCCAATGTATTAATTTAATACATTTATTCAATCAAATCAAGATAAGATAAAACAATAAGCTAATGAACAAATAATTAATAAAAATATAATAAAAAAGGTTTGTATAAAGAAAATAATAAATGAATAAATAAATATATGAAACAAATCGATGAATAAATAATAATCTAACAGAAAGTACCTTTTAATCTAATAATAATAACACACACTTATAGAGCGCTTTACTTTAGTGAGATCTAAACTCAAAGCGCTGTACAACATATAAATACAAGATTAAAGCAAAAATACAACAATGATCATAAAACTACAGAGATATACATACACAGAGTCAAATGCATAATTAAACAAGAGATATGAATGTGTATGGCATCATGCATTATGAAATGAAAGATCATGAACACACATCAATTAGATTTCCAAGTTAAATAAGTAGGTCTTAAGTCGCGACTTGAACTCCTGAACTGAACCTGCCTGGCGTATGTCCATTGGGAGAGTGTTCCATAATTTAGGGCCCGCGATGGAGAAAGTTCTATCACCGAAATACTTCATTTTGCTTTTTGGAACAACAAGAAACTCACGGGAGCCAGAGCGAAGGTTAGCCGTGGGAATATAAGGTTTCAGCAATTCAGACACATAACTTGGACCAGCATTGTTAAGTGATTTATACACAATGAGCAGGAGCTTGAACACGATTCTTTTCTTAATAGGAAGATTTCTGATGACATGACTTACATGTATATTGGTCACGTTTCTTTGTGCCTAAGGGGGGTGTGGACTCTCAGGTACAGCCTCCGTAAAACTGCTGTAACTTCTTCAATATTCATTTAATTTTTATAAACGTATACAGTTTTTTTGCAGAAGAGGGTTCAATGAATCCAACCATGATAATGAAATTGACCATTTTGGAAAAAAATTATAAAAAACACCTTTTTTGACCCATTTTAGGTTTGGAAAAGATAACTCAAAATATATTTTGTTAAATTTTGTCATACTAGTTTTATGATAATCCTGATAACATTCCCCAGGAGCGGTTTTTTTTTTAATATCTTGTTTTTTTTATTTTTTGAGTTACAGACCAAAAGGTGCCAAAAATGTGATTTTTTACCGCCAAAATCATGAAAATCACAATTTTTGGGAAAAAAGCACATTTTTTGGCACTTTTTGGTCTGTAACTCAAAAAATAAAAAATAAGATATTAAAAAAAAAAAACGCTCCTGGGGAATGTTATCAGGATTATCATAAAACTAGTATGACAAAATTTAACAAAATATATTTTGAGTTATCTTTTCCAAACCTAAAATGGGTCAAAAAACATGTTTTTTATAATTTTGTCCAAAATGGTCAATTTCATTATCATGGTTGGATTCATTGAACCCTTTTCTGCAAAAAACTGTATACATTTACAAAGATTAAATGAATATTGAAGAAGTTACGGCAGTTTTACGGAGGCTGTACCTGAGAGTCCACAGCCCCCTTAAACTAATCTTGCCGCTGAGTTTTGAACACGTTGTAATTTAGAGATAAGTTTATCAGGAAGTCCGTACAAAAGGCAGTTACAGTAATCTAATCTGGATGAGACAAACGCGTGCACAAGTTTCTCCGTTGACGCTCGATCAAGGTACTTTCTGATCCGTCCAATGGCGCGTAAAGCAAACGAGGCTGATTGACACAGTTTATTCACATGTGCAGTCATTGACAGATGTTGGTCAAAGATGACTCCAAGGTTTCGTGCAGCATCTGACGGAAATATGGGACTATTACCGATAGTTACAGGGTTGATGGGCACAGTTGGCGTGAAACGAGAGGTAATATGTATAACCTCAGTCTTACTGTCGTTCAGCTTTAACTTATTTGCAGTCATCCATCCTTTGACATCAGCGATGCAGCGCTCCAGACAAGAAATTGCTTCCTCTCTTTCATCAGGATGAAAAGTAACATACAATTGCGTGTCATCCGCGTAAGATAGTACATCGATGTCATGGCTAGAAATTACGTCCTCAACTGGAGCACTGTACATGGTAAATTTGGAGGGACCAATCACAGACCCTTGGGGTACACCATATATCAATTTATGCGTTCGTGAAAGATTGGATCCAACTGCAACAGACTGCATTCGATTAGAGAGATAGGATCGCAGTACCATCAACACCATATCTAGTTTGCATCCGTTCAAGAAGCATTTTGTGGTCTATCGTATCAAATGCAGCCGATAAATCCAACAGAACAAGAACAGCGTCTTTCTTATTATCCAATGCGCAAAGCAGATCATTTTGAAGGCGCAGAAGAGCTGTTTCTGTGCTACAGTTGGGTCGGTAGGTAGACAGAAAGTACTTTTTAATTATATAACACTATACAGGGTGCACTACACTAAATGGGGTATCCACTACCCTTAAGTCGGTGTTTAAAGCTAGAATCGGAAAGTATGCATCACAAAATCCTCAATTTAAAAACACCTGACAGTAATACAATTGCGTAAATGCAATTGCGTAATTTTTGATTAATTATGATTATTGGGATATTACCTACATGCACCCTGGCTATAAACTGTGAATATCATCTAAATACATATTGAGAGATCTTTCAAATTTGTGGAAACATTGGCGATTACGGCGATATGTTCAAGCCCGTCAGAGAGGTAGTTAACTCCATGGGCGTATTTTGGAAAATCGAGCAGGCTCACCTACCTATTTTCTTTCATTTTTGGTGAGAAAATGTGATCGTCTGTAAGAAAAAATCACTCTATAAAGTCTTATTTCGCAATTTAGTGGTCTAAAACAGAGTTTTATATCATTTTTTGTACATAACCCTATGCCCTAAATAGTGGTGTGATCCTACGTACATTGGTCTACTGAAAAATAAGTAATTTAATAATTTATTTCAAAATTAAAATTGTAAATCTGATTTCTTTTTAATACGAAAAATGCATACTTTTATTTATTAATAGTAAACTTAAGTGTTTAATATATTATAAATAATAAATAAAGTAGTAAATTAATGAATAAATGAATTAAATAAATATGAATAAATAATAAGGACAATTAAATTTAAATAAATGACATTAATTAATAATTAAATAGATAATCATTACCCTGTCATATTTTGTTCTTTAATTATTTAACGCCATATTCCATTTTATTTCCTCATTCCATTGATACCAAACAAGTACCAACATTCCTCATGAAGACTCCTACATTAAAATAAAATGTAACAAATGTGTCAAATACCCCCTGAAGGTTCATATAGCATCGCTTGAAGGAACGTATTTGAGTCTGAGAGGTCAGTACGTAATGCATACGCTTAAATAATAATGACGTCATATCAGTTTATCCATCTGGAAGCTGGTCGGATCTCTGATGAAAGACATATATTATATACTTGCCGCTGGATTTTTATTACCCACTTGGGTAATAAAACCCCTGAATTTTTTTTACCGTCTATGATTTTGGCAACTCACTTGCCCCATGCAGTTACCCTGCAGGGTAAACAACAGCTGGTCCGCTATCCCACAAAAGGACAAGGTCGTGGTAGTAAGAAGTACCATAAGGGGGGCACAGCACTAAATAAATCGCCCATTGGATTACATGTAAATTAGGGCTAAAAGAGTCGCTATTTTGGGCCCTTAGTAACCATTTTTGGAATGTCTCGAATGATTTATTCTAATAAACAAACATTAAAATGTCATAAAATTGTCAAGAAGTGTTACACCTTCCAATTAGATTTTACGATACGATCATTTAAACAGCGCCATCCCTATTTTAAGCCCGGACGCTCGCCTTCTAACCGCCTCCGATCACGCGTGTTCATCCACGTGATAAATTTTCGATACAATCGAAAATCAATATTTTGGAATATTCTGATCAAAGTACAAGAGATTATCTTTCATTTTAATTATGAAATGCCACCCTAACCCCAAACTGATTCCCAAAGGACACCATCAATCACAAAATCGTTTTTTGGTTTTGCCGGAACTTACTACCATTACACAAAACGAGGAGTGATTTAGTGCTGTGCGCCCAAAAACTTGATGCACATCGCTTTACTCAATATAGCAGTGTAAAATCATTAATGTTTTGAAAGAAAATACATATTTATTGTAATTCAACATTATGGTGTATAATAAAAATGTATTTTATGCATAAAACCAAGTTTGGATGTTCAGATATTTACAGAAAATAAGATACAAAATAATGTGTAAGCCGATATAAATACGAAATGCATCAACTATATGATGCTACACATAATCCAATAACAACACATGGACTCGCTACTGCGAAAAGGATGATGATTTATTATTTGTTTGGTGAAGAATTAGAGAAATATCTCAATAGTTTGTTGTTAGATGAAGAAGTTTAAAGTGTAGAAATGGTAGAAAATGTTGTTGTAGACTTTATTCCAATAATCCTGTTGATTTTGATCACTGTTGATAAAATTACAGGAAAGATACAGTAACAGTATAGAAAATAAGCCAACTTGATTTTTTTCTTTCTTTAATTTTCACATTAGGTCCTTAGGCCTCCTATTTATTGAGAAATATTAGTCAGCAACTATGATAACTATGATATTAGAACACCTTACCACCCCTCCGCCAATGTAAATCTGTTGCAAATAATTGAATTAATTCAAAAATCATGCCATTTGCAGCCTTGTAAAATGATGTAGGTGTGGGATGTGGGTAATTATAAGAATGTTTATGGGGATGAATTAAACAGTATATCCCCTTTAAAATTAAAGCAGATTTGCTGATACAACAAGACACTATAATACCCCTCCACCCCACCCCAACACTTACTTTCATGAGTGGAGTTTAAAAGGTATACAACTAAATAATATTTTCAACACATTCTTTAGAAAATATCCACTGGCTATAGACATACAACATGTATTGTTTGTTTTTCTCATTATTGACATCGCCCACCCCATCCCCTCCTAAAACTACGTATTCATGCGATCATCTTAAAATAAAACAGAGCAAAATATTGCAATGCGGTGATAATGATCAAGATGTGTGCTTATTTTTCTAGCAGGGTTAGTTTGCACCATTTCTGTACACATCCGCAATTTAACAAAGTTCATGTCCAGTTATTGCTACATATTTAAATTATCTTGGCTTGACTGGATCAACATTTGTAATCGCCATGCGTACAATTCTACCAGCAATATATTTTAAAAATGCTTATGAATATTATATAAATGATAGTTACCACTGTAACAGCAGTACTATAGTACTAAAAAAAGCTTGTGTTCTGTTGTCAACCACCATCTTAGAAACTCATTTTCTGCCTCAAAAACCTCCCAATTTTACGATTGAAAAATCCCCACACCTAGAAATTCTTCCAAAATGCTGCTAACTTTGCTCTTCAACATAAATTTTGGGGGTTTCTGGCCACGGTTTTTAACAATAGTAAGTGCTAATACCATATATGTCAACAACACATAGACGAAGCCATGGCACTCTAAAACATGCTAAAATTGCTTAAAAACTCTTTTTTCTGGCACTCATTTATCACCAAAATGAGCTAAAATCTTACCTGGTAAATGGACAATAAACAAAACAATATATCTAGACACAGGAATCTCCGATTTTCATGCGGTTTTCGATGAAATAAAGTTCCGATCATGCAGAATTCGATGGACAAAACAGCTGATAAAGTGTAGCTACAGATATACACTGCGCATGTGTATATTCCCCTTTGCACAGATTGAATGACGTCATGTCCTTGGCTTGTGTGTACACAAGTGTGGCTCGAGTAAGAAATGATCTGGCAACCCAGTCGGCAAGCATGGTTGAGAATAAGGCATTGCCGTGGGGCAAAACACTGCTTGGAAAGCTCATTAACACCTTTGTCGGTAATACTTGGTAATTGGTGTTACGTAAGGGTTTTGGGTCGACCAGCTTCCAGGTCTGTCACTTTGGTCACATGAAACAATTACGTACTGGGACATATTGTCCTCTAAAATACTATGCAGACCATGAAGTTAGAATACAGGAGTTACTTCTTGCCAGCATCAATGGGACGATGATGATCACCGTGGTACTACACAAAAGAGGCTAAATCATTGTTACAACGTGTATTGAACTGACAATCAAAGTTACCGCGGAAAAATCAATGTAGATTGACAAAGCGGCAGTAAGCCGTAGTCCCACTCTTGATGGTCCGACGCTAGCGTGTTTACCTCAATTCTTGTATTGAAAATATCTATTTATCTCAAAGCACTACCAATTTTGGTAAATAACTTCATGTTTTTGATATTGCAAATGTGTAAAAACCAGGCAAAATACTGTACATATCATAACGAAACTATTGACAGGCGGTTGATTTATATTATAAGATGTGGATCAATATGCAAATAAAAACAAGTCAATATTCAAAATGGTGAACAGTTTATATTTCAACAGAAAAATCGCGCAAATCCGCGCTCACTTAAAAAGGTTTAATATAATTACTTATACACCATATCTGTCTTGTTATAACAGAAGAATAAAATAAATAATATAAATTCAATGTAAAATCATTTTTTTAGTAAACTTGACGATATTCTTTTATTTTCAGTTTATTCAGAATACATTGTTCTTGGCACCGCGGAGAGTGTATTTGGGGGAGAGAAAGCAATGTTTGAACTTACATTCCGATCCCAAAATGAACCACTTATTATGACAATGTTTAAAATAGGCCACATAATCTATCACAAATTTACTGGATTGAAAATCCAATTAAATTGGCTGGCAACTTCGGCGGTGATTATCATCGCTCAAAGAAGAGGTGTGCGCAATTGATGGGACAATTGCATGATTAGGGTTGCGTAACAAGACCTTTCTCCTTGTCTTCTAGCTTCATGTGCAGACTGAGTGTTTTTTGTGGGGTTTTTTTGTCAACGTCCTGGGACGTTGACATTTGAATTCAGATTCAGGCCTTGTGGTAGAGTCTATGAATTGCTTTCATGTATCTTGAATCAGTATTTGTACCCAGATGTCTTTACAATGTATATTAGATCTGGATATGAAAATATGAACACATAATGTTGTTACAATTGTGGAGAATGGGGGTTGAGTCAGATTTGGCCTATGTTAGAACACCATTTTACGCAACTTTCCCGAATAACAGCCGATAAGTGTTGTATACCATATTGTAGCCCTTGATGTCTAGTTTTGAAAAACGCTTTTGGTTCCGCTCTGGTTGCCATGGTAACCGAGCAAGGGCTCTGATTGGCTAAACACGGGAACAGTCATAACTCAAAAACCAAATAACCCACTGGGGTCATATTAGAGGGATAGATGCATTAGAACAATACGCACAAAATCATGTCTCCGGATTTTTTGATTGGTTGCTATGGTAACCAGGCCGCAGCCAATCAGGGTATTTTACACCGTAATTCAAAATTGAAAAAGAAATTTAAGAAAAACTCTTCATGATTTTGTTGGCATTGCTCTTCTGAACATCCATGCAAATTTTCATTACAATCATACATTACGTTTTTGAGTTATGACCGTTCCCGTTTTCCAGATACGCGCTTTCGCTGTTTTGAGATATAGGCCGTTAAAGTTTTAAAACACATGAGGGCGCTTTTGCATATCGGTCAGACATTTAATTAATTTTCTTTTGCTATTTATAGTTGGAGATTGAATTATCATAATTTTTAATGAAAGAATCATAAAAATCGAGTGATGCGTTCTCTTTTTATTAATTATTTAGTTAATTTCCTTATATATAGCAGGGTGAAAAACAATAAAATACATAAGAAATTCATCATTACAAAGTTTCGAACCCCATATTTGTTTTACATAAATCCTAAAACACATTTTAGCTCAAAGTTAATGCAACATAATTGTTTTAAGGGGGCACAGCACTAAATATACCGCCCATTGGATTACATGTAAATTAGGGCTAAAAGAGTCGCTATTTTGGGCCCTTAGTAACCATTTTTGGAACGTCTCGAATGCTTTATTCTAATAAACAAACATTCAAATTTCATAAAATCGTCAAGAAGTGTAACACCTTCCAATTCGATTTTACGATACGATCATTTAAACAGCGCCACCCATATTTTCAGCCCGGACGCTGGCCTTCTAACCGCCTCCGATCACGTATGTTCATACACGTGATAAATTTTCAATACAATCGAAAATCAATATTTTGCAATATCCTGATCAAAGTACAAGAGATTATCTTTCATTTTAATTATGAAACGCTATCCTCACGCCAAACTGATTCCCAAAGGACCCCATTAATCACAAAATCGTTTTTTGTTTTTGCCGGAACTTACTACCATTACACAAAACGAGGAGTGATTTAGTGCTGTGCGCCCTTTAACACACAATAAAAAAAATAAAAACTTTTTTTTTTGGCATTTTTGTAAACACCAAGTAATATCAAGATAAACTGTCAAAATAGTTAAATTATATACCACCTCTAACTAAAGTTATGTTACTTAACGCATCGATACTCAATTTCTAATGTTCGAATTTTGGGCACTTTAAGGCCATTTTGCAGAATTTCTATGTTTTTATAATCTCTTTCATTCATCATGAGATGTTAATGAGACTATTTATGTTTCATATTATCTTAAAAGTATATATATGCAATGTTTTAATAACCCGATGAACCATGAAACTGATTACGCAATGGCGTGCACACCCTATATCAAACCTTAGATACAAATGTAAAAAGTGTAGGTCCAAAATTGCCGAATTTTAGGGGTATGGGTAAAAAACGTTTCAATTTTTAATTAATAATAGGCCTAAATTGTCTTTTTATCTGTCACGTATAATGTATCGTGTGTCAGGTAAACTCCCAATGTAATTTGTGTTGGGTTATATCCTCTAGGGAATTGCCCAGAGTACTGTTATTGACATTTTGATACATTAAAAGCCTTATTTTTGTCTTAATTTAGGCCCAAATTAAACCTGGTCACCCCCCCCCCCCCCCCCCCCGACATGATTTGATATCAATGACAAATGGGTTTAAAAACATTTATTTCAACTTTATTTGTTAAGCCCCTGATTGATAAAACGAGCATAGATATGTAGGTTTATAATCGGATAACCATGACGAGGGGGTCCATTATTGTGAGTAAAATATAAAAAAAGGAAATGTTAGTAAAATGATGCTCTTCAACCGTTTTTGCTCCAAATTTGTAAGAAAATTTGGTCGTGTTCATGATATTTATGTATGACATGGACAGAAATATGATTTTCTTTGAAATTAAGATAAAATTACCTCTTTTATAGACTCAAAATCAATGCAAATCGATATAAATCGAGTGTCACCACTGCGTGTTACAAGGGGGCACAGCACTAAATATACCGCCCATTGGATTACATGTAAATTAGGGCTAAAAGAGTCGCTATTTTGGGCCCTTAGTAACCATTTTTGGAACGTCTCGAATGCTTTATTCTAATAAACAAACATTCAAATTTCATAAAATCGTCAAGAAGTGTAACACCTTCCAATTCGATTTTACGATACGATCATTTAAACAGCGCCACCCATATTTTCAGCCCGGACGCTGGCCTTCTAACCGCCTCCGATCACGTATGTTCATACACGTGATAAATTTTCAATACAATCGAAAATCAATATTTTGCAATATCCTGATCAAAGTACAAGAGATTATCTTTCATTTTAATTATGAAACGCTATCCTCACGCCAAACTGATTCCCAAAGGACCCCATTAATCACAAAATCGTTTTTTGTTTTTGCCGGAACTTACTACCATTACACAAAACGAGGAGTGATTTAGTGCTGTGCGCCCTTAAACTATTTATTTATAATTGTTTTAAAAATGCCTTATATATCACTGGGTGAGCGTTTTTGTGTATAAAAGTATAAGGGGGCACAGCACTAAATATACCGCCCATTGGATTACATGTAAATTAGGGCTAAAAGAGTCGCTATTTTGGGCCCTTAGTAACCATTTTTGGAACGTCTCGAATGCTTTATTCTAATAAACAAACATTCAAATTTCATAAAATCGTCAAGAAGTGTTACACCTTCCAATTCGATTTTACGATACGATCATTTAAACAGCGCCACCCCTATTTTCAGCCCGGACGCTGGCCTTCTAACCGCCTCCGATCACGTATGTTCATACACGTGATAAATTTTCAATACAATCGAAAATCAATATTTTGCAATATCCTGATCAAAGTACAAGAGATTATCTTTCATTTTAATTATGAAACGCTATCCTCACGCCAAACTGATTCCCAAAGGACCCCATTAATCACAAAATCGTTTTTTGTTTTTGCCGGAACTTACTACCATTACACAAAACGAGGAGTGATTTAGTGCTGTGCGCCCTTTAACACACAATAAAAAAAATAAACACTTTTTTTTTTGGCATTTTTGTAAACACCAAGTAATATCAAGATAAACTGTCAAAATAGTTAAATTATATACCACCTCTAACTAAAGTTATGTTACTTAACGCATCGATACTCAATTTCTAATGTTCGAATTTTGGGCACTTTAAGGCCATTTTGCAGAATTTCTATGTTTTTATAATCTCTTTCATTCATCATGAGATGTTAATGAGACTATTTATGTTTCATATTATCTTAAAAGTATATATATGCAATGTTTTAATAACCCGATGAACCATGAAACTGATTACGCAATGGCGTGCACACCCTATATCAAACCTTAGATACAAATGTAAAAAGTGTAGGTCCAAAATTGCCGAATTTTAGGGGTATGGGTAAAAAACGTTTCAATTTTGAATTAATAATAGGCCTAAATTGTCTTTTTATCTGTCACGTATAATGTATCGTGTGTCAGGTAAACTCCCAATGTAATTTATGTTGGGTTATATCCTCTAGGGAATTGCCCAGAGTACTGTTATTGACATTTTGATACATTAAAAGCCTTATTTTTGTCTTAATTTAGGCCCAAATTAAACATGGTCACCCCCCCCCCCCCCCCCCCGACATGATTTGATATCAATGACAAATGGGTTTAAAAACATTTATTTCAACTTTATTTGTTAAGCCCCTGATTGATAAAACGAGCATAGATATGTAGGTTTATAATCGGATAACCATGGCGAGGGGTCCATTATTGTGAGTAAAATATAAAAAAAGGAAATGTTAGTAAAATGGTGCTCTTCAACCGTTTTTGCTCCAAATTTGTAAGAAAATTGGGTCGTGTTCATGATATTTATGTATGACATGGACAGAAATATGATTTTCTTTGAAATTAAGATAAAATTACCTCTTTTATAGACTCAAAATCAATGCAAATCGATATAAATCGAGTGTCACCACTGCGTGTTACAAGGGGGCACAGCACTAAATATACCGCCCATTGGATTACATGTAAATTAGGGCTAAAAGAGTCGCTATTTTGGGCCCTTAGTAACCATTTTTGGAACGTCTCGAATGCTTTATTCTAATAAACAAACATTCAAATTTCATAAAATCGTCAAGAAGTGTTACACCTTCCAATTCGATTTTACGATACGATCATTTAAACAGCGCCACCCCTATTTTCAGCCCGGACGCTGGCCTTCTAACCGCCTCCGATCACGTATGTTCATACACGTGATAAATTTTCAATACAATCGAAAATCAATATTTTGCAATATCCTGATCAAAGTACAAGAGATTATCTTTCATTTTAATTATGAAACGCTATCCTCACGCCAAACTGATTCCCAAAGGACCCCATTAATCACAAAATCGTTTTTTGTTTTTGCCGGAACTTACTACCATTACACAAAACGAGGAGTGATTTAGTGCTGTGCGCCCTTTAAATAAGAAATGCCGTTTTTTGACCAAATTATGAATAATTCATGTAAGTACAATCGGTCATATCTCGAAAACTACATACCCGATTGCTATCAAACAAAGACCTTCTAAAAGAAGAAACTCCACAGATTCTTATCGCTGCATTATCTCACTTTTGCCAGTGTGTACAATTTGACAAATTTTCCTGACTCAACCCCCCCCCCCCCCCCCCCCCCCCCCTTATAATATAAAACAAATGTATTTCTTGTTTTTCGTGATATGTTCATATTGTGTTACATACCAATTAACAGCTGATGTTTACTTTTTCATAGATGAATGTATCTTAACATGCTTAATGAGCCTGTGGCTGGAGCACTAAAACAATTGATTGCTACAAATCTCAGATAATAATCAAGTAAAAAGCTTAAAAGGCACATTATTGTATACGAGGGATAAAAACTTGTGTAGCTTCACCAGGTACACATTAATCATATTGATATTGAAACGGATAGCGTTGTTTTTCCAACTCCCGAGTTACCATGCAAACAATTCTTAGTAGGCTTGTGCAACTTAGGAGAGCATTAGTGAGCATAACTTCCATTCCCTGATAGTGTACATCAATATTCAACTCCCTGATCTATAGTCATGCAACTATTTCCCATTCATGATTTGGAGTAGTACTTTAGCATAGATACCATAGATTTTCCCCCACTTTGGATTTATATTCTGCAAAAAATACAATACAACATCACAATATAAAACAAATCCATGTTTAACTTAATCCGTGTCGTCGCCATGGTGTCCGAGCGTTTTTGTTGGTGAATGATTGATAGATTTGTATTTCAATTTATATAATGTATTGTGTGTGGATATGGGGTTGGGGTGGGGGTGAAATATATGTTAATGTCGGGAACTTTTCAAAACCTTCCATTAATTGAATTTTTTATAACAAAGAGAAAGATCCACAAATGTTGGCGGTTTCGCACGAAAATCATTTTTTTGCCGGAAAGAGAGAGGTGAGGTTGACAGAAAGAGAAGCAAGATAGGAAGAGGGCGGGGTGAGACTTGTGCCAGCTTGCTGATAAAAGATGTAGATCTAGAATCGATCACTGATGGCTCACTCTAAAATGGATGTAACCAACACAGTATGGCGATATACATAATGTTTCATTCATCCGTGCAGGCGTCTCGAGAGTTTCCCAAAATAAACTCAATTTTTATACTAAAGGTTATTTCTGGCATGCTTGATTAGAAAGAGATATTTTACAATTTTGCCAAGAAATCCACAGCTAAATTACTTCATTGCCAAGCAACGTAGTGTCTAGTCACGTGTATGGGATTTTAAAAAAAGCTGGTATGCGAACTGACGCTTTTAGGTATTGAATCTTCAAAGGTGGTTTGGAAATCATTGTTTAACATATTAAAGCTGCCCAACAGGCAAAAATAACAGCGCACCAACTTTTACTATTTGCATCCGATTTCAAATGCGAATACAAAATGGTACACATCGACAATATTGCGTATGTATGTCTTCTTTGGGTGTTGATAGTTAGACACGGTATGTCTGCTGAACCGATCATATGCTTTTAAATGTAAAATAATTTCATTGATATGGAGAGAAATAAATCAAGGGTCATAGCTAATGTAAATGTATCTATTTATTCTTAAATAATGATACCCAACAGAGAGGGCCCAGTACAGTGCCGTGTTTTAATTCTTATTATTTGAATGATTGGAATTCGTGATTGGAATATTGGTTCTAACATAAAATATGTACATGATTAGAATTTGCCAATCAGTATAATGTTTTTCTTAATCCTGATACGCATGCATACAGTTTTGATATTGTTTAATCAAGCCAAGATCCAATATGAAACCAAACGTGGGCAATATCATAATAACAATGCGAGTATTTTGAACAATACCCTTTGTGAAAATGTCAAAGCGTATCTTACATAATAAGTACAACCAGCCAGCCGAATTAAGTACCATTTTATCAAATCAAGGAGATCATGCCGTAAGTGTATTGAAAACCTTTCAAGTATTGGCATTTATATACGTCAGTATATCACCTATCACGCCGTCTCTGGTTATCAGGTGATTTTTTGTTTGTCTTCGTTCAGGGAATTAGAGCATCCTCTGTATCAACAGAGGAAGCTTTTACAATGGCTTAGGAAGACGGCGGAATTAATTAAATGTCTCAATGCAAAATGTAATGAATATATAGCTGCTTCAAAATCTCGAGTATATGTTTACGGTTACAACTTGTAGATTGATAAAGTAGGGAGATGAACTAAAACTATGTCACATGCATGCATGCAACTACCCGTATACTCTTAACACTTTCCACGCGGCAAGCGTCTGCAGACGACAGTTGCAAAAGTGCACAAAATGTTTCAAAAATGTCACAATTATTGATTTTTATGACCATACTTGGAATCACCATCATGATAAATGCATTACAATAAGTACAAACATGCCTAGTATCGGTTCAGTATTTCCTGAGATAAAACTTTGGAAGTTGGGAAAGCTTTCTGAAAAATCTGTTTTGTAAATGGTAAAACTAATAGCCGCGTGGAAAGTTTTAATATGACGGTGTGGAGGATTGTGTGGATGACGAAGTAATCCTCAAATGTTACAAGTATGGCATACATATTTTGTTTCAAAACCGCTCCGAACCACACTGACTACCTGTTAGGTAGAATAGTATTATACATCTTTAAATGTAAAGTAGGCGCATTTAAAAAGAGTTCCATGCCCCTCTGTAAACCTCGTTTGATCTACCCATCGATATGTTTGTTTATAAGACCTACTACACACCGGTACGCAAAATGCAAATGTCTATATAAACACTTCACCTTAAAGGTAGATGTTCCGATTTTCAACTTGAAGTTTTCTATTCTACATGAAAGGTCATCCTTAAAAAAGTCGTGTTCCAAAGTTTGAGTTGCTTAGCTCTAATGGTTCTTATTTTAGACGCACAAGATGCTGTGAACTGTACCCATTGAGTAGTACACAAACTATATCGGTGGTTACCACCATTCGCGGTAATTCGACGTTATTTCATCGATTGCTCCCTAATTATACCGATTTAGGCCGTCAAATTTCAGTATGATGATGAGAAAAATACGAGCTTTCATATGATATGAAAATCTCCGTATGTTTCAAATAATTCTGTGTTACGAAAATGTGATCGGGTCATCTACCTTTAAATACAAACGTGACTTCAAAGCATGGTTATCACTTGTGAATAGATAAAGTAGAAAGAAGAACTAAAACTATGTCACATGCAACTATCCATATATTTGATACGGCGTTGTGGGGGGGGGGGGGGGGTGATGTCAAATGTTTCAAGTATTGGCATACATATTTTTTTTCAATACCGCTCCAATTTACATTGGGTAAGAGTCACATGCCCCTCTATAAACCTCGTTTGATCTACCCATCGATATGTTTTACTTTCAAGACCTACTGCACACCAATCCACAAAATGCAAATGTGAATACAAACACTTCATCTTAAATACAAAAGTGACTTCAAATCATATCCCACTCACTTTCAAGACCTAATACACACCCACCACTTCTCAATATCCAATGTTTATACAAACACTACACCTTGAATACAAACGTGATTTCAACGCATGGTCCATTTTATGTTCGGCTGCTTGATTCTAATTATATGGTGTGGTCCTACCGTCCTTGCCCCTTTCTCGGCATGTTATTGCGATGTTGATTCATAAAAGGTTTGGCTTGGTTTTTTATTTAATGATCTTCCGTCCAAAAACGTCTTGAACATTATGATTAATAGGTTCGCTCGTCTCCCCGAAATGAACTTTTTCAAACGGACAATTTTGCTTGGCTTTCTTTAAAAAACTTTTAACTTACATATTTGCGTGGCTACCTTTAAAAATTCAAACCATTCTTGTACTGTATAATTGAGCATTTCATTTTCTAAAACCAAAATAATTTTACTCACAATTGACAGTTTCGTGTGTTATGGTCTACACACACTTCATCAGAATGACCTCTTCAGACCCATACTACTTCAGATTGAGATGACAATTGGGCGACATATTTCTTATTTTTTCTCCCCCATTGATCACCGTAATAGCGCCCTCAACTGGAAGCAGCACGGATAAGAAGAGTTAATTCTGATGAAGTGTGTATACCACCATAACAAACAAAACTGTTAATCGTGAGTAAAATCATTGGTTTTAAAAAACGAAAATCTCTATTAATTTTTCCTGCAATCCTGATGAATGTATTCAAATATATACAATCTTGTACTGTTTAAAACAAGACACAGCACTACCTGTTAATCAACACATTTCGCTGTGGATTTGCAAATTTTTAAATTGTAAAACAGCTCTCTCTAATCAACAATGCCGGGAATAAGTTTTGAATATTATGATTGTGTTTATTTCGAGAATTTTTCCTGGCGCAAGTGTGGAGGCATGCAAGATTTGTGCTTGTCGGCCTGATGACGAACATTTTGATTCACACTCGGCAAACAAGATGATTTTGAGCCAAATCAATCTATAACCTTTGATGATTTTCTTTTTTTTTTGTCAAGTTTTAAATATTGTTTTAAATACCTTGTCTTGCTTCTGACATGAAAATAAGATAGCATAAACAAAACATATTATTTTTAATCTCAGAAATCACAAATAGGCATTGTATGCAGTTTTTTCTATCAAAGATAGCACTTGTTTACTACGTGATTTACTCAAAAAAAGATATATATTACTCTTTATTGAACATTTAATCATACTTAGCATCAAATAACCTTAGACAGTGATGTCATACAAATATGATTTGGTATGCTGCACTATGTAAAGAGAGGATAGACTTTTACTTCTTACGGTTGTATGAAATATTTACAGAGGCTTAACAAATAGACTCAATTTAAATAATAAATGAATATCTATCCCGTATGTAATAGTATACGTTTGAAAGAAATAAAAGCAAATAATTATGGATGAAAATATATACAGCGTGTCCCAGAATGATTTATACTATGTTTAAACAAAAAATAACAATATAATAAACAACATTTCTATACCCAATCCGGTATGGCATGACATTATTCAAAGTCGGTGAAAACCTGTTTGGCACTTTCAGCGTATTTCAATTGATAAAACTGACACCAAACTTCAAAACTGCCACTTAAGAAATCAATATAGATACAACTCAAGCAGAGCAATTGCCTCACATCACTGAAAAATATTAAATGACATGCATAACATTGAAATTGAGGGGAAAAGTGTACTTTAGCTCCCAGATACTAGACTGTACTAGTATCGACCAATACTAGAATACCCAGTATCGTTCGATACTGGTACATTATTTTGTTCCAGTATCGCTCGATACTGGCACGTTTAAAATGTTCCAGTATTGCCCGATACTGGAACAAAATAATGTACCAGTATCGATCGATACTGGTACATTATTTTGTTCCAGTATCGGTCGATACTGGTAGAATGGGTACCAGTATCGCCCGATACTAGTACATGAAAAATGGTCCAGTATCGCCCAATACTAGAACATGAAAAATGTACCAGTATCGCCCAATACTAGAACATTAAAAATGTGCCAGTATCGCCCAATACTGGAACATGAAATATGTGCCAGTATCACCCAATACAATATCGGTGAAGTTGGCTTGTATGGTTATTTTCTCTTTCTGGAAAATAGGGTGGCTCTGAAAAGAGCCGTTTTGTGGTTTTCAAAACTGCCTGTGATGTGTCAAGCGACGGGAATCTTTGGGAGGTTCGTCTCTTTTCTCGTGCGGTTTATTCTATACGTTGGCGAGTGTCTAGTGTTGTTATGTGTCGTTGTTTCCGTTTCTTAATGACTGCAGCTGGATGTTCTTTTTAGATGGACCCATCAAAGTTGTTGTCTGAGACACTTCATTATTATTATTTGTTTGGTTATTCGTGACAAGTACAAACATCTTACGCTTGACGTCACAATGACATTGTAAACATGGCCTCAACATGCCGTTTTATGATTGTGTAGTGAAATATACATGTAGGCCAACATAACTCCATATCGGAATGTCACGACATTCCGATATGATAATAGGGATATTTAAATTCTCAAAATAAAGTCAACTATTTCAAAGCTGATTGACGATTCAAGGAAGCATTTCGAGAGGATGAAACTCCCCTTGGAAGCCCCAGTGCAATACATGACACTTGATTCAACTACTAGGTATTCACTAAAGGCAAAAGTGACACGTTAGAAGGCGTGGAGATCACAACGATTTTCGTTTGAGATACATATCATCGGTAGTTTTCCAAGCCACTCAATTTTTCAAAAAGAGAAAATGATCAAATGTTCATGCATACGTAACGTAAAATTGACTTTACCAATCAGCTCATTCTACTAGTATCCATAAAAGCTCTTTTCAGAGCCACAACAACTTCAAGAGAAAGATATTGAACGACCCAATTTAGTGTGTAGTACTCCAACATAAACAATGTTGTTCCCAAACCATAATGAATGAGATGGTTTTCCCTCGTAATATTTTAAAACACTACAACATTTTTTTCTTCAAACAAATAATAGAAAAAATGCCCGCAATTCATATAACAACTGCACACGTATTTGAAAAAGGTAAAAATAACTATAATGCACTCAAAGCTGACGTCGTAAAAATGTCGCTAATTTTTAAAGCTGAAATAGTCGTCCCCTTTTCACAAATATGACAATACACGAGTTCTGTAACACTTAAATCGTTCCATTATCGCTCGATACTGGAACATGTAAATCGTTCTAGTATCGAGCGATACTGGAACGATTTACATGTTCCAGTATCGAGCGATACTGGAACAAAACGTTCCAGTATTGGGCGATACTGGAACATTTAATTTGTTCCAGTATTGATCGATACTGGAATGAAACCGTTCCAGTATCGGGCGATACTGGAACACAAGAAGTGTTCCAGTATCGGTCGATACTGGAACACAATTTGATGTTCCAGTATCGACCGATACTGGAACATGTAAATTGTTCCAGTATCGAGCGATACTGGCAAAATTCATGAACCAGTATCGATCGATACTGGTATACCAGTATCTGGGACCTAAAGTACACTTTTTCCAAATTGAGCTTTGTGCCAAACATGGTCAATGATTTTATGAGTTTCAAAAGAGGTAATTTTGGTAAAATTTGGAACCTACCCCTTTTACCAAAAAATCCATAATTTCTGTCATAAATGGCCGATTATTAACATTCTAAATTAATAAGAAACCTAAATATATGTAAATGATAGAATCATAAAAAATGTTGGCCCTTAACAATGGTATTAATAGCTAAATAAATGCAACTTTCTCGAAATAAATCATTCTGGGACACCCTGTTCTCAAGCGACGACAACTTTGTTTACCAATGTCTATCTAGATTATTCGTATTGACAGTGTGATTGATAGCGTAGTTTTTTCCACTCCCGGGTTACCATACAAACATTTCTGAGTAGTGTTTGAATTTGAAGAGGTTTCAAGCAAAGGTAGGATTAGTGTACGATTTTATCAGGTTATCCAGGAAAATCTTTCGTATTTGTGGGTAGTTTAAATATTTTATTCGCTTTCTTTCACTCAGAGATTGGCTCTCACTCGCATTTGCAATCGTGGTACAACGTAGTACAATAGTGACACGGTAGAGGTGGCGGTAAACTATAATATGTAAGCAGGCGTGACCATACAAACAATCGCGTAATAGGGAACGTTTTTAGATTTTTTTAAATCCAAAACATGTTGATCGTTGTACTCGTTTAAAGGGTGTGTCAGATTACTCGTTTAGACGGTCAAATGGGAGAGAGAAAATCTTCGAAACTCTCAATTTTTGAGGAAGAAAAACTTTGGTCACGCATGCGTATAGAATGATATTTCATTGCCATCCCCCCCCCCCCCCCCCACTCCACTCCCTAGACTCGATCATCATGTCTTCCCTATTTTACACACGGCCCCTGCGAGGGTGCTGGAATGTGAACACTGGAAAAAATACAGTTCCAAAAGTGTGCGCTGATAAACTGCTGAATATACTCGAGATTATCCACGCACCAGCCACGTCACATTTTTTTGACCGGGAAATCGGAAAGGCAGCGGGAAGTCAGGAAGGCAAAGGAAGGAAAGAAAGAGAGAAGAGGAGACAAAAAGGGAATGAAAGGGAAAAGGGAAAGGAAACGGACAGAAAGGAGTAAGGAAGTCAGACAAATTAGTTGGAAATTGCAGTTGTTCACGCCTGTATGGGGACGCAACGCCCCCCCCCCCCCCCCCCCCCCTCCCCCCTGCTTGTCAATTTTCTTACTCG
Organism: Ophiura sarsii; assembly: GCA_035610835.1. Lineage (NCBI taxonomy): Eukaryota > Metazoa > Echinodermata > Ophiuroidea > Amphilepidida > Ophiuridae > Ophiura > Ophiura sarsii. Next base: position 7,796,748 of record CM069459.1, on the reverse strand, counting down.
ACGGCAAATCAAAAATGTTACATGAAAAACCTGACTACGCCACCGGGTCGAACTGGTGTTCACCGGGGAAAAATACCCTTTGCCCCCCCCCCCTTCCCCTCCCCCCGACAAGTGACCCTGGCTACGCTACTGGTCAAAACCAGTGACATTAGATGCAGAACAATGCAGCCCTTTGATATAACTGAGCAAATATACCCTATTTATTATTCATTACGTGTTTGTGTTGTTTCTTTGGGTTTGCCGATAGCTCATACAGGGATTTAACATAAATATTTTCCATCGTTGTATTATTTGCCCTTGCACATCACAGCATTCGTAAATCGTTACCCAACTCATTGTTTAGGCATCACTGCACACCTATTCCGTATGGCCCATGCGTAATACCTATACAATTGTCGCCAAAGTAATATTTCGCATCACCTTATGTTCAAGCACCAATTCAATAACAATTTAATTTGGCCCAATACAAATATAATATGTTCATATAATACTATCATTAGTCTTAGTTTAATTTTATGGGGACTTATACGTATGCCAATGCAAATTATTACTTCGGCCACCTATCTTATAAGCCTTACGTACAAGACACTATACGTATGAGTTATATGTACTAGTTTGGCAGTGCATTGGCCACTATCTTATAAGCCTTACGTACAAGACGCTATATGGTCGAATCCAACGAAAAGTGTACACGTGATGTTCAGGCCTATAATAAAATAATCTATATCGTGACTATTTTATTTTTGTGTTATACGTATCCGCCTCGATGAGACGCTTCGCGCCATATATAATATGACTAACTTCTATGCACAATTGGGCGTATGCGAGCAATAAACCTGCTATTTTTCACCCTTTTTACAAAATAGTTGTTAAGGTTTTATTTTAGACATATAACCGTTTAGATGAAAACGAGCTTAAGCGGAAATAATTTTACCTGTTTGATTGGTGGATATCTCAAGAATGCCTCTTGTAATTTTTGTTACTTTTGATCAATCCCCTGAATTGTTGTGATTTTTTTGGCTGTGGTAAGTTTTGACGTTACCTACCAATACATGTTTTGTTAAATCTCACTTTCGGGGAAGAATTCGCCTGAGGTAGTGTAATTTGTGCTGTAAGGATATCTAAATATGTTAAATACTCAAATGCATTGTCCACATTCAAGTCGATTTTTTGATAAAGCTGTTAGAAATTTTAAAAGCGGAAACGATCGGTTTGGTAAAAAAAATGCATTACCTCCGAATACCTATTTAAAACACTGCCATTTTAATATAAACACAGATTAGTGGATGATACCTATAGAATAAGCGAAGTGTGATACAATGTACATGTGTGCCAAGTTTTATCATTTTGAAGGCAACATTTTTTGAAATATCAGCAATAAAAGGCTGTATTCGTAGGCATATTTGAAATATGAACTTTTACCTTCAAATACAAATAACGATACCGTGGTTATTCCCTCTGTTGTTACATACTTGTATCGACTGGAATAAAGTAAAAATGTGCGCTGCGTTCGGCAAGCCACTGAGAAGTTTTGCATCAATCTTTCAGCTTTTGTAAGTAACTTTTCACAAAATTCTGTAGTTTGCGTACAAGTGCATCAATAATTTGTTGTTGTCTTAAAAATTGATTGAATATATCCTCCCTATGTCTCAATCTTGTTACTCCTATTAGTGTAGTTGTTTATGTTATTCACGCAAAGAAATCCTCTGACAGTTGATTTAAATCGCAATGGGGGTGATTAATGTTTATATAAATAATCAGTAACAGCTTCTCGTGCATTGACTTCATGTTGTATTCGGAGGTAACATGTATATGTAGGCAATATTCAATAATATACACGGTGCATATTGGCCCTAAATGATTTTATTTTACATACAAGCAGTGCGCAATCATACAATCTGACTGGATATATTATTATATTTATATTTGGAGGGAAAAAATTAATATTCCCTTATTAAATGAAAATAGGAGGTGTTAATTTAAATAAAATGCATGGTGTAATCACACTGTTTTTGCCGAGAACATATTTTTTGTTGGCGTTAGAGTGAATGAATGATATTTATATCCATAGATTACACGTTGATCGTCTTAAAGTGGATACATTTACACATAACATCCATGAAATTTCGGTTTCATAATCAATATTTTCCTATTCCATTTTGTATTCGTAGGTAACTTATATATTAGTTAATGGGCATGGTACAATTCCTGCATTGTTTGTCGCTTTCATTCGCACCTAATATTATGTAAATATTAAGTAGGAATGTATAAGACGGGAATAATATTGTTTGGTGCGTTATATTGTTTTAAACCAGCTTGTCGATATGATGTATGCGTAGTTAACCAATTTCCCCAGGAATTGCAGAGCAGTGACTACTGAGGTACTTAATATTGGCCATTATTGTAGTTGTATTTGAAAATGGAATTCATGTGTAACAAATATAAAATAACTTGCTTCATTTTTGCTCTGGCAGGTTGTGTAATGTCACCGAAACGTATTTTAAGTGAACAAGACATTTAGTAAAACCTTTTCATTTTTTAAAGGTGGGAGGGAATCGAGGGTAGGCCTATACTGATTTCAGTCTTAAATACAAAAATTGCTCATGAATAATGCTTCCGACATTTATTTCTTAGTGTAAATTGAACTAAGCAGTGGTTGATTTTATTTTTTAAATCATAATGTAAGGCACATGCCCGATAATATCTCTGTCGTGGCAAAACTTATTAGATTAGTGTTGTTAAATCAAGCAACATTGAATTTCTAAACATAAAATTCCTATTTTGTCTACATCTGACAAAATATATCATATTGGTGATTCTATGTCAAGCGGAGTCTGCCTCCGGTTGAAACTCGATAAAGACTGACTATGTACGACATTGAGAATGACACAAATTCCAAACTAGTAAATTATATCTTAATTCTAATCTGACAACTGAATGTTTTGCTGAAAGTTGTATGTGTTTTATTCCGATGTGGACTGAAAGGCAAAATATTTGAATGTTCTGGACTTTGAACATGTTCGGCTCATTTTAAACTTATATATATATAAGGTCTGATATGAAATTATTTCAAAGTATATATTAAATGAATCAAAAAGCGATCTGGCTTTCGTGTTTAAAACAGCTATTCAAAATGATAACTTCCAGAAGACCTCACTTGCCTCCTTTATTTAGAACAAATTGAGGAAGGCAACCGGTTGTTTTATTGCTTAAAACAAATAACCTGACATTCAAGACTATGAATTACAGGCAAATCAAACTGTTTGCTTAAAGAAAACCGCTCGCTTTCTAAATAAAGATAGCTCGGTGAACTATTCAATAGTTGATTCGATCCAATACTTTGGGTTCACAAGGAAACTGAAACGTTCATTCTTAACATTCTAGAATGTCCTATATAATAAACAAAGAGTAATTATGTTCTATTAGATATTCATCCTCGCGACATGAGAGACCTAAAGAACTAACTACACACAGAATACATCAAGAACCACTAAACTTGTTAAGTAGAGATAACAAGGCTGAATGATCACGAGGCTGTATGATCAGATGTTTCTTAATTAAAATGTGTATATGCTATAGTTTTTATCATGTTATATAGTTTTAATGATGAACATGCTTTTTACAAAATTAGATCAGTAATAATAATAGTATTACTAGCGAGTTAATTGATTGTTTAACTATAACTTTACGAAATTTTAACTCAGTACGATATGTTTGTTGTCATCATCTTGCCCTAATCAGATGTTAAATATTACACACTTCTGACTGTTTTGTAGAAGTTAAACGGAATAAACGCACATTCTTAATAATTGAAAGTCAAGCAAGAAAGACACTAACAAAATTGGATTATCAGATACGTTAGCATAATAAAACAGTTTCTGCCATAATTATCATGTGTAAAAGGTTAATTTTATTCAATATGCCTTAACATCAAGAATAATAACAGTATAGGTCTATCACTAGTGAGGTTATTGATGCTTAGGGTGTTTTCTTTTATATCTTAGAAATATATAGGAACATGGTTTTATATTATTTTAATGTTTAATTGGTTAATCTTGATTGTTTTATTCAAATGTTGAATATTACGCAATTCTGATTGTTTTGTAAAAGCAGCGCTGAGTGCACATTCTTATATCTATTTATAAAGTCAATCAAGACACCATTTTGATACGACATTCCCTCACACGCGATTCATGGCATAAGAAACTACGTCGAGTACAAGTTTGCCATTAAACCTATGTCAAATCAACGAATCCAACTGTTCTTAGTCAACGAAGTTGAAGTTGAGAACAAATGTGTTACCTACGAATACTTTGATTATTGCAATGTAAGCTACCGTGTTTTAAGTCTTAACATGTTTTTCTCTTATAGGAATGCTTAAAAATGTTGCCTGATATATTGTTCTTAATAAACCTTTTCAAAATTACAACTGACAGTTAGATATTGTGTATTTTTTTCAACATTAAATTAATTTTCTAGTATCTATTTAAAGTAAACTACTGGGAATATGTTCATAATATTAGGATTTAAACATGTTTTAACATGTTTATTTAAAAAAACAAATATTGTTAACAGCCCTGCATAATTATTTCACCCCAAAATGTAACATAAATTAAGTAGAACATTAATTTATTACAGTTTTACTTCTCTTACCTACGTATACATTAACTGTTACCTTCGAATACCAAATTTCCACATTCCTCTATGTACTTTAGGTTTTGGGTGAATGCTCAAAATTCTAAATTTTACAGAAAGGGTCATTCCCCCTCTTTGAGGTACATGAAAACAAATGTTCATTAAAATCATCTTGGTGAAAGTACACAAAGTGACTCAACCTCATGTTTCAAAGTATTGAGAGCCTGCAAATGCTACCTAACTGTGTGAATCTAAAATGTAAACAAAAAATGAGCACCTGGACAAATATGATCACTTTCTATCAGCATTAGCATCTTCTGAATACAATACAATCACATATTTGAATGAAATAATGTAAATAGGTGGAATAATCATCACTTAATCAAAATATGGTACTTGTATTGGTAGGTAACATTGAGAAGTGTACCTTCAACTTCATCATTCCGCCACGTGGTCAATTGGAAAGATTAGTGATGGCACTTTTTTTTCATACAAGCTTGATATGTTGACTTTGAGTGGGGAAAAGGAATAAGAGATTGAAGCATTTTGAAACTGGACCCTAAAAATCTAGCCGTGGACACTTTTCGTTGGATTCGACCATATACGTATGAGCTATATGTACTAGTTTGGCAGTGCATTGGCCACTATCTTATAAGCCTTACGTACAAGACACTATATACGTATGAGTTATATGTACTAGTTTGGCAGTGCGTTGGCCACTATCTTATAAGCCTTACGTACAAGACACTATATACGTATGAGTTATATGTACTAGTTTGGCAGTGCATTGGCCACTATCTTATAAGCCTTATGTACAAGACACTATATACGTATGAGTTATATGTACTAGTTTGGCAGTGCGTTGGCCACTATCTTATAAGCCTTACGTACAAGACACTATATACGTATGAGTTATATGTACTAGTTTGGCAGTGCATTGGCCACTATCTTATAAGCCTTACGTACAAGACACTATATACGTATGAGTTATATGTACTAGTTTGGCAGTGCATTGGCCACTATCTTATAAGCCTTACGTACAAGACACTATATACGTATGAGTTATATGTACTAGTTTGGCAGTGCATTGGCCACTATCTTATAAGCCTTACGTACAAGACACTATATACGTATGAGTTATATGTACTAGTTTGGCAGTGCATTGGCCACTATCTTATAAGCCTTACGTACAAGACGCTATATACGTATGAGTTATATGTACTAGTTTGGCAGTGCATTGGCCACTATCGTATAAGCCTTACGTACAAGACACTATATACGTATGAGTTATATGTACTAGTTTGGCAGTGCATTGGCCACTATCTTATAAGCCTTACGTACAATACACGATATACGTATGAGTTATATGTACTAGTTTGGCAGTGCATTGGCCACTATCTTATAAGCGTTACGTACAAGACACTATATACGTATGAGTTATATGTACTAGTTTGGCAGTGCATTGGCCACTATCTTATAAGCCTTACGTACAAGACACTATATACGTATGAGTTATATGTACTAGTTTGGCAGTGCATTGGCCACTATCATATAAGCCTTACGTACAAGACACTATATACGTATGAGTTATATGTACTAGTTTGGCAGTGCATTGGCCACTATCTTATAAGCCTTACGTACAAGACACTATATACGTATGAGTTATATGTACTAGTTTGGCAGTGCATTGGCCACTATCTTATAAGCCTTACGTACAAGACACTATATACGTATGAGTTATATGTACTAGTTTGGCAGTGCATTGGCCACTATCTTATAAGCCTTACGTACAAGACGCTATATACGTATGAGTTATATGTACTAGTTTGGCAGTGCATTGGCCACTATCTTATAAGCCTTACGTACAAGACACTATATACGTATGAGTTATATGTACTAGTTTGGCAGTGCGTTGGCCACTATCTTATAAGCCTTACGTACAAGACGCTATATACGTATGAGTTATATGTACTAGTATGGCAATGCGTTGGCCACTATCGTATAAGCCTTACGTACAAGACACTATATACGTATGAGTTATATGTACTAGTATGGCACTGCGGCCTTGATGAAAATGGATTATCGCATGACAGGATGATTAGGTTTATGAATCCCAGTGACAGTAGTCGACAGGGGAAAAAAGAACAATATCGCATTTAAATTCATGTAGGACGGCTCGGTTTAATGCATTCGATGCATTAAATGTTATGAAAGGAGTTTCATATTAAGATATGCATAATGGTTACAAGTGACCTAGTTCTAGAGAGCGTGTGTGGTCTAGTGGATAGATCGCAGGTCTCACAATACAAATGTTTTGAGTTCGAGCCCCGATACGGCCAACATGTTTGTATCCTTAGGCAAGGTACTTAGTCTCAATTGCCTCATGGTTCGGAAGTCACGTAGAAATGGTGGTCTCGTGCATCGGAAGAGCAAAATCCGAGCACGTTAAAAGGTCACAGACTCCTTCGTAAAGAGTAGGGGATCATCCCGGTCTGTGTACACAAAAAATCATGTCCCTAGGTTTCAGGGGCACTGTACCGTTAATACCCGGTATAGGGCGCTGTGTACAATATACTTGTGTATCAAGCGTAAGTTCTGAATATCTTACCATTAACAAACGAATACACTAATCAATGAATGTGTGCGTGATATTTCCTGTTAAATTATTCATTAGTAGCATTTGATTCTTACTTTGTGTTATTAACCTATATAGTAAAAAAGTTGTATGTAAACTTAAGAACCATACTAATTTTGCTGCTTCTAATCTCTGCACGAAATCAAACAACGGTACAATCGATAGAAAGAGATGCATTGCTATACTAAAGTATAAGCTTTTATTTTAATGTTAGAGATTGGTTGCGTCCTATAAACACACTTCACTTATAGCACTGATGCCGTTATTTGCGTGTCAAGGAATACCTTCGGACCAATTGATACAAGGTATATATAGATACAAGTTGCGTTGCGCTTCTACGCATAATCTTTAAAACACTACTACACTATTATATTTATGTCCATTATTCTTAGACACGGAAATCAAGAGGGTCAGTATCATAGGGGCTTTGATGATATCGTCAGCCTGCTTCGATAATTGCCTAACTCATTTTTTCTAGTTTTGAGAAAACATCAAAAATAGCAAAAGTGAGTTAGGCAGTTGTCGAAGCAGGCTGACGATATGTTGAATAGCACTATGAATAGTACAGGTGAATTCCAACAGAAGCAGTACCTGTTGGATAGAATTAGGTTGGGGATATTAAGTATAATGTGGCTTGTTATAGGCCTAATACGAGTTAATATGACCCATTTTAAACATTTTACATAATTATTACAATCTGCCTAACTCATAATGCTGGCTTAGGCAGAATTGCAATTGTGCATTTCTCAACACTTTTGATTTGTCAATGACTTAGATATCGAATCAGGCTGATGTTCAGACATAACGACAAATACATTTACTTCACTTTCTTGTGACGTGTCGTTATGTCTGAACAGCGACGATGTATAGCTTTGATACACTAGCTTGCCTTTCATACGCCGGTATATCACTGTGTCTCTGTTTACCAATTGAATTGTGGTTTGTCTTCGTGCAGGGATTACAAGCAGTAACATGAGTATGCGTCCGAAGTATCTATAAGCTTTTATTCTTGGTTAAGAACACAGAGAGTAAGGATCCAATGTCTCAGTGCATAGGATGAATAGTACCGCTTTACATCTAATATATGATTTATTGGTGGATTGATATAGCTTGATGCCAATGATAAGATATTCAATCCGGCAAAATTACACTTATCACATTCACAACTATGTCACATGCTACTATACACATTATTTGAATATATTGTGCTCAAAGATAAAAAAAGAAGGTCTGTCTAGAATGTCTCACATACATCAGGGGAAATCTATGCTATATAGTTGGTTTGTCTTTAAGAAAAAATAGCTTTGCTATATGCGATTTTTAGTTCATGGTCTCATCTCTGAATAGTACGTTTGTGGACGGAACAAATCACAAAATATATCTACAACACATGTGTCAATGCAAATCCAATGCAATACATAGATTTCTGTTAATGTAATTTCAACTTTTTCCGGATGTTTTATATTTTGAATCCAGTTGTAGCAAAAGAAGAGATTAAAAACCAGAAAAAATACGACTTAAAGCTCAAATGTTAATTGTATTTTTTGAATGTCTCATTCTTCTTTTCTCCTTTATTTTTAATTTCACCATGTTTTTTAGAGAGCTGAGTATAAGGTTATTTTTGCCACTTCGCATCCATTTATTTCTGACAACTAAAACAAGACAAAACAGCACGGGCTCATGGCATAGAGGTATCCACCAAAAGGGGCAAAAGTTACTCCACATACTCATGCGCGTAGGTAGGTGAGACAGGCGTGTTTTAGTGACCTAACCATGTAATAAGCAAATATCCATCCTTGTTTTATAATTTACCTTCTCCGCAGAACATGACAACAGATGGAAGAAGGAAATCCTATTTACAACGCCATATCACTACAATACTGGTCCGCACTAAGGGGTCGTTTCCATGTACTCTATCACAGCTTTCCCCAGTTAAACTGGGGAAAGCTGTGGTAGAGTATACGGAAACGACACCTAAACGCATCACATAACTGCGTGAAAAAACCGGCCCAGATTGCTGTACACATTAAGTCTTACATTCATGTGGTGTTTTGTCATTATAAATGACTGGATTGAAAAAGGTTAACATAATATATTCAAGATAACGTCTTATTCTCTACACAGTTTTAATAATTCATATATAATTAACCTTTTTTAATTCAACTCCCCTCTATGCCCGAAACAGTCATCAAAACACGAGTAGGAAAAAGATTATTCCTTGGTCAGTGGGTGTGGGAAAAACTACGTTATACTTCTGTGTAGGATAGCCTAAGAAGGTTCATCATTCTCCACTGATACTTATTCTAAAGTTAGCATTTGTCTCCAATATCACTTATACAATACACCGCAAACATGATCGAATCGGGGGAACAATGAGTACATGTCATTGCCTCTGGCGTTACATGACTTCAGTAAACGACCCTAACTTATCTTCATTAAGACGAATTTGGTTGTGAGAAATGTAACGTAACATTAGTTAGTTATGTCACCTAACGCAGATTAGCTAGGCCATCTCATACCCAGTAAAAACATAACGTGTGTTTTGCTTATTGGTTTATACCTTTATTCGTGTCAATTAAATTATTTGGGTTTTTTTTCTTTCTTTTTTCTTGATGTGGTCAAATGTATCTGATCAAATAGTTATTGTGATAAATGATATACTATCATTTTGAAAGGTGGAACGCAGTCATTTTAGCTTGCCATCACTACAGTCATTGCGGAGCTCTTACCAAATATAGAAACAGTCCCAGAAATAAGTGCAATCAAACGCGTCAATCATTAAAACATTGAAATCAAGAAGGACATCTTGTACCCGTCAAAAAGAATAGGTGATACATATTTAAAGCATACAGATATACTTTTACCGGCTAATATGACCTTGATACATCTTTGTCTATGCCTCTGATACATTAACCAAACATGGAACATTTGCAGATACATTTTATTGTATATGGCTATTGGTTTATTCAACTCTCTTTTATCTTCATTTTGGAAATAATCATTTATATATTCTCCTTTCAAAATAATTACTAAGCATTTTCTATCTTTCCATAAAAAAAGCTTAAACTACAAACAAAACATTTGTGTTTTTGGTGCAAATATTTGATAGATGGGTATATACAAATTTGTATTATTCAATTCATCTACTCTTTTGGTGAAAAGAGTTTCCAGAAATATCACAATTTTGACACTGTTAATGAGAGAAAGGGAGCCTATTTATATTTTACGTCAATAAATCCACAAAAAGGTGCTTGTTATAAAGGCAGTTCTATTTCATATAGACAGGTACCATAACATTATGAACAACATGTTATTAACCAATATACCAAGGTAAAGCAAGTACATTTTGCATAACAGGTAAGTATGACAGGTACATCCATACCAAATTATCTGAGGACCCCCCCCCCCCCCCCCCCCCCGGATCTCACCCCTTTGAGGACATGTACATGTTTATATAATATTAAATTAGATGTCTTGCAAAATAAAAAATGAAACAAAAGTGTGACAGGTAAAGCGGATCAAGCAAGCAAAGACTAACAATTTATTTGCAAATCACAGTATTGCACTTTGTATGACGTTATGTTTCAAATGCCAATTTAGTGAATAGGCAATGACGTCTATATAAGTTTGATCATCGAAAACTTGAAAAATACCCTCCTTCTGCCTGCCACGGTACACATACATGTATATCAGACTTCAATAACGAGGTTACCATGATAGTTTTGAAGTTGCTGTAATAATAGAGTAACGCAAGCCGAAGTAAACTATATCTCCGTTCGTAGTCTTGTGAAAACATCGATCCACTATCTTTTAATTTGCATTTAATCCACGGCGTCAATCACATTATGCTATGTCACATGAAACAACGTACTGGGACATATTGTCTTCTAAAAAATATGCAAACTGGGTGTTTTTTGGTGGTTTCTTTTTTAGTTTTCATGTCACTGCCAGTAGCATATTTACGATATTTGAAGGAGTGGACACACACAGATGTGTCTAGACTCTTTGAAGGTGAAACTAGTTAATCTCCACTATCTAACGTGTTGAGTTTTAACTAATTGGAGGGAAAGCGTTATAAGAAACAGTTTCAACTGCATAATCTCATTCAGGTATCAATGCGACAAACGAATGATGTTAGATTAGCCTTCAATAGGACACATTTGTAATGCATCATCATTGTATGCACACATCATGGAATAATTGCATAACAATATAAAAGCCTATCACACAATATAAAGAATGTTTGGAATGTCAAAAACATGTGTATTATCACAAAAAGTGGCCTCAATCCCGAGACTTGGTATGGGGTATGAATAATTTTGGACAGGCATAAAAACACAATTCTTGTTCAATTCTATTGTTATGCAAAATATGTTAAGCCCAAATATATTGATTTGTACTTGCAAACTAATTGTATTTAGTGTAAAGCGAAAGTTTCACCACTCCAGCTGGTATAGATATGAGAAAATCGCAAAAAACTCATATTTTTCAAGGGGTATGAATAATTGTGGGCTTAACTGTAGATTTTTTCCTGAAAATACAAATGACAATGGGAGGGAGTCCATGTATTGATGAAAGATGTGTCAATCTTAAGGGGTAAACACGGCCTTCTTTATTTATATGTTAAAGTGTGTTAAAATAACAAGCACTTTCACCAATCAAATTACTAAATTTATAACAACTTGCGGTGTATCTCAGTCTCTAATCAGTGGAAGATTTTTAAATTACAAGACAGATATAAAGATTGGAAATTATTCTTCAATTTGTATGTTGATACTTCTGAGACAGTAGCTATTTATATAATGCGAATTATTCATTAATTTGCTCGTTAATATAATCTCCACTCCTAATTTTGTATGAACAACACTTTTATTTATCAAAACTCAAACCAACCGTCTTTGGATTATGGACTTTAAGTGTAAATAAAGCTAACGACCAGCAGATTTGGGACATTTTCGGAAGAAGGGGGTCGGCAAATTTGTTTCATATTAAGTCTATGAATACCTTTAGACAAACCATCATTCATGGTGGGCATAAAAAAATCTCAGTTTTTCTAGATTATATTATACACGCAGTTTAATTTTCACAAATTTGACACCTAGGAAATGATCTTTTCAAATCATGAGCAAAGACAAATGGCACTCCCATCATGTGCATGTAAATACTTCCACATCCATTTTTTATTGGCATATAGCAAACATATTTCTTGTTATATTTTATCAAATAATAGACCTGCAGTGTTTCTAGTTTTTAACAATGAGAGTTCTTATTTTTTCCTCAATTGTCCATGTTTTTATGTCAAAAAGTGATGTTTCAAATGTCTGCTGTTCTCAGTTGGACAGTGGTTCAGGTGTTAGTTTGTATGTTGGTTATAAAGAGGAGCCATGGCCCCTCACAGGTATGAAATAAAATCATTGTGTTTTAACTATTATGTTATAGAAACACTGGGTCAAAACATAGACAAATTTCAAAGTATCAAATTCCAATTTTCACAGTATCTTCTGCATTTTTGTCAAAAATCCTTTTAAGTTTTCATGAATGATGATTAAATTCATTCAAAACTATTCAATAGTAACCCTAAATTATTTTCAACAAGTTTATTTATCAGTGTTTCTAGTCTAATGGTACTTTTCAATGAAAAATAATTACGGGTATGACATTCAAAATGGCCTAAACTGGAAAAGATATGTGGGTTGTGTTAAAATCCATTTAAAACAAAGTGGTTCAGGTATTAGTGTGTATGTTGGTCATAAAGAGGAGCCATGGCCCCTTACAGGTGTGAAATAAAATTAATTATAATGTTATAGAAACACTGGGTCATAACATAGACAGATTTCGGAGTATCAAATTCCAATTTTCAAAGTATCTTCCATATTTTTGTCAAAAACCCGTTTAAGTTTTCATGAATGATGATTGAATTCATTCAAAACTATCCAATGGTAACCCTAAACTATTTTCAACAAGTTTATTTATCAGTGTTCCTAGTATAATGGTATTTTTCAATGAAAAATAATAACGGGTATGACATGCAAAATGGCCTAAACTGGAAAAGATATGTGGGTTAGTTTGTATGTTGGTTATAAAGAGGAGCCATGGCCATTCACAGGTGTGAAATAAAATAATTTTGTTTTAATTATTATGTTATAGAAACACTGGGTCATAACATAGACAAACTGTAAAGTATCAAATTTTAATTTTTACAGTATTTTCCGCATTATTTTCATGAGTGATGATTGAAATAATTCAAAACTATCCAATGGTAACACTAAATTATTTTCAACAAGTTTATTTATCAGTGTTTCTAGTCTAATGGTACATTTCAGTGAAAAAAATAATTACGGGTATGACATTCAAAATGGCCTAAACTTGAAAAGATATGTGGGTTGTGTTAAAATCCATTTAAATAAAAAGTGGTTCAGGTGTTAGTTTGTATGTTGGTTATAAAGAGGAGCCATGGCCGTTCACAGGTGTGAAATACAATTATCGTGTTTTAATTATATGTTATAGAAACACTGGGTCATAACATAGACTAATTTCAGAGTATCAAATTCCAATTTTCACAGTATCTTCTGCATTTTTGTCAAAAACCCTTTTTAAGTTTTCATGAATGATGATTCAATTCATTCAAAACTATCCAATGGTAACACTAAATTGTTTTCAACAAGTTTTTTATCAGTGTTTCTAGTCTAATGGTACTTTCAATGAAAAAAATAATTATGTGTATGACATTCAAAATGGCCTAAACTGGAAAAGATATGTGGGTTGTGCTAAAATCCATTTAGATAAAAAGTCAATTTACAAACAAAAATATAAGTCAATGTGTTTTGATTATCACAATTACAGTGTTTCTAGATTGAAGGGGTACTTGCCATACTAAATAAACTAATTCAGACCGTACTGCATCTAATATTTTGACACTGTTTTAAGGTCAGTGTCAAAAACTATGATCGGAAGGAATGGTGAGTTTTGAGTCAATTTCATATCTGCGAGGCATGAAATCCGAACAGCTGTTTACGAAGATATTGACTATAGTACCAGCACCCATTAATGTTTAAAGACATAGATCTATGCTTGTTGACAAAGAAAAACAGCGTCGGAAGCTTAAACAACTTAAAGACATTTGTGAGCAGTTTAACATGGATGTTATTGGTCCAAAGATAAGGGAGGGTTTCTTTTAAAATCCACTTCTAGACCTCATTTTGGCACGCAAATGTACATAGGAAGGAAACCAAAACAGTTGTTTATGATAGTCCTAAGTTGCAGTTGAATTTTTTTTGACTCCTGGTAAAGTCATTTGATTTTTATAAGTGACGAGAGACATCTACATTCTATTTGAGCAAAAAAGAGTGTAAAAAGAACTTGTGTATGGTAAACATAATGTATCCACCAATACATCGGTAAAGGCAAGTGACATAGCATAATGTAATTTCAGAAAAATTGGAAATGTATTATACCTCGGATGAGCTTCACATACATGTATTAGTGAAGTATTGAATATTTCGATACCAATGTGTAAGGTATATGTGTAGTGTGAAATCCGTTGACACAACCATCTAACAATGATGAATCAATATGAAGTACCTATCCCATGGAGAGAAAAAAGTGCAGTTATGAAAATTCTAGGCCTACAGTTGAACTGCTGCTGTAAATCACCTTTGCTATGATGAGTTAGGTTATAGAATATATTGTAAAATGATCGATTAAGATTGGGTTTGGTATGTTTTGATGAA
The DNA here is from genome assembly GCA_035610835.1 of Ophiura sarsii. Classification (NCBI taxonomy): domain Eukaryota; kingdom Metazoa; phylum Echinodermata; class Ophiuroidea; order Amphilepidida; family Ophiuridae; genus Ophiura; species Ophiura sarsii. Next base: position 7,781,748 of record CM069459.1, on the reverse strand, counting down.
CAACAGCATGTGTTTTAAAATCATCTTTTTGTATAATTCTGAAATTACCTAGAAACACTGTAAAGGAGCGTGACATTATAATATTGCTTAAACTATGTATAAAATGATAACTTCAGAGAGTTTTATTGAAGTTCGTGAAAAGTTCTATTCCATGGAGAGCTTTTAAGGCGTGTAGACAGTTCTTATAAGCATTAAAATACTTTCTTTCTTTTTTTTTACATTCTTTTTTTCTCAAAACAAATAGAACCACCCATAGGCCTACCTTATTTAAAGTATTAAGAAGATAACTTTATTGACACTCTTTTTTCAAAATAATAGTTGTAAATCTGCAAGTAGTTAGGAATGGCAAATCAATTAATTCAAAAACGTTCATCTGCAAATCGGAGAAAATGGGGAAATTATAAGATTATTTATGATTTTTTTTCTTAAAGTAGAAACACTGTAATTTGTTTAGCACACCAGGAGTAGAAACAGTTTATAATAGAAATGTCACAGACCCAATATTGGTGAATTTTGATGGCCCCGAATTCTATTGAGCATATTATGGGCCTTATCTAGAAATGCTAAAATAGGAGCATATGCCCCAAATAACATTAACATTGTTGGAGTGTTTTTATCATACAGAAGCTAGAACTCAATGGTTTTATTTTTTGCTTACATGGGGCCAAGGGGTGTTAGTTGTGATTGCAATGCAAATTTATTTTGAAACCGCTGTCCAACTGAAAAACTGAACATCAAAAAAATATCATCTTTTAGGTGAAAAATACCTCGTAAATTGGAAAAACTATCATAATTGTCTCTAAGAATAGAAACACTGATGCTTATTTTATACTGTATTTATAAAGAGGACTCTATCAATAACTTATCATTGGAAAATCAGTTTGAAAACTTTAACTTGTAAAGCAATGGCAATGCCATTTATCAAATAACATGTATTTTGAAGTAAGGAAAAAAGGTGAAATTACGCAATTTTTGTGATAAGTTTTTTTCTAAAATTAGAAACACTGTGATTTTTTTAGTGCACTGGAAGAATGAGATTATCATAGGAATGCCACGTACCCAATATGAGTGAATTTTGCCGACCCCCTTCTTCCGCCAACCTTCTGGTCCTTATCTTTATTGACACTTAAGTCCACATCACTTCACTACCCTTTCGTCGATTAGAAAGTTTTTTCTTAACAATTTAACGTATATGGTGAGATAATGTCTTTTCAGTCAGTCATCGACCTCAGAATAATGCAAAATCTCACTTTTCAATCTGTATCTGCAATGCTTCAATTGTTGTTAAAAATGTTTGCCATAAGCGTCTGTGGGAAAGTATATTCCATTTCTCTTGCTGTAGACTTTGCTTTTATCAGATCATTGTTGAAGTCTGGTGTTAATGTGTTTTATCAATGGGGATTGTTGTTAAGATTGCTATAACACATCGTACAATCTCGATGTTGCAGCGCAGGTGATAAGACTCGCATCGAACTGAATTTCTTTATCGATGTCGTTTAATGGAAATATATAGACTAGTTGGAACGAAGGGCTTTTCATTTCGCGTAGATGTACTTAGACATTTGATCCATACTTTGAGGTATTAACCGAAGTATAACAGATTTTTAAGATACTGTAGATGCATACTTATATTACTGCTTCAAATCCCTGAACGAAAACAAACTACAGTTGAATTGGTAATCAGAGACACGGTGGTGAAAAGCCATTTATTGTATCAATGGAAATATTGGCGTGTTACCAATATGGTAATCAACTTTTCAATCTTCGTGCCAAGAAAGTTGCCACTTGTATTAGATGGCTATTTGCGCTTGTAGTTGTACAAGGATCCATATGCTTAATTCCCATGCGAAATATGTACACAATTTGACTCTTACCACGCTATCTTGATAAAAATGCTATTATATCTATCACTGATATAGTATTGTGTACCCTCTATGTGTGTTATCCTTAAGGGGTGTAAGTAAAGATGTGATATGGATTGTGATATAACTTTTAAGATGGCTATCACGTACAGTTTCTTACTTTACAATAGTAAAGATATTCTATTTAGCAATCACGCTCCATCTGAATTCTTCGAACAATACCTAAATTGATGTGACCCTGGTTGACTCGTCCAAATGTAAACATGTTTAAACATTTTCAATAAATTTGAGAATAGTGCTATGAAATTTGACGTAATAATGCCGTGCATTATAAGTTGTCTACAGCCCCTTTTTTCGATTCAAAAACTGTGGGATTTGACGGGCCTGACCATGGCCTGTAACACAGACTTAATTGGCTCAATTATAGCCAACATGTCACAACACCGGGGGATGTTTACAAGAGTCCTTAATCAGTTACTACATGGTTAGAGCCGATGTCATGGTGAGTACCATTGTGTGCATGGTGAAGGGATACGCAGAATGTGCTGATCAGTTTCGGGAAAACCTGTAGTCACCCTCTTAAGGATTATAGATGAAACCTGGTAAATTACAATTACCAGAACTAAACCCCTCAAGAAAGTTTTGATTTTTGTTTCAATCGCCTGTTCCTGTTTTTCGTGATATGTTCATATTATATTACATACCAATAAACAGCTGAGCTTTACCTTTTCATAGATACCAAATGTGTACCAATCACTTGTTTCAGTGTTTAGCCAATTGCTTCAGAATATAAGGAGTTGTCATTCTCAATGCGCGAGTGGCTGAGCACTGAAACAAGTGATTGCTATAGATAAGATATCGTTAGAATATAAGAAGAACACATCAGCTTTGTATTAATGTGTAACGCAATATGAACATATTTCGAAATATTTGAAGAATTGGTGATTAAAAAAAGTAAGTATGGCTGGAGCTACAAATCTCATAATAATCAAGTAAAAAGCTTAAAAGGTACATTGTTGTATACGAGGGAGAAACACGTGTGTAGCTTCACCAGGTACACATTAATCATATTGATATTGAAACGGATAGCGTTGTTTTCTTACTCCCGAGTTATCATGCAAACAATTCTTAGTATGCTTGAGCAAATAGACTCAACCCTTAGGAGAGCATTAGTGAGCATAAATTCTATTCCCTGATAGTGTACCTCAATATTCTACTCCCTGTTATATAGTCATGCAATTATTTATGATTTGGAGGGTTATTTTAGCATAGATATCCATCACTCTTTACCACCATTTCTAGTTGTTAGTATGCAAAAATAATACAATTCAACATCACAATGTTGTTAAAATATAAACACATAATTATCTTCTGCGATCATTTCACCTTACTTCACTTAATCCGTGTCGTTGCTATGGTGTCCGAACGTTTTTATTGGTGATTTATTGATAGATTTGTATTTCAATTTATTTCATTTATTGTGTGGGGTGTATTGGGTGAGGTTGGGGTGAAATATATGCAAAGTGTCGGGAATTTTTCAAAACCTTCCATTAATTTAAAGATCCACAAATCTTGGCGAAGTTGCGCATGTAGATCAAGGATCTTTGCCGGAAAGAGAGAGAGGGATTGGTTTCAGAAAGAGAAGCAAGATAGGAGAGGGAGAAGTGAGACATGTGCGATCTTCCTGATACAAAATGTAGAAAGAACTGGAATCGGTCGCTGGCGACTCACTCTACAGTGGACGTGACCAACCCAGTATGGCGATACATCATGTTTCATTCATCCGTTCACGCGTCACGAGAGTTTCCCGAAATAAACACAATCTTTATTCCAAAACTTATTACTGGCATGCTTGATTAGAAAGAGATGTTTTACAATATTGCGATATATCCACAGCTAAATGACCTCATTGCCAAGCAACGTAGTGTCAAGTCACTTGTATTCATAAAAAGCTGCTATGCGAACTGACGCTTTTATAATTTTTAAAGGTGGTTCGGGAATAATTGTTTCACATAATAAAGCTGCCCAACAGCCAAAAGAAACAGCGCACCCACTTTTACTATTTGCATCCGATCTCAAATGCGAACACAAAATGGTACACATCGATAATAAAATGCATGACTTCTTTGGGTGTTGATAGTTAGACATGGTATGTCTGCTGAACCGGCCATATGGTTTTAAATGTAAACTATTTTCATTTATATATATGGGAAAAGAAAATCAAGGGTCATAGCTGAAGTAAATTTATTTATTAATTCTTAAATAATAATACCTAACAGAGAGGGTCCAGTACAGTGCCGTGTTTTAATAATCATTATTTAAATGATTGGAATTCGTGATTGTAATATTGGTTCTAACCTAAAATATGGTATATGATAAGTATTTGCAATCAGTATAATGTTTCTTATTCCTGATACGCAAGCAGGTAGTCTTGATAAAGTATAATCAAGCCAAGACCCAATATCAAATCATATTTGGGCAATATCATAATAACAATGCGAGTATTTTGAACAATACCCTTTGTGGAAATGTCAAAGCGTATCTTACACAATAAGCACAACTAGCCATCCGAATTAAGTACCTTTTTATCAAATCTTTGGCTTTCAATCAAGGAGATCATGCCGTAAGTGTATTGAAAACCTTTCAAATATTGGCATTTATATACGTCAGTATATCACCTATCACGCCGTCTCTGGTTATCAGGTGATTTTTTGTTTGTTTTCGTTCAGGGAATTAGAGCATCCTCTGCATCAACAGAGGAAGCTTTTACAATGGCCCAGGAAGACGGCGGAATTAATTAAATGGCTCAATGTAAAATGTAATGAATATATAGCTGCTTCAAAACCTCGAGTATATGTTTACGGTTACAACTTGTAGATTGATAAAGTAGGGAGATGAACTAAAACTATGTCACATGCAACTACCCGTATACTCTTAACACTTTCCACGCGGCAAACATATGCAGACGCCGGTTCCAAACGTTCACAAATTGTTTCAAAAATATCACAATTATTGAATTTTATAACCATATTTGGAATCACCATCATGATAAATTCATTAAAATAAGTACAAACATGCCTAGTATTGGTTCAGTAATTCCTGAGATAAGACTTTGGAAGTTGGAATTTATTTCTAAAACATCCGTTTTGTATAATGGTAAAACTAATAGCCGCGTGGAAAGTGTAATACGGCGGTGTTGGGGATTGAGTTAATGACGAAGTTATCCTCAAATGTTGCAAGTATATTTGGCATACATATTTTGATCAATACCGCTCCAATTCGCATTGACTACCTGTTAGGTAGAATAGTATTATACATCTTTAAATGTAACGTAGGCGCATTTGAAAAGAGTTCCATGCCCGTCTGTAAACCTCGTTTGATCTACCATCGATATGTTTGCTTTTTTAATACAAGACCTACTACACGCCGGTCCGCAAAATGCAAAGGTCTATATAAACACTTCACCTTAAATACAAACGTGACTTCAAAGCATAGTTATCACTTTTGGATGGATAACGTAGAAAGAAGAACCAAAACTATGTCACATGCAACTATTTGTATAATTGATACGGCGTTGGGGGGGGGTTGGGTGATGTCAAATATTCAAGTAGTGGCATACATATTTTTTCCCATACCGCTCCAATTCACATTTTATAAGAGCTCCATGCTCCTCTGTCAACCTCGTTTAATCTACCCATCGATATGTTTTACTATCAAGACCTAATACAAGTATATTACAAACAATTCATCTTGAATACCAAAGTGACTTCAAATCATATCCCACTCACTTTCAAGACCTAATACACACCCACCACTTCTCAATATCCATATTATGTTAAGACAAAAACTACACCTTGAAAACAAACGTGACTTCAACTCATGGTCCATTCTATGTTCGGCTGCTTGATTCTAATGATCTGGTGTGGTCCTTGTCCCTTTCTCGGCATGTTATTCCGATGTCGATTCATAAAAGGTTTGGCTTGGTTCTTTTTATTTAATGATCTTCCGTCCAATAACGTCTTAAATATTATGATTAATAGGTTCGCTCTTCTCCCCGAAATGAACATTTTAACGGACAATTTTGCTTGGCTTTCGTCAAAGAACTTGTTAACGTGCATATTTGCGTGGCTACCTTCAAAGATTCAAACCAATCTTGTACTGTATAATTGAGAATTTCATTTTCTAAAACCAAAATAATTTTACTCACGATTGACAGTTTCGTGTGTTATGGTCTACATACACTTCATCAGAATGACCTCTTCAGACCCATGCTACTTCAGATTGAGGGCGCTGTTAGAGTGATCAATCAGTCGTAGACATGAATTAGAAAATGGGGCCGTCGTATTCATGGTGTCGGTAGTGTTCCCAACTAAACAAGGTGCCAAAGCGCGGCGCAAGAACCGCTCAAGCCGCGGCCCACGACCCCAAAATAGCTAAATTCTTCACCCTACCGAGTTGCCCATCAAAAGCACCCAATAATGCCAAATGAGGTCCAAATAATCACCCAATTGGGCGACATATTTCTCAGTACACAGCACTACCTGTTAATCAACACATTTCGCTGTGGATTTGCAAATTTTAAAATTGAAAACAGCTCTCTCTAATCAACAATGCCGGGAATAAGATTTTAATATTACGATTGTGTTTATTGCGAGAATTTTTCCTGGCGCAAGTGTGGAGGCATGCAAGATTTATTCGGCCTGATGACGAACATTTTGATTCACACTCTTCACACTCGGCAAACAAAATGATTTTGAGCCTAATCAATCTATAACTTTTGATGATGTTTTTAATTTTTGTCAAGTTTTAAATATTGTTTTAAATACCTTGTCTTACTTCTGACATGAAAATAAGATAGCATAAACAAAACATATTATTTTCAATCTCAGAAATCACAAATAGGCATTACCCTTAGACAGCGGGAATTGAAAACACAGCCAAAGACAAAAATAGATTATAGCCCTGAGGCTCCATACTAATTAGATTTTATTATACAACTATATTTACATAAGTTGAATAGTTGATACTTAATTTAGCAGGGGCATCAGCCCTTATACTACAATAATAACATTGATAAATATTTTTAAATGTTTGGCCATACAAAGGATACGAGTACAAAAAAGGATAATAATACACAATTATCAAACCATAATTGGGGGTCCTAGTGATATACCTAAGGGACATAAACTTAGAGAACAGCTCAACAGAATTCCAATTATTTTTAAAGATGGTTATAACTTTTAAATAAACTTGGCCTAATTTATCAATGCTTTCTTTCAATGTTATTCAATTTGTAAATCATCAATTTGAAATATAAAATAATCAAATCTGAGGGGAATGGTTAAATGGCCAACAGCCCTACCACCGATGAAATCTTATCAAGTGATAGTTTCAGAAAATTGATTTTTGCACGGTAATTAACTAGTTGAACTCTAAATGAGTTGGCCTAATTAATATAATACCAATTATAGGATGAAGCAGTAATACATTTCTTTTGACTTCATAATAAATTGAATAACTTTCTTTTACCATTTATAAATATTTCTTATATTAAAGAGAATAATTGGGATTTAAATCCCTGACTTTTTAAAAATTTCTCCTTAAAATTACAATATATGCCATCCACTACATCATGCAGTAGAACAATTGGTAACTTCAATTAATATAAAATAAAGGATAATTAAGACCGGGCGATATGGCAATTGGTCCCCCTGGTTGAGCCGCGTGGGCAAGATACAAAGGGATAATTAAGACCGGGCGATATGGCAATTGGTCCCCCCTGGTTGAGCCGCGTGGGCAAGGTACAAAGGAATAATTAAGACCGGGCGATATGGCAATTGGTCCCCCATGGTTGAGCCGCGTGGGCAAGATATAACGGGATAATTAAGACCGGGCGATATGGCAATTGGTCCCCCCTGGTTGAGCCGCGTGGGCAAGGTACAAAGGAATAATTAAGACCGGGCGATATGGCAATTGGTCCCCCATGGTTGAGCCGCGTGGGCAAGATATAAAGGGATAATTAAGACCGGGCGATATGGCAAATGGTCCCCCTGGTTGAGCCGCGTGGGCAAGATACAAAGGATAATTAAGACTGGGCGATATGGCAATTGGTCCCCCCTGGTTGAGCCGCGTGAGCAAGATACAAAGGATAATTAAGACCGGGCGATATGGCAATTGGTCCCCCCTGGTTGAGCCGCGTGGGCAAGGTACAAAGGAATAATTAAGACCGGGTGATATGGCAATTGGTCCCCCATGGTTGAGCCGCGTGGGCAAGATATAACGGGATAATTAAGACCGGGCGATATGGCAATTGGTCCCCCCTGGTTGAGCCGCGTGGGCAAGGTACAAAGGAATAATTAAGACCGGGTGATATGGCAATTGGTCCCCCATGGTTGAGCCGCGTGGGCAAGATACAAAGGGATAATTAAGACCGGGCGATATGGCAAATGGTCCCCCCTGGTTGAGCCGCGTGGGCAAGGTACAAAGGAATAATTAAGACCGGGCGATATGGCAATTGGACCCCCATGACTGAGCCGCGTGGGCAAGAAACAAAGGAATAATTAAGACCTGGCGATATGGCAAATGGTCCCCCCTGGTTGAGCCGCGTGGGCAAGGTACAAAGGAATAATTAAGACCGGGCGATATGGCAATTGGTCCCCCATGGTTGAGCCGCTTGGGCAATGAATATATTCCGTGATTTTAGTACAATATATTTTATTTTTATTTATTTTTTAAACAAAAAACAAAACCAAAACAACTAATCTGAAACAACCAACGAAACAAAAAACGATCCCGATTGAAAGCGGAACAAGATGAATATGGGAGGGTGGGAGTGGTTTTATTTAACAACAGATCCTCATAGTATGGAAACACAGAGCGAATGAAGTACAAAATGTACCAAATGGGCATAGCAAAACAATCAAACAAAGGGCTGCTCGCGGGCAACCGGAAGTAGCCGTGAATGGTCAAACGGTAACCAAGGACGCCCACAATTAGATGACAATGACCATTGACAATTACCGCTTCGGTGGTTAAAAGAGTTTGGGCTTTATTGAGCCCAAACTATATTACCCTTAGACAGCGGGAATTGAAAACACAGCCAAAGACAAAAATAGATTATAGCCCTGAGGCTCCATACTAATTAGATTTTATTATACAACTATATTTACATAAGTTGAATAGTTGATACTTAATTTAGCAGGGGCATCAGCCCTTATACTACAATAATAACATTGATAAATATTTTTAAATGTTTGGCCATACAAAGGATACGAGTACAAAAAAGGATAATAATACACAATTATCAAACCATAATTGGGGGTCCTAGTGATATACCTAAGGGACATAAACTTAGAGAACAGCTCAACAGAATTCCAATTATTTTTAAAGATGGTTATAACTTTTAAATAAACTTGGCCTAATTTATCAATGCTTTCTTTCAATGTTATTCAATTTGTAAATCATCAATTTGAAATATAAAATAATCAAATCTGAGGGGAATGGTTAAATGGCCAACAGCCCTACCACCGATGAAATCTTATCAAGTGATAGTTTCAGAAAATTGATTTTTGCACGGTAATTAACTAGTTGAACTCTAAATGAGTTGGCCTAATTAATATAATACCAATTATAGGATGAAGCAGTAATACATTTCTTTTGACTTCATAATAAATTGAATAACTTTCTTTTACCATTTATAAATATTTCTTATATTAAAGAGATTAATTGGGATTTAAATCCCTGACTTTTTAAAAATTTCTCCAAACAAGGCGACATTGGGGAGACTTGACTATTCCCCCTCCCCTTTTTTAAAAGGAGGTAAGAGAATCGGACCTAATATAAGAATCATAGCTCTTAATTTAATTTATTCTAATCCTTAGGATATGCGAATACATCAGGGTTGTCACTGAAAAGGCAAAGTGCTGACTCTAAGTGAGACCTGAACACAGGTAAACCTTCACCATTCAAATGAATACCCTCATATCTGTAAAGATGTCTAGTGTCCTTATTAAAAACTTGTAACGACTGATCACGTGAGTGTTGGGCATGAGTAGCAAACTCGGTAGGCGTGCTTATTGATGTTACGAATGCAATTGCTACCAGCACCGCGACGATGTTCCCGGTTAAAATGAAACCTAGGGAATATCCAGGACCAAATGATCCTGGTAAGGGGGAACAAGTTGCGGATAGCCGCCAAACTTGTTGGGGTTGTGATTAAAGGAGTTGCAATTAAATAAGCAGAACATATTCAAAGCGTGACTTGAACACTCAATCTTATTTTTCATAACTCGAAACAAAGTAGGGCTAGTAGAATACATCCACTTTTATGTTAAGAACAAACTTTCAAGACTAACCATGATAGCAGCCGGCTGCGAACAACTCGAAAAACTCTGTGAGAAAACGAGAAACATAGTATTTGGCTCCAAGTGCTTGCTATCCCGAGCCAATCCGGGGGTTGAAATCTTAAGTATCGCCAAAAGCAAATATCCCAATCTTTGATAATTACCAGCAGTTAATAGTCTTAACGTAAATTGTTAAAAAGAGAACCGTATTCAGAATTGTGAACAAGATCAACAATTGCCCTAATTGGTTGGGCTTAAGACAAAGCAATCTCAGGCGAAAACCTAAGACGGGGACTTTTTTGACTAAGGATATTCGTTCATTCATAAAAAGGTTTATTAAAATAGACCATAGAAGTCATACTCTAAATTGCGGCCAGTATACAATACAACAATATCATTATCAACAATATACAATGTATACAAAATATAAGTAAATAGACGAAAATACACATCATACTAAATGTTCAAAGTAACCGCGCCAAATTAAAAACCATAGAAATGCAAACTGAATTAGCAATATTGCACATAATATACTAAGTAAAAAGCAATGAATTAAGGCAAATTGGAGATTGGAATGCATTAGGCCTACTACTCAAAACCCATGCTATTCCAATTATAACGAGTTGTATTGCACTTTTGAGTTGACAGTTTGTTAGCACCACGCAGATTTCTCTAGTGTACACATTGTGATTTTGCCATGAAGTAGGTTATTCATAGGACCATCCCAACAATAAATTCATTGCTATGATGGATTGTGATATGGGCAAATAAGGCCTAAGAACCGCACGTAGCATTAACATTGCATTGATCTATGTCACCATGTAAATCTTTGTATATAGTTCCTGTTTTATAATATAAAACATTGTGTAATGAATTTGGACGCATTTAAAATAAATGAAACAAAAATATATGTATACAATACAAATCATATATTTGCTAAAGCGTATTAACTTGTAAAGCCACAATATGTTCTGAACACCTGCTTAAACTTTATCAATTGTTTTATGAACCCAAGAGTTGTATGCAGACGTGATTGTTAATCAACGTGTTATCAATAAACAAAAACGTTGTGTAAAGTTATGGGATACATTTGTCGAGAGGGGAAATGTATGAATTCATGGCACTCGACAGGCTAGACATCACATGAACACACATTGCAAAATTTGCCATAGTACAGTTATAATAAGACACATTGTATTTTCTCCGGAAGAACCTGATTCTATGAGAGATTGAAGACTAGAAATGAAACAACTATAATAGTAACATTATGCAAATACTGGATGTGAAGTAGCACTCGAATGGCCATTGGCTACGGTAAGTAAGGCAAGTATCCGTTTTTAAATTAGATTTCAGGAAAGTGTGTTACCGGTGGTAATAGCTAATGCAGTAACCACTATGGCTACTTCTGTTATCCGTCGTCGATTTATTTGATCATCGCTTATATAAACGTCTATGACAATAATCATGACATTAAGCTGGGCGAAACAGATGCCGTATTGTCAGCTATTATGTCCGCTGTTCCCGGACACTGGTCCTTCACAAATGTTAGTTGAGAATAATACCACAGTTAGCGAAGTTAAAACAATGCCATGGTTATAATGTTGGCCAACATACAGATCTTACGTACCATTGATGAACCACAGTAGACGATAAGTAGTGGTATCCACTTGACATGTTGAATACACCATACCAGATTTAATGTTTCACTCATCTAAGACCAGAGATACGTTGGCGTGAATAATCTTGTCTTAATTATTATATTGTTTATTAACAGTTAAAAAGAATATTCCACACCAGCATTATACCCATGGGTGAAAGCAGCAACGGTAGCCGACTAGTTCTGCCATGGTACTTGTCATAGTCTTAGGCGTGTGTGTCTTTATCATATTATAGCTCATCCCGGAACGGAATGGAACGTTGAAGCCAACGAAAATTAGCCCTCACCATGCTCACGGCAGCCATGTGTACTATAGTCTCAACTCCTGAAAGAGAGAAAGAAGAAAAAGCAGAAGCAGATCCGGAGAGAGTACATTCTTTTATAAAACAAAAACCCTCATTCATCTTACCGCGATAACTGCAATAACTCCGACAAGGTCAATAATAATAAAACACATGCAATAAACTACACCAAGATCATTCATGATCATCAACAATAATATTGAGCATTTCATTTCTAAGCACCTCCTTGCGAGTTTAGAAAAGGGTTAACAAACCCGAATACGTGATAACGTCATTTGCGTAACATTGTGGCGGGACCTAACGTGATAACGTCATTTGCGTAAAAACATAAATACGAACATTGAGGCGGGACCTAACTTGATAACGTCATTTGCGTAATTTTTTTTTTTTTAAAACAAACAAACAAACAAACAAACAAACATAAATACCAACATTGTGGCGGGACCTAACGTAACGTGATAACGTCAATTGCGCACAAATATAAATACCAACAATGTGGCGAGAGGGTATGTCTCTCTGCCTATACTACCTATAATTGGAGTAAACGCTAGGGTATTATAATACAGTAGAACCCATATATTTGCCAGAACGTAGACCAAGCAACCAAACCAAATGTATGGTTTAAACTGAAACTATGTTAGTATCAGGTTTTTAATGGACAAAATATATATCATTAGTCATTGATATAATCGCCTGCAATATACTGATTATAACATACATGTATAACATAATTATAATTGAACAACCCTGATATGTATGATCAGGAAGGTGTTATGATCATGTTAATAGATAATTATAAGGCCTATAGAAGGCTTAGCACTTATAAATCATGAGATTATGACATGCCTGCAGCGCCGTGCGTAAAATCAATATAGCCATGATAATGTGCGCCATTCACCCTGTTCAAGAGGGATATATTCTGTCGATAGTCATCAATAATCCCCCAGGGATTCAATACCAATGGCGTAAACAATGTCCTCATTTCCGCAGCATGGTTGGTAAACTCTCATGAGGTTATTGAGTTGTAAAGTTAATATGGCGAAGTGGGGGGGGGGGCATATTTAATAACCGAATTATAAATCGGCGAATCGTTATAACATAAGATACATTAGTTATCTAGTTAAATACATTTGAATCACGATTTTTAATTTAACTCACCGTCGAACTACGGCAAATCAGCTGTTCCACGACCCAGACCTTCCAATCATTAAACTGTTCCAATGTAAACCTCGCACTTGTTGGTGTTAACTGTTACCGTCAGCCGTTGTTTCTGCCCCCGGAGCTTGTCTTCCGGGACGAGTATAGTCGAATTCATCACACAAGCATGACTTCCAGCATTTGTTCTTACTAATATATCATTGGGAAGCAGTGATGGATAAAGCCACACATCTTTGTTTCCACAACAGCTTGGATAATAATCTGCAGCACTTGCTTCAAAAGTCATGAAATCTATCCATTTATTTACCACTTGATATCCGCCACTCGGTCGGGGTTGACACGGGATGCCTGACGACTGCATTAGGCCCTCCTGTTGATGCTACGCGACCACTGATAGCATCCACTTATTTTAGTCTAAAATAAGTCTATTTACCGAATGAAAAATGAGATCCAATTGCAGCTCCGTTAGCAGACCGCTGACCCAGTCTATCTCATAAGCCAAAAAGGGAAACGGGAACGGAACGGAAATGATACGTTTATTTTTAATTTTAGTTCAGTCTTAAAACAGAGGAATATTGTTCAAAAACAAGAATGTTTACCGTATATAATGAACCGTTTGTAGATCCGGATAATCACAGCAATAGAAGAACCCCGCGGTAAAATCGATGGTCCAAACTAATGCAACAAAACAACCGAAAAAACGGGAACGGAGACAGACTTATTTAACAACAGATCCTCATAGTATGGAAACACAGAGCGAATGAAGTACAAAATGTACCAAATGGGCATAGCAAAACAATCAAACAAAGGGCTGCTCGCGGGCAACCGGAAGTAGCCGTGAATGGTCAAACGGTAACCAAGGACGCCCACAATTAGATGACAATGACCATTGACAATTACCGCTTCGGTGGTTAAAAGAGTTTGGGCTTTATTGAGCCCAAACTATATTATATGCAGTTTATCCTATCAAAGATAGCACGTTTTTACTACGTGATTTACTCAAAAAGATATATATTACTCTTTATTGAACATTTAATCATACTTAGCATCTAATAACCTTAGACAGTGGTGTCATACAAATATAATTTGGTGTGCTGCACTATGTAAAGAGAGGATATAGATGAGGTGACCGTTGTTTACATCAGTAGTGTTTACAAATTGATTAGCGCCTGGTCTAAAGACATGCTAGAGGTACTAGTCCATGACTACTGTATACATACTATTCGAAAGCAAAACACACATCACTGAGCGCCAATTTTAAAAGCACATGCCCTTATGGTGCGTACGCATACTGCAGGGCAACCAGATTTAGTACCTGGTCTCTCACTGTGCTTAGGGATGCAGACCATGACTACTGCACTATTACACCGTAAGCATTGTAAGTAATGATCAATCAAGTGTGAATAAAGCACATTCCCTATAGGTGCGCACGCATACTGCCGGGCACTACGTCACCGGTCACACCATCTATACTTTTACTTCTTACGCTTGTAAACAATAATTACAAAGGCTTAACAAATATAGACTTAATTCAAACAATAAATGAATATCTATCCCGTATGTAATAGTATACGTTTGAAAGAAATAAAAGCAAATAAGTATGGATGAAAATATATACAGTGTATCCAAGAATGATTTATACTGTATTTAAACAAAGAATAACAATATAATAAACAACATTTCTTTTCCCAATCCGGTATGGCATGACATTATTCAAAGTCGGTGAAAACCTGTTTGTCACTTTCAGCGTATTTCAATTGATAAAACTCACATCAAACTTCGAAATTGCCACTTAGGAAATCATGATATAAACAACTCAAGCAGAGCAATTGCCTCACATCATTGAAAAAGAGTAAATGACCTGCATATCATTGAAATTGAGCTTTGTGCCAAACATGGTCAATGATTTTATGAGTTTCAAAAGAGGTAATTTTGGTCAAATTTGGAACCTACCCCTTTTACAAAAAAATCCATAATTTCTGTCAGAAATGGCCGATTTTTAACATTCAAAATCAATAAGAAACCTAAATATATATAGGCCCTTAACAATGGTATTCATAGCTAAATAAATGCAACTTTCCCGATATAAATCATTCTGGGACACCCTGTTCACAAGCGACGACAATTTTGGTTATCAATGTCTATGTAGATTATTCGTATTGACAGTGTGATTGATAGCGTAGTTTTTCCCACTCCCGTGTTACCATACAAACATTTCCGAGTAGTGTTTGAATTTGAATAGGTTTCAAGCAAAGGTAGGATCAGTGTAGGATTTATCAGGTTATCCAGGAAAATCTTTCGGATTTGTGTGTAGTTTATATATTTTATTCGCTTTCTTTCACTCAGAAATTTGCTCTCACTCTAGCATTTGCAATCGTGGTGCACCGTAGAACAATAGTGACACGGTGGAGGTGGCAGTTAACTATAATATGTAAGCATGCGTGACCATACAAACTTAATTCAAGAAAAGTGTCATTCTTTATCCAAAACATGTTGTTCGTTGTACTCGTTAAGGGTGTGTCAGATTCTTTGAAACTCTCAATTTTTGAGAATACTTTAGTCACGCATGCGTATAGAATGATATGTCATTGCCCCACCCCACCCCATCGCCTAGACTCGATCCTCATGTCTTCCCTATTTTACACACAGCCCCTGCGAGGGTGCTCAAATGTGAACACTCGAAAAAATACAGTTCCAAAAGTGTGCGCTGATAAATTGCTGAATATACATGAGCTTATTCACGCACCAGCCCCGTCACATTGCGCCGGTTGTTTCACGCGGCGTTGTACACCGCGTGACGCTATATGATGCACGATTTGATTTCCCGTGGCGGAGCGTGACGATCGTTCGATGCTCTGACTTTGAATTGGATCAATCAGTTGGTATTTCTGTTGTTGCTGTGTACATATGCGCATGCTCGGTATGCACGTGGAATTCCAAGAGAAAACTGCACACTTTTTGGACGTACAATTTTCCCAGTCCCTGTTTATACTTTGTATATACTTTGGTATGTCGTACGCTATTTATAAACATTCTGTGCAGTTGGTTCGCAATATCCTATAGCTCATACAATGATTTAACATAAATATTTCCCATAGTTGTATTATTTGCCCTTGCACATCACAGCATCCGTAAATCGTTACCCAACTCATTGATTGAAGTATAGGCATCACTGCACACCTATTCCGTATGGCTCATGCGTCTAAGTGACTTGTACGTAATATCTATACGATTGTCGACAAAGTAATATTTCGCATCATCTTATGTACAAGCACAATTTAATTTGGCCCAATGCAAATATAATATGTTCATATAATACTATCATTAGTCTTAGTTTAATTTTATGGGGACTTATACGTATGCCAATGCAAAGTATAACTTCGGCCACTATCGTATAAGCCTTACGTACAAGACACTATATATACGTATGAGTTATATGTACTAGTTTGGCAGTGCATTGGCCACTATCTTATAAGCCTTACGTACAAGACACTATATACGTATGAGTTATATGTACTAGTTTGGCAGTGCATTGGCCACTATCTTATAAGCCTTACGTACAAGACACTATATACGTATGAGTTATATGTACTAGTTTGGCAGTGCATTGGCCACTATCTTATAAGCCTTACGTACAAGACACTATATACGTATGAGTTATATGTACTAGTTTGGCAGTGCATTGGCCACTATCTTATAAGCCTTACGTACAAGACACTATATACGTATGAGTTATATGTACCAGTTTGGCAGTGCATTGGCCACTATCTTATAAGCCTTACGTACAAGACACTATATACGTATGAGTTATATGTATTAGTTTGGCAGTGCGGCATTGATGAAAATGGATTATCGCATGACTTAGATTTATGAATCCCAGTGACAGTAGTCGACAGGGGACAAAAAGAAGAATATCGCATTTAAATTCATGTAGGACGGCTCGGTTAAATGCATTCGATGCATTAAATGTTATGAAAGGAGTTTCCTATTAAGATATGCATATGGTTACAAGTGACCTAGTTCTATCAAGCGTAAGTTCTGAATATCTTACCATTAACAAACGAATACACTAATCAATGAATGTGTGCGTGATATTTCCTGTTAAATTATTCATTAGTAGCATTTGATTCTTACTTTGTGTTATTAACATGATTAACCTATATAGTAAAAAAGTTGTATGTAAACTTAAGAACCATACTAATGTTGCTGCTTTTATTCTCTGCACGAAATCAAACAACGGTACAATCGATAGAAAGAGATGCATTGCTATAATTAGTATAAGCTTTTATTTTAGTGTTAGAGATTGGTTGCGTGCTATAAACACACTTCACTTATAGCACTGATGCCGTTATTTGCGTGTCAAGGAATACCTTCGGACCAATTGATACAAGGTATAGATACAAGTTGCGTTGCGCTTCTACGCATACTCTTTAAAACACTTCTACACTTTTATTAGGCATAGCACAATGCACACGCACAGATTCGGTCACTGGGAGCATTACACCAGTGAACAAAAACATTTGAAGAGCTGTGTTGCAAAAGGGCCTACATCCACTTCTACCTTTTAACTTCTACCTTTTAACTTCTAACTTTTAACTTTTATTGTTACTTATTTTGCATTATTGAATTGATGGCTATTCAGGATGTAGAATGTAGCTTGTACAGGGTGTATCAAAACAAATAGGACACTTTTTTCATGAAGGTGTAATACTTGTTATGATCATTGGACCATGACTGACTAATTTAGTCTTAATGTAAAGCCCAATTAATTATTATGATATCCCGAAAATATGAGATCAATCCGATGAAAAATAAGAAAACTACCATAATTTGCTTAAACCATGTCATTTACTGGTGTGTACAATGGGATTTACATGTATAGACCAGTAAATAACATGGTTTACGTTTCAATACGTTACAATAATTATGAACATAGAAATAGTCAATAGCAAAGATTAGTTTGGTAATCCATTTGATTGTGGCAAAAATCAATACTGGCTAAATAATCCACAAATCAGATGCAATGCATGCATATTCTGTGCAAATTAGCATGATAAGAAGTAGAATTGGCATAAATAGTGTGCGCGTTCAAGTTACTCTACTGTTACTGTGTGAATGACTATAATTGTACATACTACAAAATAGATTGCCTTGCCTAATAGGTCACAATTTCCTTAATTAATGATGGATTTTTCTCATCTTTTGAGGATTTTATCTTTATCGGTTGTACTTATCATTGAAATAAAAATTGGTCATGCTTCAGTGATTTAACAAGGATTTAAACCATCATCCAAAAGTGTCCTAATTTCTTTGATACACCCTGTATTGTTGGTGCCTCAATTGGCGTGCATGGATGCACTAATCCAAGTCATGAAGACAGCCATACAATATGTTGATTAATTAATAATGCAAAATGAGTAACATGTAGGAGTGGTCTGTAAGCCATTATGCAAAAAAATCTCTTCATATAATGTATGCAGCTCCACTTTGAAAAACACCCCTATATAAAATTAATTATCTTCACATTGTGCACTCCCTATAGGGCAGTGAGCTTGTCATATATGGTAGTCATGACCTTACACTATATTACCTTGATTCAGGTATAAATACTTATCATCAGTTTTTTTAGTTAGGAATGCTTTTACCAATTTTCGAAATTTGCTCTAAACTTGAATATATTGGGCAGATTTAAATAAACCTGAGATATTGTACTAAACACTTCAATCCATTTAGTGATATGCTCAGATCTGGCATCCTATGAGTGGACAATGTAAGGAAAAGACTTAGAATTTAAATATGGGTATTTAGGAAATTGAAAAGCTTGTTTAATTTCTAAATTCATCAATATTTGTCAATCAAATTGGGTATACGTGTTATATACCTATTACCGATCACTCTTATGATGGGAAAAAATTGTCGGGCATTGCTCATTTGCACAATAATGACTTGAATAGATAATTAGCTAATTTGCATATTAAATGAGCTTATGAAACTAAATTATAGTTTAAAAGAGTGGGTATCATACAGTTAGCCAGTATACCAAGTTTGATTGCAATACACCATTAACATCTGGATTTATAACATTTACGCATATTAATTAGCTGGACTTAGTCACTTTTTTGATTGCGGTCAGTAAAACTGGTCAAAATGACTAATTTCACTAAGTTATTTTAGCTTAAAGGTAGATGACCCGATTATTTCAAACATACGGAGATTTTCATATCATATGAAAGCTCGTATTTTTCTCATCATCATACTGAAATTTGACGGCCTAAATCGGTATAATTACGGAGAAATCAATGAAATAACGTCGAATTACCGCGAAAGGTGGTATACCACCAATATCGTTTGTGTACAACTCAATGGGTACATTTCACGGCATCTTTTGCGTCTAAAATAAGAACCATTACAGTTATGCAACTCAAACTTTGGAATACGACTTTTTTAAGGATGACCTTTCATGTAGAATAGTAAACTTCAAGTTTAAAATCGGAATGTGATCGGGTCATCTACCTTTAATGCAATATAATGTTACCATATTTTTTAATTTAACATGGTATATAGATATTCAATTGTTAAGAAATATGTGTACATTGTGTTTTGGTATGTGACCTTATTAACAAATTGAGCTCTCTAAATCCTAGTATTTTTGGGCATTGTTACTGTTTTGGGCAGGTTTTCGGCCATTTTCGGAGTATTTCAAAACACCGTAACACAAGAATGGATCGACCGATTGTCATAATTATTTTTGGAAAATAAATCTTTCATTGCAATCTTTCATTTGACCTCAATTTTATACATGTCTCAATCATTTACAAGATATGTGTGCTATGCCTACTATTATAATTATGTCCATCATTCTTTGACACGGAAGTCAAGAGGGTCAGTATCATATTGGCTTTGATGATATCGTCAGTCTGCTTCGATTATTGCCTAACTCATTTTTTTAGTTTTAAGAAAACATCAAAAATAGGAAAAGTGAGTTAGGCAGTTATCGAAGCAGGCTGACGATATGCTGAATAGAACCATGAATAATACAGGTGAATTCCAACAGAAGCAGTACCTGTTGGATAGGTTGGGGATATTAAGTATAATGTGGCTTGTTATAGGCCTAATACGAGTTAATATGACCCATTTTAAACATTTTACACAATTATTACAATCTGCCTAAACTCACAATGCAGTTATCGACACTTTTGATTTTGCAATGACTTAGATATTATTACAGCATGTGCATAATGTAATGAAGTCATGATTTATGCAAAAATCTCAATTTCGCGGAAGCTGAAAAGTGAGTTAGGTAATTGTCGAAGCAGGCTGACGATATTACATTGTATTAGCATTGATACACTAGCTTGCCTTTCATACGCCAGTATATCACTGTGTCTCTTTTTACCAATTGAATTGTTGTATGTCTTCGTGCAGGGATTACAAGCAGTAACATGAGTTTGCGTCCGAAGTATCTATAAGCTTTTATTCTTGGTTAAGGATCCAATGTCTCAGTGCATAGGATGAATAGTACCCCTTTACATGTAATGTATGATTTATTGGTGGATTGATATAGCTTGATGCCAATGATAAGATATTCAATCTAGCAAAATTACACTTATCACAACTATGTCACATGCTACTATACACATCATTTGAATATATTGTGCTAAGGCAAAGATAAGAAAGAAGGTCTATCTAGAATGTCTCACATACATTAATAGGGGAAATATATATGCTATATGGTTGGTTTGTCTTTAAGAAAAAATAGCTATCCTAAATGCGATTTTTAGTTCATGGTCTCATCTCAGAATAGTACGTTTGTGGACGGAACAAATCACAAAATCTATCTACAACACATGTGTCAATGCAAATCCAATGCAATACATAGATTTCTGTTAATGTAATTTCAACTTTTTCCGGATGTTTTATATTTTGAATCCAGTTGTAGCAAAATAAGAGATTAAAAACCAGAAAACATAACGACTTAAAGCTCAAATGTTCATTGTATTTTTTTTAATGTCTCATTCTTCTTTTCTCCTTTATTTTTAATTTCACCATGTTTTTTAGAGAGCTGAGTATAAGGTTATTTTTACCACTTCGCATCCATTTATTTCTGACAACTAAAACAAAACAAAACAGCACGGGCTCATGGCATAGAGGTATCCACCAAAAGGGGCAAAAGTTACTCCACATACTCATGCGCGTAGGTAGGTGAGACAGGCGTGTTTTAGTGACCTAACCATGTAATAAGCAAATATCCATCCTTGTTTTATAATTTACCTTCTCCGCAGAACATGACAACAGATGGAAGAAGGAAATCCTATTTACAACGCCATATCACTACAATACTGGTCCGCACTAAGGGGTCGTTTCCATGTACTCTATCACAGCTTTCCCCAGTTAAACTGGGGAAAGCTGTGGTAGAGTATACGGAAACGACACCTAAACGCATCACATGCGTGAAAAAACCGGCCCAGATTGCTGTACACATTAAGTCTTACATTCATGTGGTGTTTTGTCATTATAAATGACTGGATTGAAAAAAGTTAACATAATATATTCAAGATAACGTCTTATTCTCTACACAGTTCTAATAATTCATATATAATTAACCTTTTTTAATTCAACTCCCCTCTATGCCCGAAACAGTCATCAAAACACGAGTAGGAAAAAGATAATTCCTTGGTCAGTAGGGTGTGGGAAAAACTACGATATGCTTCTGTGTAGGATAGCCTGAGAAGGTACATCTCAACTGATGCTTATTCTAAAGTTAAAATCTGTCTCCAATATCACCTATATAATATATACATCGTAAACATGATCGAATCGGGGGAACAATGAGTACATGTCATTGCATCTGGCGTTACATGACTTCAGTAAACGACCCAAACTTATCTTCATTAAGACGAATTTGATTGTGAGAAATGTAACGTAACATTAGTTAATTATGTCACCTAACGCAGATTAGCTAGGCCATCTCATACCCAGTAAAAACATAACGTGTGTTTTGCTTATTGGTTTATACCTTTATTCGTGTCAATTAAGATGGGTTTTTTTATTGATTTTCTTGATGTGGTCAAGTGTATCTGTTCAAATAGTAATTGTTATAAATGATGAACTATCATTTTGAAAGGTGGAACGCAGTCATGTTAGCTTGCCATCACTACAGTCATTGCGAAGCTCTCACCAAATATAGAAACAGTCCCAGAAATTAGTGCAATCAAACGCGTCAATCATTAAAACATTGAAATCAAGAAGGACATCTTGTACCCGTCAAAAAGAATAGGTGATACATATTTAAAGCATACAGATATACTTCTACCGGCTAGTATGACCTAATACATCTTTGTCTATACCTCTAATACATTAACCAAACACGGAACATTTGCAGATACATTTTATTGTATGTGGCTATTGGTTTATTCAACTCACTAGCTCTCTTTCATCTTCATTTTGGAAATAATCAATTATATATTCTCCTTTCAAAATAATTACTAAGCATTTTCTATCTTTCCATAAAAAAAAGCTTCAACAACAAACAAAACATTTGTGTTTTTTGGTGCAAATATTTGATAGATGGGTACATACAAATTTGTATTATTCAATTCATCTACTCTTTTGGTGAAAAGAGTTTCCAGAAATATCACACTTTTGACACTGTTAATGAGAGAAAGGGAGCCTATTTATATTTTACGTCAATAAATCCACAAAAAGGTGCTTGTTATAAAGGCAGTTCTATTTCATATAGACAGGTACCATAACATTATGAACAACATGTTATTAACCAATATACCAAGGTAAAGCAAGTACATTTTGCATAACAGGTAAGTATGACAGGTACATCCATACCAAATTATCTCATATTATAATATGCAAACTGGGTGTTTTTTGGTGGTTTCTTTTTTAGTTTTCATGTCACTGCCAGTAGCATATTTACGATATTTGAAGGAGTGGACACACACAGATGTGTCTAGACTCTTTGAAGGTGAAACTAGTTAATCTCCACTATCTAACGTGTTGAGTTTTAACTAATTGGAGGGAAAGCGTTATAAGAAACAGTTTCAACTGCATAATCTCATTCAGGTATCAATGCGACAAACGAATGATGTTAGATTAGCCTTCAATAGGACACATTTGTAATGCATCATCATTGTATGCACACATCATGGAATAATTGCATAACAATATAAAAGCCTATCACACAATATAAAGAATGTTTGGAATGTCAAAAACATGTGTATTATCACAAAAAGTGGCCTCAATCCCGAGACTTGGTATGGGGTATGAATAATTTTGGACAGGCATAAAAACACAATTCTTGTTCAATTCTATTGTTATGCAAAATATGTTAAGCCCAAATATATTGATTTGTACTTGCAAACTAATTGTATTTAGTGTAAAGCGAAAGTTCCACCACTCCAGCTGGTATAGATATGAGAAAATCGCAAAAAACTCATATTTTTCAAGGGGTATGAATAATTGTGGGCTTAACTGTAGATTTTTTCCTGAAAATACAAATGACAATGGGAGGGAGTCCATGTATTGATGAAAGATGTGTCAATCTTAAGGGGTAAACACGGCCTTCTTTATTTATATGTTAAAGTGTGTTAAAATAACAAGCACTTTCACCAATCAAATTACTAAATTTATAACAACTTGCGGTGTATCTCAGTCTCTAATCAGTGGTAGATTTTTAAATTACAAGACAGATATAAAGATTGGAAATTATTCTTCAATTTGTATGTTGATACTTCTGAGACAGTAGCTATTTATATAATGCGAATTATTCATTAATTTGCTCGTTAATATAATCTCCACTCCTAATTTTGTATGAACAACACTTTTATTTATCAAAACTCAAACCAACCGTCTTTGGATTATGGACTTTAAGTGTAAATAAAGCTAACGACCAGCAGATTTGGGACATTTTCGGAAGAAGGGGGTGGCAAATTTGTTTCATATTAAGTCTATGAATACCTTTAGACAAACCATCATTCATGGTGGGCATAAAAAAAATCTCAGTTTTTCTAGATTATATTATACACGCAGTTCAATTTTCACAAATTTGACACCTAGGAAATGATCTTTTCAAATCATGAGCAAAGACAAATGGCACTCCCATCATGTGCATGTAAATACTTCCACATCCATTTTTTATTGGCATATAGCAAACATATTTCTTGTTATATTTTATCAAATAATAGACATGCAGTGTTTCTAGTTTTTAACAATGAGAGTTCTTATTTTTTCCTCAATTGTCCATGTTTTTATGTCAAAAAGTGATGTTTCAAATGTCTGCTGTTCTCAGTTGGACAGTGGTTCAGGTGTTAGTTTGTATGTTGGTTATAAAGAGGAGCCATGGCCCCTCACAGGTATGAAATAAAATCATTGTGTTTTAACTATTATGTTATAGAAACACTGGGTCAAAACATACACAAATTTCAAAGTATTAAATTCCAATTTTCACAGTATCTTCTGCATTTTTGTCAAAAATCCTTTTAAGTTTTCATGAATGATGATTAAATTCATTCAAAACTATTCAATAGTAACCCTAAATTATTTTCAACAAGTTTATTTATCAGTGTTTCTAGTCTAATGGTACTTTTCAATGAAAAATAATTACGGGTATGACATTCAAAATGGCCTAAACTGGAAAAGATATGTGGGTTGTGTTAAAATCCATTTAAAACAAAGTGGTTCAGGTATTAGTGTGTATGTTGGTCATAAAGAGGAGCCATGGCCCCTTACAGGTGTGAAATAAAATTAATTATAATGTTATAGAAACACTGGGTCATAACATAGACAGATTTCGGAGTATCAAATTCCAATTTTCAAAGTATCTTCCATATTATTGTCAAAAACCCGTTTAAGTTTTCATGAATGATGATTGAATTCATTCAAAACTATCCAATGGTAACCCTAACTTATTTTCAACAAGTTTATTTATCAGTGTTCCTAGTATAATGGTATTTTTCAATGAAAAATAATAACGGGTATGACATGCAAAATGGCCTAAACTGGAAAAGATATGTGGGTTAGTTTGTATGTTGGTTATAAAGAGGAGCCATGGCCATTCACAGGTGTGAAATAAAATAATTTTGTTTTAATTATTATGTTATAGAAACACTGGGTCATAACATAGACAAACTTTAAAGTATCAAATTTTAATTTTTACAGTATTTTCCGCATTATTTTCATGAGTGATGATTGAATTCATTCAAAACTATCCAATGGTAACACTAAATTATTTTCAACACGTTTATTTATCAGTGTTTCTAGTCTAATGGTACATTTCAATGAAAAATAATTACGGGTATGACATTCAAAATGGCCTAAACTTGAAAAGATATGTGGGTTGTGTTAAAATCCATTTAAATAAAAAGTGGTTCAGGTGTTAGTTTGTATGTTGGTTATAAAGAGGAGCCATGGCCGTTCACAGGTGTGAAATACAATTATCGTGTTTTAATTATATGTTATAGAAACACTGGGTCATAACATAGACTAATTTCAGAGTATCAAATTCCAATTTTCACAGTATCTTCTGCATTTTTGTCAAAAACCCTTTTAAAGTTTTCATGAATGATGATTCAATTCATTCAAAACTATCCAATGGTAACACTAAATTGTTTTCAACAAGTTTTTTATCAGTGTTTCTAGTCTAATGGTACTTTCAATGAAAAAAATAATTATGTGTATGACATTCAAAATGGCCTAAACTGGAAAAGATATGTGGGTTGTGCTAAAATCCATTTAGATAAAAAGTCAATTTACAAACAAAAATATAAGTCAATGTGTTTTGATTATCACAATTACAGTGTTTCTAGATTGAAGGGGTACTTGCCATACTAAATAAACTAATTCAGACCGTACTACATCTAATATTTTGACACTGTTTTAAGGTCAGTGTCAAAAACTATGATCGGAAGGAATGGTGAGTTTTGAGTCAATTTCATATCTGCGAGGCATGAAATCCGAACAGCTGTTTACGAAGATATTGACTATAGTACCAGCACCCATTAATGTTTAAAGACATAGATCTATGCTTGTTGACAAAGAAAAACAGCGTCGGAAGCTTAAACAACTTAAAGACATTTGTGAGCAGTTTAACGTGGATGTTATTGGTCCAAAGATAAGGGAGGGTTTCTTTTAAAATCCACTTCTAGACCTCATTTTGGCACGCAAATGTACATAGGAAGGAAACCAAAACAGTTGTTTATGATAGTCCTAAGTTGCAGTTGAATTTTTTTTTGACTCCTGGTAAAGTCATTTGATTTTTATAAGTGACGAGAGACATCTACATTCTATTTGAGCAAAAAAGAGTGTAAAAAGAACTTGTGTATGGTAAACATAATGTATCCACCAATACATCGGTAAAGGCAAGTGACATAGCATAATGTAATTTCAGAAAAATTGGAAAGGTATTATACCTCGGATGAGCTTCACATACATGTATTAGTGAAGTATTGAATATTTCGATACCAATGTGTAAGGTATATGTGTAGTGTGAAATCCGTTGACACAACCATCTAACAATGATGAATCAATATGAAGTACCTATCCCATGGAGAGAAAAAAGTGCAGTTATGAAAATTCTAGGCCTACAGTTGAACTGCTGCTGTAAATCACCTTTGCTATGATGAGTTAGGTTATAGAATATATTGTAAAATGATCGATTAAGATTGGGTTTGGTATGTTTTGATGAACAACAGCATGTGTTTTAAAATCATCTTTTTGTATAATTCTGAAATTACCTAGAAACACTGTAAAGGAGCGTGACATTATAATATTGCTTAAACTATGTATAAAATGATAACTTCAGAGAGTTTTATTGAAGTTCGTGAAAAGTTCTATTCCATGGAGAGCTTTTAAGGCGTGTAGACAGTTCTTATAAGCATTAAAATACTTTCTTTCTTTTTTTTTTACATTCTTTTTTTCTCAAAACAAATAGAACCACCCATAGGCCTACCTTATTTAAAGTATTAAGAAGATAACTTTATTGACACTCTTTTTTCAAAATAATAGTTGTTAATCTGCAAGTAGTTAGGAATGGCAAATCAATTAATTCAAAAACGTTCATCTGCAAATCGGAGAAAATGGGGAAATTATAAGATTATTTATGATTTTTTTTCTTAAAGTAGAAACACTGTAATTTGTTTAGCACACCAGGAGTAGAAACAGTTTATAATAGAAATGTCACAGACCCAATATTGGTGAATTTTGATGGCCCCGAATTCTATTGAGCATATTATGGGCCTTATCTAGAAATGCTAAAATAGGAGCATATGCCCCAAATAACATTAACATTGTTGGAGTGTTTTTATTATACAGAAGCTAGAACTCAATGGTTTTATTTTTGCTTACATGGGGCCAAGGGGTGTTAGTTGTGATTGCAATGCAAATTTATTTTGAAACCGCTGTCCAACTGAAAAACTGAACATCAAAAAAAATCATCTTTTAGGTGAAAAATACCTCGTAAATTGGAAAAACTATCATAATTGTCTCTAAGAATAGAAACACTGATGCTTATTTTATACTGTATTTATAAAGAGGACTCTATCAATAACTTATCATTGGAAAATCAGTTTGAAAACTTTAACTTGTAAAGCAATGGCAATGCCATTTATCAAATAACATGTATTTTGAAGTAAGGAAAAAAGGTGAAATTACGCAATTTTTGTGATAAGTTTTTTTCTAAAATTAGAAACACTGTGATTTTTTTAGTGCACTGGAAGAATGAGATTATCATAGGAATGCCACGTACCCAATATGAGTGAATTTTGCCGACCCCCTTCTTCCGCCAACCTTCTGGTCCTTATCTTTATTGACACTTAAGTCCACATCACTTCACTACCCTTTCGTCGATTAGAAAGTTTTTTCTTAACAATTTAACGTATATGGTGAGATAATGTCTTTTCAGTCAGTCATCGACCTATGAATAAAGCAAAATCTCACATTTCAATCTGTATCTGCAATGCTTCAATTGTTGTTAAAATGTTTGCCATAAGCGTCTGTGGGAAAGTATATTCCATTTCTCTTGCTGTAGACTTTGCTTTTATCAGATCATTGTTGAAGTCTGGTGTTAATGTGTTTTATCAATGGGGATTGTTGTTAAGATTGTTATAACACATCGTACAATCTCGATGTTGTAGCGCAGGTGATAAGACTCGCATCGAACTGAATGTCTTTATCGATGTCGTTAAATTGATAATAATATAGACTAGTTGGAACGAAGGGCTTTTCATTTCGCGTAGATGTACTTAGACATTTGATCCATACTTTGAGGTATTAACCGAAGTATAACAGATTTTTAAGATACTGTAGATGCATACTTATATTACTGCTTCAAATCCCTGAACGAAAACAAACTACAGTTGAATTGGTAATCAGAGACACGGTGGTGAAAAGCCATTTATTGTATCAATGGAAATATTGGCGTGTTACCAATATGGTATTCAACTTTTCAATCTTCGTGCCAAGAAAGTTGCCACTTGTATTAGATGGCTACTTGCGCTTGTAGTTGTACAAGGATCCATATGCTTAATTCCCATGCGAAATATGTACACAATTTGACTCTTACCACGCTATCTTGATAAAAATGCTATTATATCTATCACTGATATAGTATTGTGTACCCTCTATGTGTGTTATCCTTAAGGGGTGTAAGTAAAGATGTGATATGGATTGTGATATAACTTTTAAGATGGCTATCACGTACAGTTTCTTACTTTACAATAGTAAAGATATTCTATTTAGCAATCACGCTCCATCTGAATTCTTCGAACAATACCTAAATTGATGTGACCCTGGTTGACTCGTCCAAATGTAAACATGTTTAAACATTTTCAATAAATTTGAGAATAGTGCTATGAAATTTGACGTAATAATGCCGTGCATTATAAGTTGTCTACAGCCCCTTTTTTCGATTCAAAAACTGTGGGATTTGACGGGCCCGACCATGGCCTGTAACACAGACTTAATTGGCTCAATTATAGCCAACATGTCACAACACCGGGGGATGTTTACAAGAGTCCTTAATCAGTTACTACATGGTTAGAGCCGATGTCATGGTGAGTACCATTGTGTGCATGGTGAAGGGATACGCAGAATGTGCTGATCAGTTTCGGGAAAACCTGTAGTCACCCTCTTATGGATTATAGATGAAACCTGGTAAATTACAATTACCAGAACTAAACCCCTCAAGAAAGTTTTGATTTTTGTTTCAATCGCCTGTTCCTGTTTTTCGTGATATGTTCATATTATATTACATACCAATAAACAGCTGAGCTTTACCTTTTCATAGATACCAAATGTGTACCAATCACTTGTTTCAGTGTTTAGCCAATTGCTTCAGAATATAAGGAGTTGTCATTCTCAATGCGCGAGTGGCTGAGCACTGAAACAAGTGATTGCTATAGATAAGATATCGTTAGAATATAAGAAGAACACATCAGCTTTGTATTAATGTGTAACGCAATATGAACATATTTCGAAATATTTGAAGAATTGGTGATTAAAAAAAGTCAGTATGGCTGGAGCTACAAATCTCATAATAATCAAGTAAAAAGCTTAAAAGGTACATTGTTGTATACGAGGGAGAAACACGTGTGTAGCTTCACCAGGTACACATTAATCATATTGATATTGAAACGGATAGCGTTGTTTTCCTACTCCCGAGTTACCATGCAAACAATTCTTAGTATGCTTGAGCAAATAGACTCAACCCTTAGGAGAGCATTAGTGAGCATAAATTCTATTCCCTGATAGTGTACCTCAATATTCTACTCCCTGTTATATAGTCATGCAATTATTTATGATTTGGAGGGTTATTTTAGCATAGATATCCATCACTCTTTACCACCATTTCTAGTTGTTAGTATGCAAAAATAATACAATTCAACATCACAATGTTGTTAAAATATAAACACATAATTATCTTCTGCGATCATTTCACCTTACTTCACTTAATCCGTGTCGTTGCTATGGTGTCCGAACGTTTTTATTGGTGATTTATTGATAGATTTGTATTTCAATTTATTTCATTTATTGTGTGGGGTGTATTGGGTGGGGTTGGGGTGAAATATATGCAAAGTGTCGGGAATTTTTCAAAACCTTCCATTAATTTAAAGATCCACAAATCTTGGCGAAGTTGCGCATGTAGATCAAGGATCTTTGCCGGAAAGAGAGAGAGGGAGTGGTTTCAGAAAGAGAAGCAAGATAGGAGAGGGAGAAGTGAGACATGTGCGATCTTCCTGATACAAAATGTAGAAAGAACTGGAATCGGTCGCTGGCGACTCACTCTACAGTGGACGTGACCAACCCAGTATGGCGATACATCATGTTTCATTCATCCGTTCACGCGTCACGAGAGTTTCCCGAAATAAACACAATCTTTATTCCAAAACTTATTACTGGCATGCTTGATTAGAAAGAGATGTTTTACAATGTTGCGATATATCCGAAGCTAAATGACCTCATTGCCAAGCAACGTAGTGTCAAATCAAGCTGCAGTGCGAACTGACGCTTTTATCATTTTTAAAGGTGGTTCGGGAATAATTGTTTCACATAATAAAGCTGCCCAACAGGCAAAAGAAACAGAGCACCTACTTTTACTATTTGCATCCAATTTCAAATGCGAATACAAAATGGTACACATCGATAATAAAATGCATGACTTCTTTGGGTGTTGATAGTTAGACATGGTATGTCTGCTGAACCGGTCATATGCTTTTAAGTGTAAACTAATTTCATTTATATATATGGGAAAAGAAGATCAAGGGTCATAGCTGAAGTAAATTTATTTATTAATTCTTAAATAATAATACCTAACAGAGGTGTTTTAATAATCATTATTTAAATGATTGAAATTCGTGATTGTAATTATTGGTTCTAACCTAAAATATGTGTATGATAAGAATTTTGCAATCAGTATAATGTTTCTTATTCCTGATACGCAAGCAGACAGTCTTGATAATGTATAATCAAGCCAAGACCCAATATCAAATCATATTTGGGCAATATCATAATAACAATGCGAATATTTATTATAAGTATATTATGTTTACGGTTACAACTTGTAGATTGATAAAGTAGGGAGATGAACTAAAACTATGTCACATGCAACTACCCGTAAACTCTTAACACTTTCCACGCGGCAAGCGTCTGCAGACGACAATTCCAAACTTTTCACGCGGCAAGCGTCTGCAGACGACAATTCCAAACATTCACAAAAGTTTCAAAAATGTCACAATTTTATGACCATATTTGGAATAACCATCATGATAAATGCATTAAAATAAGTACAAACATGCCTAGTATTGGTTCAGTAATTCCTGAGATAAGACTTTGTAAGTTGGAATTTATTTCTAAAACATCCGTTTTGTATAATGGTAAAACTAATAGCCGTGGGAAAAGTGTTAATACGGCGGTGTGGAGGATTGAGTTGATGACGAAGTAATCCTCAAATATTTCAAGAATTGGCCTAAATATTTTTTCAATACCGCTCCCAATTCACATTCGGTAAGGGGTTTATGATCCTCTGTACACCTCGTTTGATCTACCCATCGATATAATTTGCTTATAAGACCTAGTGCACACCTGTCCGCAAAATGAAAATGTCTATATAAACACTTCACCTTAAATACAAACGTGACTTCAAATCATATCCCACTCACTTTCAAGACCTAATAATGCACACCACTCCCCAATATGCAATGGCTTATACAAACACTTCACCTTGAATACAAACGTGACTTCAAAGCAGGGTCCATTTTATTTCGGCTGCTTGATTATAATGATCTGGTGTGGTCCTTGTCTCTTTCTTAGCATGTTATTTAATGATCTTCCGTCCAATAACGTCTTAAACATTCTGATTGATAGGTTTGGTCGTCTCCACGAAATTAACTGACAATTTTGTTTGGCTTTCCTCAAAGAACTTTTTAACTAACATATTTGCGTGGCTACCTTTAAAGATTCAAAACCAATCTTATACTGTATAATTGAGAATTTCATTTTAAAACTCACGATTGAGAGTTTCTTGTATTATGGTCTACACACTTCATCAGAATGACCTCTTCAGACCCATGCTACTTCAGAATTTCCAACTAAAAAAGATGCTAAAGCGCGGCGCAAGAGCCACTCAATCCGCGGACACGACCGAAAAGTAGCCACATTTGTCACCCTACCGAGTTGCCCACCAAAAGCACCCAATAATGCCACACTGTGTCCAAACAATCACCCAATCGGGCAACATATTTTTTTTAATTCTACCCCCCCCCCCCCCCCCCCCCCACCCGCTCAATGATTACCGTAATAGCGCCCTAAACCGGAAGCAGCACGGGTAAGAAGAGGTCACTCTGATGAAGTGTGTAAACACACAAAACTGTCAATCGTGAGTAAAATTCATTGGTTTTAAAAAACGAAAATTTCAATTATATATTTCTGCAAGCCTGATGAACGTATTCAAAGATATCCAATATTGTACTGTTTTAAAGGAAAACACTGCACTACTTGTTAATCAACAAATTTTGCTGTGGATTTGTCGCTTTTGGTGACATCACAATCATCATTCACTCATAACTTTTTTTGTAGTGATCGTACAAAAATGATCGAAACAGTTCTGTAATCAGCACAGTTTTAGCTTTCTTATGATATAAATATCTCCAATATGAAAAATGCCACCATGTGGCGGGTTTTCACAGATCGCATCACATATTGTTTTAAATGCCTTATTTGTTTTCTGGCATGAAAATAAGATAGCATAAACAAAACATATTATTTTCAATCTCAGATATCAGAAGTAGGTATTGTATGCAGTTTATCATATCAAAGTTGACATGTGTTTACTACGTGATTTACTTGAAATGATATATTAATCTTTATTGAGCATTTAATCGTTCTTAGCAACATATAACCTTATACAGTGGTGTCATAGAAATATAAATTGGTGTGTTGTACTATGTAAAGAGAGGATGGACTTTTACTTCTTACGGTTGTAAAAAATATTTACTGACGCTTAACAAATATAGACTAAATATAAACAATAAATGAATATCTATTTCGTATGTTATAGTATATGTTTGAAAAACAATAAAAGCAAATAAGTATGGATGAAAATATATACAGTGTGTCCCAGAATGAGTTGTGTTTGAAAAAACAATAAAAAATATATATTTAAAAAAATATTTATCCGATCCGGTATGGCATGACATTATTGAAAATCGGTGACACTTTCAGCGTATTTCAATTGATAAAACACCAAATACTTGTGAAAGCAGAACAATTGCCTATTGAAAAATGGATACAGTCAATTACCTGCATATCATTGAAATTGAGCTTCGTGCCGAGCATGGTCAATGATTTTATGAGTTTCAAACGAGGTAATTTGAAATCTACCCCTTTTTCAAAAGATCCATTTTTCTGTCAGAAATGTCCGATTTTTAAAATTCAAAATTAATAAGAAATCTAACTATATGTAGATGTTAGGATCATAAACACTTTGACCCATAACTATGGTATTCATAGCTAAATAAATAAAGCTTTCCGGTCCCGATATAAATAATTCATTTAAGTGACGACGTCTAGTTGTTTATCAATGTCTATGCCGATTATTCGTATTGACAGTGTGATTGATAGCGTAGTTTTTCCCACTCCCGGGTTACCATACAAACATGCCTTAGTAGTGTTTGAGTTTATAGGATTCAAGCAAAAATAGGATTAGTGTAGGATGTATCAGGTTATCCAGCTCTCTTTACGTGGTTTATTTTGTTATTATCAATTCCGATTTCATGGCATTATTCTTAAATCAGGAACATGTTGGTGTATCATATTCGGTAATGTATATCCTACACAATGCTATTATTTATGCACAACAATACAGATGCGGCCATATTATGTCGTCGCGTGAGAACAAGAATGTAATATCTGTATGTCAGTTACGGCCTTCTTTCACTAAACCATCTTCACGTTATATAACATACCACTTCGCATCTTCACTTGCATCCGTTATGAATTATAGACATGCTTCAAGTCTCTCTTGTTAGTCATCTTCATCTTATTTTGGGCTAAATGTTCAATACCTAGTATGCTATAATATCAGTCATGACTTTACTTGTCTTTAAATATAAAGCCACACCATTGACCCTAGCCACTGCCCATCCTACGTGTCTAAACATCCATCTAGACTGTTTGTGGAAGGTTGTCACCTAGCATGATCCTTGGTATTTGGCTTCCTGGAGCTGATGTTGTGCTGCCAAATCTCAAACCCCATATCACTGATCATCCCAAAGTCACTGATTGCGTCATATTACTGATCGCCCCGGTCGCGATTTTTTTGTTGATTAGTAAAAAAAATAGCGCCCCAGTCACTGTTGCTCCGCCAGGAGAGACTTAAGGCGTCTGTTATTAAAGCCAGATATTCAGCTCTAGAGGTGTGTCTTCTGAGGTGCCACTCAAAAAGTGGAAACTCACATTATATTATTCAATGGGTTGTGACAAAATCATACATGTACATATTTATTTTATTGCAAGTGTTTGAATGAAAATGTCGTCATCTAGTGAACCTTTGATAGAGAATTCAATGTTTAACCATATGTAATAGTTTCATGTCATAAGACAACCCGATAACAATTTAATATAACCATCAGCAGGTTAAATAATAACCATTATTTACCCCTAAAATAATATAGTTTGTCACTTACCATGGAATGTTGGCTATTGCTTGGAGAGGTCATATATATATCAAGTTATATTGGGAGAATCTGAGACTAGTTACATAATGCATGCTGGGTTTTGATTGGCCACAGACCCTAGAAAAAGGGTCTGTGGATTGGCTCACCAATTTTTTGAAACGCATCTTTTGAAACGCTTTAGACATCAATTAGAGGAGTTCCAAGGCTGGTCGGGCTAGTGGATATGCAGATATGTAGACTGGGACCAAGTCTGCTGTAATATATATTATACTTGTATCCAGTTAGCACAATTGTTCTGTGGCAGGGAATGATAAGTACAAGAGTAAGCATGATAAGGGGTGAGTGATCAGCTTGGAACCAAGGCGATATGGATTACACACATTTATTACACCGTCATAGTTCAAGTGATGTTTGACACTATTTTTAATGTTATGTTTTCATTTTGTAAATCGCTATAGTATCATTGTATAATGTGTAAGAGCGCTATATAAAAGTTCATTGTTATGCTATGTTATGTTGTTTGTGTCATTGCGTAACAGAACTCTATGTGTACACACGGCTTTGTGTTCTATTGGTCTAATTTTGTTTTTTCGTCCTAAAATGTACGTATTTTGATACCAGACACGTGCGTATTTACCTAAATTCTTATCCAATAGATACTCATTATTACCTATAATGTCAGTTACGGCCTTCTTGCAATAAACCATCTTCACGTTATATAATATATCATGTAGCATCATCACTTCCCTTATGGATTACACACATAGATGTCACACAATACTTAATTAGTGATATGCGTAATAGTATACTTATCAAAATAGCTAGTGTTAAGTGCCAACTTTCTTGGCGCGAAAAGCGAGAAGGTGGATGCCACAAGTGTATTAATAACATTCTAATTCCACGGATACCAAAAGATATAGCTATATCAACGAGTCTCTGATTACCAATTGAACTGCAGTATGTTTTCGTTCAGGGATTTGCGGCGGGAACATAAGTATGCATCTATAGTATCGCTCATTTCTGTTATTCTTGGGTTAAGAACATAGAGTTTGGATCAAATGTCTAAGTGCTTGTATATGAAATGAATAGCGCTGCTTTTCAACCGGTTGATATTATCACGAGGAAGTATCGGGTACTCTTTGTGGAGGAGTAGATATTCAACTCGGTCGTATAACACTTGCCAGGTATTTCACATTTAACTATTGGTTAAGTAATATATTGATACTGTCCAAAATACTACATTCGGTCTTGATTATGATAAAAACACGCTATTTGGTTATGAAACATGTACATTTAATATTAAATATGAAGCTAGTAAATGCCAGGTTTTGGAAGTATAAAATATATGATTTTATCATTGCGTTTCACCACCGACGCAGTGTGGTAAGTGAGTTCTGATGATGCGTTATTTCATTGGACATCCTCGAAGTCTTACAGTTTGACGGTAGTGATCGAGGCAATTATGATCAACTGTGTTGCTACATAGACAGAAGTATTAAATAGCTGTGTTGAAAATCTTAAAAGATTATAAATCATTGACAAAACGCCTTGACATCAAGCTTCGGGTAGTATCTCATTGAGACAAATGCTACAGTAAGAGATTTAGAGAAAAAGGCATTGCCGGTATGGCGGTATGTACTAATACTAAATTATGTATTTTACAATCAGAGGATAGTTAGTGTCAGAAAATAGTATATATTAATGATTGGGCCCATAGGTGCAGACGTTTCGCTTCAAGGTTGATGACACAATTGGGATATACTAATTTAAATATGATAAAAGACTGATAAAGTCCGTTTATTAGTTATGGTATGATACCTCCTCAATGATTCATCTGTACACAGTAGTGTTAATTATCGAAATGGATTTACTATAATTGAACAATTTTTTAGTTTTTCCGTACATGGTGTATACAAAAAGGACCATGCAAAGCCCAATAACATCGCTAGCGTAATTTGCGTTAACCATGTCATTATACTAATCTGTACAATGGGATTACATGAGATGGTCTACGTTTTAATACGCTGCAATAATTGTATAAACATTTGAAATCATCTATTAGAAAAATTGATCTGCCAAACTCTTTTATACGTCTAGACCCACCAATGGTCAAAAATGTTTGGTATTAGTTTACAGTACTACTGCTAAACTCTGTTTTGGTTTCTTTTTAATGGTGTTAATGAATGATTTAGTCGGTGTGAGAAAGTTGACGGGTGCAAATAAAGACAATTTCTCCCAAAAACTCGCACGGAATAAACCGAAACCTTGAAACGAAGCTATAGAAACTGCTGGTGCGTGCAATATAAAACACGTGCATTTTGTCATCAGACTGAAAATTTCTAATGACTCCCAGTAATAGGAATAGGACCCGCATATTCATGACACCAGAGTGTTCGTGTAATAATTTGATACAAGTATCGTTTATGAGCTATGCGAACATATCGAGTGCTTGGAGCACAGATGTCTTAAGTGCATTTTGAGATAAACGTGTTTGAAAACTAGAAACTCTGTGTCGGGCAATGGGGAATTTGAAGTTGCCATCCAATTTTCACCACCAAAAGTTACATTTGCACTTTAGCTTATGTGGGCACTAACTCGAGAATGTCAAAGTGTTTTCATATTATGCAAAATCTCAAATTCATCAAAATGCACTTAAGGGGGGACTTAAGGAAGTTTTTGATTTGATTTTTTGAATTTTGTGAGTGCTGTAATTATTGAACTATTAATCAAATGTATATAAAAGTATACATTTTTGGAAAGGAAATGGATCAGAGAATCCAAATTTGGCGTCAATTTTGACCAAAAAAGTAGATTTTTTGAGAAAATCACAAAATTCACTTTTTTGACCCAATTTTTTTTGAACAAAGCTAACAAAAAATAATTTTAAGTAAAAAATGGCCAAATCACTTTATAATGATGTTAAGACACTAATGAAGGGACGATTTTTTTTTTTTAAAACCTAATCTAATATTTGTGAAAATTTTGACCAAAAAGTGCCAAAAAACGTGAAAAAATTGATTTTTAATTTTTTTTTACACTTTTTTGTCAAAATTTCAAAAAATATTGGATTCGATTTTTAAAAAAAATTTCGTCCCTTCAGTAGTGTCTTAACATCATCATCAAGTGATTTGGGCATTTTTAAAAATTATGTTTGTTAGCTTTGTTCAAAAAAATTGGGTCAAAAAAGTGATTTTTTGTGATTTTCTCAAAAAATCAACATTTTTGGTCAAAATTGATGCCAAATTTGGATTCTCTGATCCATTTCCTTTCCAAAAAGGTATACTTTTATATACATTTGAGTAATGGTTTAATAATTACAGCACAAACAAAATTCAACAAAAAACTTCCTTAAGTCCCCCCTTAAGACATCTGTACTCCAAGCACTCGATATTGTTATTGTATTGAAATTGAAGGATTCTTATCGCTCGTATTCACTGGAAAATGATGTGATGGACATTCCTATGAGATAACATCCCACTTTATGTCCTTGGAGTATGTTATCTTTAATATTCGATTCATATCATATCCATTGATGTGTGTTATTATTTCCAAAGAAATGACAGCTTGCCCGCTGGGACGGGGTAATATATTGATATGGACTTCAGGTCGATAATCCGACAGTTGAAGGATTGATTCCTGGACAAATCTATTTCAGTTTGTTTGAGAACTACTATAAGGGCAGAGAATGGATAAGTACATTTAACGAGCAGATTAGATGTTTTTCCGTCTAAGTAATAGATTGCTGTAATACAATAACAGGTTATCCCCACCGGAAGTATTTTTAATTTCGTTGAGCACTGGATACTGAATATCTCTTTTGTAATTCAAGCATCGTTCATTCAACCCCTAGAAGATGCAAAATATTCATCAGTTGTGATAAATTGAATATATCTAATTTGATTGCTGTAGAAATCGTTATCGGTAGTTTAATACACACTCAAAGTACATTCACATTCGATTACAAATTGTTTCTCGTTTCTTCTGTTTCTTCACACATTATGACTGATTATGAAGTTTAACCCCCTGGGCACCTGCCTATCTAACAGTGTTCATGATTGGTTAATTACAAGCTATACTTATTTGAATAACCAATTAAATGCAGCTTCTAAAATATTTCATTCCACTCTTTATCAGGGATACAATTATGCTAACAATGTATCTGAGTGTGCAATAAATGATATATCCATCTTTCTGACCAATCGGCAAGTAGTTCTAAGCGAGTAAAGCTTGGTTTAACACTGATCCAACAAATATTCTAAGAAATAAAGTGAAACAAATTTACGCAAAACATTTTGAAAACATGGATACCTTTTAACACTTTCCACGCCGCTATTAATTCTACTATATACAAAACATATTGTTCAGAAACCTTTGCCAAATTTCAAAGTCTACCTGTTGACATTTTTGAAACATTTTGGAACTGTCGTCTGCAGACGACAGCTGCGTGAAAAGTGTGAAGTACATAGACATCCAATATCTTATGGTATCTATACTTTAAAAAGGAATGTAACAATGACCTCAGCTTGTCAATGTCATTAAGTGTTTACCAGAAAGCAGCGTGCCCTATGAGTATTATCATGATAACTCTGAGACATTCTGTATAAACATTTACTCTATGGACTTCCAGTGATTATAAGGATAAACAGTTCTCAATAAGCTATGATAGTAGTTTTTTTCCACCATCAAATCAACTTTTCTCTAAGGCTAAGGGTAGATTTACCTGTCAATGTCTTGTGCTAAAATTCTGGTCTCTGAAAATCCTCTTGTTTCATTTCTGAACTTTCTTTACGCTCTGAAGTGGGTCTGCTGGCGTTAAGATTAATATTATATATTATAAGATTATAGTTTATCATGGTAAGCCTATAAAAGTGCTAACATTTCATGCTACGGTAGGAAATATATGTTATTGAATTTCCATGGCTGTCAGGCGTGGAAACAACTACTCGATGATAAGCAATCACCTTCATACTTGTTCTATTTTGACTAATTCAGTTGCAATTGCGGGCGGTGTACCTAATCACAATCGATTTCCATTCTAAGATGGTTTCAAGTTTCTGTGTAGGTTCAGTTCAATTGCCTCCCACATAGTCTAGGCTCTGCTTATAAGTAGAGACATATTTTTGAAATGAATGTCATAGGTCCATTATCTTTCCAGTTTGAACCGTCAACGCTTTCATGTCGAATACGTTATAAATAATCTACAAATTGTGTATCAATATGGCACATATGTCGTGGTTGGCGATTATATTCGATATTTTAGGCCGACAACCTTTTAGCTTCGAGGCGAGAATGTCCCTTACTTTTTTAAAGTAAATACCTTCATATTGTATCGGGTTGTGTATTAGGATTATCCACAAACATGACAAAGTAATATATGGTTCTAGCTTAAATAGGACACGATTGGCAACAGTTTCTTACTGACAAGAAATAAGTAGGAACACAACTGTCTCAAGCTTTACTGCAAGAAAACGAGGCATAAGGCGCCATTAGGTATTTGGCTTCGTGAGCAACAAGTGTTCACAGAATAGCGTTAATCCAAACGTGATGGTTTTCGCAGTTGTCAATATAAACAGGAAAAAAAATGATACTGCTTATCACTAGAAAAAGACATTTTGAGGGGTCCGACATCAAACAATCCCCATCCATTTTTAAGTGTTTCCTGCCATCTAATTAAGGACCCCTAAAGGTCATAATTGGTCGATATTACACCATTTATACCCTTCTTCAACGCTTTCGCCATCGCTACAAAAAAAATCCTTTGACCACTTTTCCTCCGATGAGTTGTAACACAGTTCTACCATTTTAGTATTTGAATTGTAACTGTTTCTTCATTCAAATAACAAGAAACTCTAATGCACTCCCATTTCAAAATCGTGACTACACTAGTGACATGGTTGCTGAAAAGATTTAGGATATTATGGTGTAAAACAAAGTATGACCCCCCCCCCCCCCCCCCCCCCCCCCCCCCCATGGATTTCCTTGATATAACATCTAGTGATTGACGTCGTGGATTAAATTCCTCACTGCCAAAACAGTGGTTATATGTTTTCACAAGACAACTAACGGAGGTGTATTTTACTTCGGCTTGCGTTACTATCTAATCACAGCTACTCTGAACTGTCACGGTGTTCTCTTTATTAAAACTCAGTATTTGAACGCGTAATGAAGCAGATCTGGAAACCATTTTTGATCAAACTTGCAGGCGGTGGATCTGTAAGTCATTGAATATAATACTATTTGACATGCATAATACATAAATAATACCTTCATCTCGATCCCATAACGTTAGGAAAACTAATTATTCGCTATGATATACAATTTGAGTAACAGGGATGATAAACTCCACATTTACTCACTTGGTGTTTCAGAAAAAAACTTATTTTTTCTT
The DNA here is from genome assembly GCA_035610835.1 of Ophiura sarsii. NCBI lineage: Eukaryota > Metazoa > Echinodermata > Ophiuroidea > Amphilepidida > Ophiuridae > Ophiura > Ophiura sarsii. The sequence continues at coordinate 7,740,362 of CM069459.1, read as the reverse complement.
TCTTTTTTTGTCATCAATTTAGAAAGATTATTCAATCTGCAATATTTAAGCATTAGATAACTGTGGAATTCGACTTTTGCATTATTGTAGTGCTCTCTCTGTTTAAGGCCAACACGGAGGAAGTACGAGTATCACGCCAGTACACAAAACTTCATTATCTTTAAATATGGCGCGCTGTTATCAATCAGAATAAGCCGAAGAGAAACCTTTAAACTAACGGAGAGAATACTTACGAGTGTGGCTCCTACTCCCTTTTTACCAAGTAGCTTGAAGAAACATGTGAAGTGTTTTTACAATTACAGCATGACTATATTACTGAATATGATTTGAAACGTGATTTGCACATAAACGTTGACATGCCACAGTTAGTTCGACCCATATGTCTGTAAGACGTATAGGTATGTCTAAACCATGATTTAAAGGTGATGGTTCCAGTACATGAATATTAATGAGAATTAGTGGTCAGTGTTGTTTTTCCTAGTCTTGGCAAACATCCAAACCAACTTCCACTTGACCAAGAAGAAATATAACACCATGGATGAAAAAGTATGTAATTTCAAAGAATACTTAGAGAATAAAGGTATTGTTTTTAGAGCGTACCCGTGTTACATTGTCTGACATAAATGCGGACGGTAGTATTATTTTAGCGGATTTGTTGTTCTACGCAAACATGGCAAAAGATAATACTACCGAACGCATTTATGGCAGACAATACAACACGGTACGGTCTAAATACAATACCTTTATTCTCATTCTTAAACAGTCATACTTTAGATATTTATTTAGTCAAATGTGTACCTTTAATTGCCAACATTTGTCAACTGTTACCCCTGTCTGTTAGTATCGAATAACCCGAAAACATTCCATCCAATCCCGTGCGGAGATTACAACATGCGTCGGCGTAAATCGCCGCATAAACACGCACGAAAAGCGCATTAGACGTACTGCAGAAGAGTCCGCGTTGAGAGGAACCAATCTTTAGTCATCACGCACTGCGCGAGCGTGGTCTCGCTAATTATTGCACGCCGTGTTAAGTTGTCTCATTTAAATGTCGCCGATTTCTCTACGAACCAATGAAAATAACTTCGGCTGTTTAAGAATTCTGCGTATCATTGACGTGGACTTACATATTACACGTTGAGTATTATGTCTTAACTTCTCTTATACCACGTATGTTGAGTAGTTCGAAGAGGCATCTTGAGTCTATTTACAATACAATTCGATTAATACTGGAGATTATTTGAAACGTGTTATACAAAGAAATGTAGATAATTAAGTGTCACAGTTCGAGAAATTTACTTAAAATATCTATACAGTGGCTGATATAGATAGGCCTAATTGTAAAATAAATATGATGATTTGCAAATAAATGGTGGTAACTAATTGACACGGGTATGACCTATTTACCAAATTGTGTGTATAGTTTCTTCTAAAACAAATTACATAAACTAGAACAACTAATCGTGTTCAACTCACGAATAAGGCATTTAATAAGGCACTGAGAGTGTAAGACCTAGATTTGTGTTTTAACTAGAGACAAATATTGACATACATTATTTGAGACACGAGTGTCATGTCATGACTTGCGAAGTTACATTTTAATAGATGACTTGTCATAAAGTTAAGTTAAACAAGCAATATTATTAACCGTTTATAACTTCATTTGATTTAATAAATGTCAAAAGCCTCCAGTCGTGGCTTACCAAAGGGAAGAGTAACGTACATAATTAAGGGAAAGTTGAAAACCAGTATTGTAACTGCTAATAAACGTTGGTTTGTACACTAGCAGCCAAAAGTATTAGGACACTTTGCAAGCTGCAAATTGAGAGAAAACACTGGGTATCTTTGAACTACTGTGTAAGGTTTTTGGTATTCTAGAGGGTTATAAAATGAATGGAAAGTTCTTAAAATGTTGTTACAATAAATTCGGGATGGTATTCCTACTTAAGACATTATTTTTAAATGGAAAACATTTGCAACAATATTTCAGTGATTAAGGTTTTTGGCATCGATACATTATTTAGTTAATTTGAGTCAAATAGCTTGACAACAATTCTTAAGTCATGATGACATGATAGCCCTGTGTAGTGTGCCCAGGTCATGTGGGTGCTATGAGAAAGTACAGAGAATCTGGTTGGTTTCCATTTAGAATATGAAAGTAAAGGTGTCAAAATGAAACTAAATTTCCCTCCCAAATATCTTATTTTGAAGATGAATGAAGAGATCATGTGTCAATATGTGTGAGAGATTAAAGGCTATTGACAATATTGGGATTAGTTTTACTTCAGTGAATCCATTGACAAACAATTGAGAAGGGTGTTTTTGAAAGGAAGTCAAAATTGTCAGACTACCCACCATAGGGATTACATTGGCTATAATGAGGTTGATGAATTATTCATGAGCTATTTCCAATGGGACATTTGTATGGGGATTTCAAGAGGGCACATGTGTTCTTTAATTCCATGGAATTGAATTAGCAGATATTATAGGAAACATGAATTTATCAATGAGAAGAGATTCAACAACACATTTGTTCAACTCGTAGTGAAATTTGACACTCCAAATTGAATATATGGGATGATTTTGACACCATAACCAAGTGTCCTAATACTTTTGGTTGCTAGTGTATAATATATGTCTTAGACTTGCATAGGTAGCCCCAACTATGTTCAAATCATCCGTCAAATTGATCTGAGTGTAAGCTGTATTGACAGTAAAAAAGGCAGGTACAGCAAAAAAAGGCAGGTAATGGCGGTCGATCATGTATATCCATGAGCGGAGTGTCCATCTCTCTTTCAAAGCGATAGGACTAGACTCACTCCTTTTTTATAATATTGTTGTGTGGGGCTCGCTACACCTCCTCCAATGCGAGTCTATTACCTTCCCAGTACTGAAGAATGCCGGTACCCATTCAAATACACCTGGGTAGAGAGGAGTAATTGCGGTAAAGTGCCTCACTCAAGAGCACAACATGTTGACCACATCGGGACTCGAACCCACAACATTTAGATTAAGAGTCCGGTGCTCTACCCACTGCGCCACCCACGCCACACACACGTATTGACAATATGCATGCTTAATATGTATGCTCATTTTGTTCCGAAGCATTCTAGCACGTCATTAAAATTATATAGCACTTGTTCAACGTGCTAACTTTAATCAAAAATTAATGTACTCCTTAATTGAAACATGTTTTGCAAACGAATGTAAAAGCATATTGACATGACTTGGCCTGCTTTTAACGAAGAATCATCTAAGGGACTGTTCATATAAATTTTGGTAGGAGGGCTGGAAAATGTTAACTTTGGCATATCAAAACTTTTCCCTTACTCCTGTGGAAAGGTAGGGCTGGCTATACACCTGGTCCTGTAGTACCAACCCGTACAGATGCTGCAACATTGCTAGAATTGTATTTGACACAACTATGAATGTATAATGTGCGTCGCCCACTAAAGTATTTATGACCGCTCCCTAACGACTGTCTCAAACCGTGGTAGGCATGCATTATTCAATAGCTTCTGAAGTTGTTAATCTAAATCAAATCTGGAACAAAGTGACGCCATGGAAACTTATGGAAACCTTGAAATGACAATAAATAGTTTGATGTTAATATGAGAAATAGGGGGAAATTTGTTTAATGTAAATATTATCAATATTTCTTATGCAAATTCGAAAATGTTAATCATTCTGTGCAGACAAACTGGCATATGCAATATTGTTTGTTTGTTTGGATTGTTTGTTCATTTTTTGTTAGGGTGTAGGGGTTGTTGTTTGTTGTGTGTTTGTTTGTTGCTGTTAGGTTTTTGTTAGTTTTTTGCTTTCAACTTGGTTTTCATGGGTCCTTCGAATATATGATTACATGTGTAAGAGTCAATTGTTACTGGTTTCTGACAGTAAAATGAGTAGTCTATATCACAACTGGATACATTTCGTCGCCATATTCTGGCACTTTATTAAAGTAAACGTTGCTCCAAATAATACAAAGTATTACAATGAAAACGACGAGAGACAATATTACGACACAACTGCAGTTGACGGATACACACGAGACAAAAGAGCGAATATATGTTTACAAGCTCACTCGTCAATGCCGCGCCCAGCTGTGATTGACTAATGGTTATTGACATCTGAGCGCCGATTGGCTCAAATCAATATAAATAATGCGAAGTCAAATAACTAACCTGGACAATACCATTATTAATGTAGGGGTGTTTTTACATCCCACACATGTAGAGCTAACACGCCAGGATTCTATGTGATATGTATGAACAGTGTATTCATGATAGTCAGTCCAGTATGTTATGTACATGTATAATGACCTTTTCCAATACTAACAGAATGCCAACTAGTGAAACCTGTGCTCACTCTCGTTTTAAATGAAGGTTGACATGCCATGAAGCTAGTACTTGCTCCATGGACACCCTGCTGGACCACAAGTCTGGACCTTGCGTCGCCAAAGGACAGTCTACAGTCTTGCCATATGTCTTGCCACATATTGACTTTTAGCCCCCATGGGCTAATTTGTAAAACTAAAATCTGCTCTAGGGAGACTTAATTGTGACTTTTCTTGAAATTTGAACCTTTGATTTTATAAAATCTCAAATGGCACTAGTTTTTAAAACAAATCGAAGTTCAAAGTTTGAATTTCTTAGCAAAACAACTTTATAAAGTCGCACTTTTGGGCTCGTAGTTCCACTTAAGAATTGTAAGACATAACACCCATCACCACATGCCGGGGACTTGTGCATCTGGCAAAAGGAAGTTTACAGTCTTGCCTAATGTCATGCCACATATTTCAGCCCCCATTTGGATAATTTTTAAAACTAAAATCTGCTCTAGTGATACTATATTGACTTTTTACGAAATTTGAACTTTTGATTTTACAAAATCTGAAATATCACTAGTTTTTATAACAAATTGAGTTCAAAGTTTAAATTTCTTAACACAGCAACTGCAAGTCACACTTTGGGCTTCTAGTTCCATCCAGCAAATTATCCAAGGAATATTACCGGACCAACAGCAATAAACAGGTGGTGTGAAATAAATCATAGAAAAGGTAGGAGGGGGAGATTTATTACCCTGGAAAAGCTTGAAAAGCGTGGTTAGGATATTATCGTTTAGTAGATGCACATACTTCAATTTCATTGGTTAACACGTATGAAATCTGATCCATATCGTGTAAACTAGAATATCAAACCTGGTCAAACCACACGATATATTCCATATCGTCGATTAACCGCGTCACCAGATGGCGCGGTATGATCGGGAAAGATATTACGTGTAAAGCGATTGATTTGCGTCTGTGCAGGTCTGTGGAAGAGTTGCTTAAAATACGACAACAAATAAAATGGCGGATGATTTAAATGCAACCGAGTCGATTTCTGTTACATTCTGAGGGCGAAATAGACCGCAGAAAGGTCTACCACACGCCGAAAAATAAATGATCTGCATTTAACATAACCAGACATGTTTTTCGCGATGATTTTATGGAGATTGATGACGGCTCAGAGCCTGTAAAAGGGTTGAATTGTACGGACGTAAGGAAGGGAAGAGAATTCAGCGCCTTTGCTCTAATTGTTTGAAGTTTAGTTTTCCGCGAGTGTTTAAATACCATTTTTATTGGGGCCTTTGGACTAAACGTTAAATTCGTTATCCCCTGCATGTTCACACAATACGGAAAAATACCTATGGTTTGTGCCATATCACATTCGGCCTGCGGCCTCATGTGATATGACATGCCAAACCATAGGTATTTTTCCGTATTGTGTGAACATGCAGGGCCAGGGATAACTAATAGTCTCAAACTTTTAAGGGGATGGAATTGTAATGAGAGCTAGTTTGAAAGCCAAGTGACCAACAACTGTCTGATAACCATTGGGTGGTTCACATAATCTGTAATACTACATGATCTAATAGGATGTCTAGTGTATTGGACAGAAACGCTTTCAAACGGAAATTCCCATAGACATTTCTGTTGTAGGTTTTAGTGCAATAGATGTGTGCTCGAAGCTGCGTGCCTCGCACTTGTTAATGAAAAATTGCAGTATGATTTCTTTAACAAAATATTTATGACATGCTCTAATAAAAATCACTCTAAAATAACTGTAAACACTGACTGCAAGTAAATGAAATGGAGAGGCAGTGACCTACCTAATATCAGTGTAATTGGGTCGCGTTTCCGCTAGCAATATTATTTTTATTCTATCGTAAGTAGGTTATATGAACATACGGCGGACATACAACAGGTTTAAGTATAATTATTTTGTGGTTAAAATGTCAGAACCTGCAAAGAAACGTAATAACTTGGGCTCCCTGGCTTAAAAAGGCTTTAGAGAAGGGTTGAATCAATCATACGTAAAATTGCTCATGCATTCATACCAAAATGCCATGCTCTCGTGTAAATCGTTAACCCCTTTATTCTAATAAATCTGTGTAAGCTCGGGTGCTTTATTTCCCCTCTTCTATTATTATGGTTCTTCCGATTGTTGCATCTGTCTTGTACGTAAGAGGTTGTGACTCAGGATGTAGACTTGTCTGTGTGCATACATCTAGCCTACAAAACATCACATCAGTAGCGCGTAGCTAGGTTTTTCATGGGGGACAAGAAATAAATGTGGGCCGACTAGACTTTACCGACAAAAAAATGCTATTTTACACTAATTTTGCCACGATTGAGGTGTAGGCCTACATTTCGAGCTTCTAAAAATATGTAGACCAGATTTGCAAATTGCTATCTTAGTACTAATTCGACCGTCATAATTCCATGATTCCCTTGTTAAATAAACCGACAGTGTCAATCTCAACCAACAGACTCAAATATTGGGGTGCACGCCCCCCCCCCCCCCCCCCCCCCCCCTCCTACACACACACCCCCTTACATTAATTCTAGCTACGTCACTGAATCACATATTCTCGACGACGACAACAATTGTATCGGGGTACACAGTAGTGTTGAAGACCTATTTGATATCATTTTACTTTAGAATTCAAGATGTTCATTAATAATGGACATTTTTGCTGTTGCCACTAAGGGAGCAGTTCCATTTATACGCGATAAATTTATCGCGACTGTATCGGGGCCTGATATGTTTTGGACCCGATGTTTTTCAAGTTGATTCGCGATAAAATAGTCATCAGGCCCCGATAAAATAGACATCGGGGCCCGATACGAGGCCTCTGCCATACCCTGGGGTATGTTTAGCAAATAGAGCGGGACATTGTTTAGCAAATACACGAGGATAATACAATTTACGTTAAACATCCATAATCAATAACATTATCTCTAAAAACATGAAATGCTGAATTTGTACCTTACAACTAGAATAAATAACCCGAAGCTCTATTTACATACCGACCACTTATCTTTCGTTATATTTAAACAAGCGGTAATACGCTACTCGATAAATAATCCTTTGCTACTCGCAACTGTACGCGATAAAAATCTCATCGGGGCCTGATAAAAAACTCATCGGGGCCCGGAACATTCTCGCAATTTTTATCGCGTACAAATGGAACTGCTCCCTAACGAAATCACGAGAGCAGCGTTATGCCCAGCATATTGTTATTGTGACTGTTTATAGCTGTGGAGTACATCACATAGTTTTGAAACACATTAAAACACACCCGACCTTTTACCCTAAATCAAGGTCAAATTACAATTAAAACCCACGTTGGCAAGGATGTCCACCTAAATATTTTGGTATAACTCCCTGTGCCAGCAGACAGGGACCGAGAAAAACCTAAAATGGACCCATGCTCCCCCAGCTATTAGTGTGAAATTCTTGCATATAGCCCTAGGACAGAATATTTTAATCGACGTTTTGTTGTATAAAGAGGGCTGTTTTTTCTGAATATTTACAAGTTTATACATGTAATACAATTGTAAAAATGTACAAATCCCAGTTTGTATCACAATTGAGGGCGCAGCCTCCAACACATCACTGAACAGACGACGCTGGCCACGCGTCTCGGACGACCAAACATGGCAACGGGAGTGCACCATTTTGAAACAGTCATCGCCCGGTTAACGATGAAAACAATTTTAAAAATAGCATTTACAATGGATGATGTTGAAATTTTCAAAATGATAAGATTAACATTCGCGATTACGTGTTATTCCAATACGAATTCAAAATTTAGGTTTCGCGTGGCCAGCGTCATCTGTCACTGAAATAAGCCTTTAACTGCGCATCAAGATCAAGTATTTTGAATGTATTTGGATGTAACGTAAGAGATTTGGTTAAAAATGAATGTTAAATCTATAATGATTTCATCCTACAAACGTTGGATAAGAAAACAAATTGTATTTAAATCACTTTGCCACGGTATCATAGACTTAACCTTTGTCATAGTGTTTTGACACCCGTAGTCTCTTACGCAACCCTGTGTTTTACCCAGAATATGAAGATGGTCTCCGAAATCTGCCTTTTCGTAATTGCTTTTTACACGTAATCTCGTATTTCTATCAAATATTCAAAATATAGCATGTTAAGAATTTTAACAAAAACCATTGGAGTTGAAAAATAAACTCTGATGTAAGGAACAATCAATGTATGTATCTTTGGAATATATTACGAAAATAAGGCTCGAGGTGGCAGTATTGCTCTGTCTGACAAACAGGCAGACGTCGCGACGTGTGGTTCTTTATTATAAATTGAACAGTGCCCTCTATATTCTTAGTTGGTGGTTTGCATGCAGGATAGCAATGTAATAAGAATCCCTGTGATCTAACATAAAATGACATTGTGAAATGAACAAATTTAACACGGAAGGGAATATCTATTGACACCGTAAAACTTACGTAAATATAGCTATTCTACATGTTTAGAGTTGAAAATGCGGGAGTGGAAAACCTTCAAATCTCATTTATATTCAAGCCTACATCACTTAACACCGAGTAAAATATTACATAATATGCTGAATGTGTATACTTTTTTTTTAATGTGAGATTTTAGCAATATTTACAAGCTTATCTTTAGTGTCGCGTAACTAGGTTTTTCATATTGGAGAGGCGGGAGGGACGAGAAATAATAGTGAACCGACAAGACTATGCCTACTAAAAATGTGCGTTTTTACACTTATTTTGCCATGATTTGAACTCTAAAGGAGCTCCTAAAAAAGCAAACTGATTTTGGGGGCACATGCGCGCGTAACGCCTGAAAAAAACGATATTTCTGACTAATTTGACCATCATAATTCCGTGATTCCCGTTGAATGAACCGAGAGTGCCAATCTCAACCAGCGACAGACTTAAAATATTGGTAGGGCGATCGTCCTGCTCCCCCCCCCCCCCCCCCCCCCCCCACCCCACCCTCTCTTCCTTCTGGCTACGCCACTGTTTATTCTTTTGTAAAACAAATAAAGACGACTAATTTTTAGTTTTCTATGGCTCAAAGTAAGCCTAGAAAATCAGATATATGACTTGATGTGTGATATATTCCAATATGGCAATCGTTAAGTGTTTTCACAAATATGAAATTCAGATTTGGACGTTACGTGTCCATCGTCTTATGATAAACACTGCGACTCGTAATAAAGACCTAATACGAAACTGTAAGACATCCTGAAGCAAATAGTGGTTAATTATTAAAATAAAGTTTCCCGTCCCTCGTACGTCACATGCAAAGACTAGACAAAGAACACAAATCAGGAACATTTATTCAGATATCAAATAGAAATACAGTGCAAATAGTTAAAGATTATAGTGATATAACACATCGTTTATGTTTATAGCAAATAAATAGTATTTGATTCATTGTCATCTATGTTTACAAAGCACATCATCTGTTTGTATGTACAGAATAATAGAAAAATTGTAGAATGTTTCAGGGACAGATTTCATAGATTTGTGACATCATAAGATTATACGCGTAATGTTCCTAAACTGCAAAATCGTGGGCACATTTGTGGAAATGCATTGGAGTTGACGCTCTTTATACGAAAAAGTGGTAATTTAAAGACAAATCGTTCAAATCTGTTTGTCCGCACACATGTCCATAGTATTGCATTATTGCCATTATTGTGTGCATGATGTGCTATTGTGTTGAATGGTATTTCAGCATTCGAAAACATTCAAGTTGATACAGCCACCAGTTTTGACATGTTGTCTTTAAACTTTTGCTATTTCTTTATCTTCCTAAACTGTTTTCAACAAAATCTGCTTTGCAGCTTAATATAACAGATTTGCTAAAGTTGCCCCGAGTTCAAAAAACAAGTATTTTCTTTTTGTCTTCTTCACGCTAAAAGTCAACTTGACGAGATACAGGAAATTGTCTTCTCATCTTCTTGTCTGTAATAAGACAACTTGGCGAGATAGATATCTTGATAAGTATGTAGTTGTGTACACTTACCGAGATAATTATCATGTCAAAATGTGGCGGTTATAGAGCTCCGTACAAAATACACAATTACACCATGTTTACTTTTTATGTCATCAACAGAGCATCATCATGTTTACATTGTATAACATTACCTTATATTACATCTTTCTTCTTTATCTTTCTGTTTTGAATCTTTTTTTTTGTTGCATGCCTATTAATATGTATTTCACCTCCAATTCTTACAGGAGTTTTCTAATTTTAAGTTCTAAATATAAGACACTAAGCAAATCGTGATGTTTCCCATATTGGTATTTGCTAACAGTTGATTTGGCAACACTTATACATGTATTAATGATATTAACTTTCTTACTATTATCATCATGGTAGCTGATGAACAATACATCTTTTTGCAATATCTTTATGTCTAGATTATACAGCTGCAATTTTTTCAGTCTCTTTCCATGTTATTTTGATTTTCTTACAGATATATTAAAAAGGCATTTTCAATGTAATCTATTTCGTTATATACAAGTTACAATTAGTTAACACTACTATTATAACTATACTAAATGCCAAAAGCTTAATACAGTGTAGGGATCGAGAGGGAGAGTTAACACTACTAAATGCCAAAGGCTTCTGAACCCCCACCAGGAGCCCTTAAGGCGGGCCCCTGGACCCCCAGCCGCTCCAGGTGCTTCGCTAACTCCGCTCGAGCGTAGTCCGTCGAAAAGTCCCACTCGCCCCAGGGGAGGGAGCGCCACCGCCGCGCCCGAGCCGAAGACGAGGGTCCTTCGACTGACGTCCATACCCCGGGCAGCGCGCTCATTATATAATAAGCGGTGACCTGCCAAATTCAAATTTAACGAATGACGTAGTTAACCAAATAGGGTATGTCCACTTCCAGTCGGATTGTGTTTCACCAAGAGAGCGCCGTGTGTGTGCGTGTAACATGCACTAACGCGCGTGCTCAGCGTTTCAAACAATTAAAAATACAAGCGTACCGCGTACATACTCGCGCGTTGCGGCGCGTGGTAACGGGTCACAGCAGGTCCCGAGAGCTTCAATAGCTTTTAATGCAATCATTGAGGGTGAACGCAAAGTCGAAGGACCCTCGCCTTCGGCTCGGCGCGGCGGTTCTTACTGATGGCGGTCCCTCCCCCTGGGGCGAGAGGGACTTGTCGACGGACTACTCGAGCGCTATCATGATCAATATTTATACCCCCCCCCCCCCCCCCCCCCCCCCCCTCACGTATATTATTTCGGTTCCTAACTTCTGAGGCCCAAAGCACTAACTTCCTGAATATGTTTTAGGACCATGAAAGGAAGTTGGTTTGGGCAAGGTGCCCGTATATACCCATCTATTATGCTTGTCGTTTCCCTTAGATCGGATCGCGTGACTTACAGGTCACGTGATACGTAAGCTCCGGGTTGGCTCATTTCTTTTTTCTTGAATAAACTGAAAGGGTGTCTTTGTTATACACACAAAGAACAAAGAAAGACAAATTACCTCGAGGGGAATAGGAACTTCAAGTCGGTTGGGTAATACGTGACTTTTTCAACTTCCGCAAAATGGGATATTTGAACCGAGCAACAGGGTACCAATCTGGCAAAAAACTCACTTATTTAAATCAGGTGGTTTTTAGACCAAAGATAGGGCTTCTCAATCATGAAGTCAGTTTGGGAAAAAATCTACCACCTTGGTGTATGGTTCTGCCAAACCTTTACTATTTTCCTTTCCTGAAATCAGTATACATGTACCCTATAGTTAGGACGATTTTCCTTCAAATGAGCCAAGACGAGATAGGCTCGTTACTATGGCAACAGAGGGTTGTTGAATGTTTTAATACCATATCTTTACATAACTACTAAATGTATTTCACCTCCCAAACTTTGGGCAAAATCTATAATATCTTTCATTTATTTATTATATAAAATAAGCATGCAATCAACACAATAATCACAGTTTTTAAAGATGTTTTACGTCATTATCCAATATCTGCCGAAGAGGAAGTGATTTAAAATTACCACCCAGGTCCATAGCCCGAACAAAGACGCAAACATCGCCCGGCGTGGCGCGCTCTGATTAGCCAATAATGATTACATGATGTGACGTGTCAACAAGACTCGATCATTGCCTTATTTGCCGGTCTCAATCATTGATCATGAACATTTATACTGAAAATAATGTGCATACATTCAACTTTGTACACTCTAAGGTGATATAACGTGAGATTATTTTCACCAATTCAATTCAATGCAATTCAATTTATTCAGCAAATGTAATAGTAACACAATGTGATAAAGAGGCTAGGAGCCCCAAAAGAAACCCTAGTAGCGGGCTTATAAAATGGGGACCCTAACATTAACAATAGTTCTCGCGTAGCGCGAACAAATTGGCTATTGTAAAAATAAAAAGGTCTAGAAAAACGTTCCTGAGTCCATCTTGTTAAGCATGAGTACATTAAACAACGGTACAACACTAAAATGGTCCTGAAAAACGTTCCTGAAGCCATCTTGTTTCAGCTTGATTAATAAACCATTGAAAATAATTTGCCCGTATCTCGCAAAAAATGGTTATTTTAGCACTAAAATGGGTGTATCCTTGGTGTAAGATATTTCATATATAGTTAGACTAGTGTCCAGACCTATTACGGATTAAAGCTGTATAATCCTTTAATCCCTCAATAGAGGATTTGGTGCTAGGTTAGTTTCGTGCTGTCTTATACCAAGGATAAACCCTAAAATGGTCCTGAGAAACGTTTCTGAAGCCATCACAATTATCGTGATGTAAATGTTAAAGCTGAGCCCTCCCCCCTCCCCCCCCCCCCCCCCCCCCCCCGACGGCTTTGACTGGGAAGGCCAGCTCAAACTACCGGGCTAAAAAAAAATCGAGGAGAAGGGAAGGAGAGAGGGAAGAGAAAAGGAGAAAGGAAAGGAAAAGGGGGAGGAAAGGAAAAGAAAGGAAAGAGGGGGAGAGAGGGAGAGAAGGAAAAGGGAAAGGAAAGGAAAGGAAAGGGAGAAGAGGAAGATAAAAGGGAAAAGGAAAGGGAACATCTAAGGGAATTACTTAATTCCCAAATTTTCTCGCGCTACGCGCGCATTTGTCCAGGAATATCATTATAAAAACCGTTTGATTGAAGATGAATCACTTTCATGTCATCTGGTAATTATAATATACGGGATGAACTTTCAAACCATTAAGCCTATTACTAGTGAAGTCAATGAAAGAATTGGAATTTTCTTTTTAACAAATCCATTTGTACTCACTAGTGTCGACGTTTCACAACCTACTTCTCTGGTTGTTTCTTCAAGAATGAAGATGTTATTGATCCAGTGTTTCGGGAGGATTTCTGGATCAGCTGATCTTATGCATGACTAAGTTGATAAGCCCCGCCCCCGTCATTGTTCATGGCTGTTTCACCTCTTCTTCTTATCCAGATGGATTCCCGTATCCATCTAGTGTATCTCTCGTTTTCTCGGTGTAGGATTTTTTCCCCCTCCAAACATCATACTTATGACAAAAACTAATAAAAGCTGCCATCTCTAAACCCCGGGGGGGTACTCGGATTTGGTTTGGTCGGGGGTGTGCCGCTGGAGATTCAAAACCCATACCCATTTCTAAGGGTGATTTTTCGCGAAAATATACCTAATTTTGGCAAATTTTCGCGAAAAATGACCTAATTTTGGCAAATTTTCGCGAAAATCGCGAAAACAGGACCCATGTCTAAGGATTTTTCACTGAAAAGCCTACCCATGGCTAAAGATGTCTCATGAAAAAGCGACCCACTGGAGCGGCACATCCCCGTATACCTGACATACGTGAGTACCCCCCCCCCCCCCCCCCCCCCCCCCCCGGGCTCTTAAAATGCAATTTGTTAATTCGCGGCAATCGAAAGTCCCGGTGTCGATGACATGATGTTTATACAATGCACTCGGCAATTAGGGAACTAAAAATTATTATTGGTTTTGTTTTTTGAAGCTCGATTGGTCTAGAGCCAACATGTACCTCAATAATGGAACAATGTAATAACGCTGTAAAGGCGCAGCAAGTTGTTTAAGAATTTAAGATTTCCGTACTTAAAGTGTGTCAGAGTTGACTGTGTTGCTTTTATCATGCATGTAGTACGATAATGTTGAGGTAAAGAAACCCCGACAACCATAAATATTACCATGGCATATAATTATAAACACATCAATCAACTTGTTAGTGGAAATGAACACAGAGCACAGTAAATTAACCTGCGTAACATTAACAAATATTTTAAATATTTTCAAAAGAGATAATTTCGGTCAAGCTTGGAATCTACCATTTCTACAAAATTGTCTATCTATAAACATAGTTTATAGAAATTTCTATGAGGTACGTCCGGTTTTAACTAACATTTTGAAGAAATCTAAATGCAAAGTAGAGGTATTATAATCACACACACTCTTATCAATAGCAATGGTATATTCATAGTATAATAAACGCAACATGCATTAATCATTCTGGGACACCCTGTTAGTTGTACAGATTCAACCTTTCCATACCCGGTTTAGATCGTTCTGGGATAAGGCACCGCCAAGATGACAGGAAATATTGGGAATAACCAGGGGAAAACCCAAGTTAGATTCCGTTTTTTATAAAGTGTGTCTCAAGAATTGGGTCAAATGGGAGAGCTAATATAATAATGTTTCTGTTTTTAAATTGCATGAACGGGTGAGTTATGCCTTTTAAAGTATAAATGTCATACAAATGCCACTAGATACACAGTATTGAAATGACCTTTACCCTGCTTCAAGCAAAAGGTGGAGGGTGGAGGAATATTGACATTGTGTTCATAATCATGATAATCAGTGGCGTATAATCATGATAATAGTTTAATTATTCAAACTTGGCTTCGCGAAAGTTTTTCTGAAGCATTTTAGTTCGAAAACATAATAAGGGGTCTCGAAACAGCCTTAATATTCTTGATAGGCCTCATTATGTGGAGGACCTTAAAAATATTATACTGAACCTTAAATATTGAAATATTAAAACTAATAGTAATACTCGCAAAGCTTTAACAAGGCCCTAAGGCGGGTTCTTGGACCTCACCCACTTGGTGTGGGTGTTTGTGTTCAAGTTAGAATTTGAATGGGTACACTTTGTGTTCAGATTTTACTCCTGTTATTCATATAAATGCAGGCATAATTGTGTTTTAGTTTAGTAGACGTAGGCATATTAATATGTGAAAATGCCGAAATTATTTCTTCATAATGCCGAATCTTTCTTACACTATTTATAGAGCTTACCAATATTCAGTGGGACAAAACTTGGTGATTCCCCATCTATTTTTATACACCGTTGAAAGGATGACGACATCATTGAATCTCAACCTTATATAAATGGATCGAGCGATACCAACATTCATTACACTGTGGTACTTGACTTCTGAGCAGTAACAAATCTGCACACTGATTTCAAAATGAAATATTGTATTGGTTTTCTGATGTTTTGTTTCGTGACTGTGGCGTCCTCTTCAAGGTATGTTCTAAATATTTTACAGCATTATTCTACGCTTTATTCATTATCATGACATTAGGTTCGATTATGTTAAATAGGCAACCAGTAATTCATTTCTTACTCTATAAAATTATAATTATGCTTGATCATGCTAAGCTAAATCCAACCAAATCTATCAGGAGTACAGTCGGAACGTCAGGCTCTCTTATATTTATTACATTGATATGTTCTGCCTAGTCAATTTTTTGTTAATGTATTCATTCTTATTGAGTTGGGTGGGTGTAGACTTTTTTTACTCATCAGGGGGGGGGGGGGGATTGACCTGCATAGAGGGGGAATCACTCATTGATGATTAAATACATTTTTCCTGATGGATACATAAAGGTTCATGATCAGCTCATTCTTAATGTTTTGAAACTTGAATTCCATTACATGGGAGGCCTAGGTGTTATATAGTGACGTGGTAGAAGTACCGTTTTGTGGGGGTTAATAAAGCATTTCCCGTAGTTTAACCCCCAAACCCAATATTACTTATGCCACATCACTATAACACTATAGGCCTATCCTAAAACAATTTCCCAATTTGCTGCGGTCGAGGATTGGAACCCTTTTCCAGGCATTATTAAATCGAGCAATATTTATGCCTACTTCAGAAAAGAACTGCACACCTGGGAAAGTATGATGCCAAGGGCATATTATTTGCACGTAAATCCAATACAAGAGTTCTGAAAATCGACAAAAATATGACCACGGCCTCCCTGAAATAGCTGAGATAAAGTATTTAATGTTTTTGGCCTAATGCGTTAAAGGGGGTAAAATTGACAGAAAAGGGTATAGGCCTACCTTCTTTCTGTTGATAATATTTGCTCGTTTAGGTGGTTAAATTAGGGGCACGTTAAACATTCATTTGAAGGCGAATTTTGGCTTCTAAATAAATAAGGGTGTCTGAAGAATCTTTGGTCACGTGTTCTTATAACTTGTTATTTGACTGGCCCCTAGGTTATTAAGAAAGGACGCAATGTTCGGGTCTAAATGCGCAAATTGCAAATTGCTTAGCCAGTATTTGGAGCTTAGGAATTATGAGAATCTTTACAACCGGGTATAGTTCCTTTTTAGCACTGTATTATGCCTATTCCTTTCAGCTGTCGATGCAATGGTAATTCTGGCTCTACTTCCGCTCCATCGCTGTATCCCCAGTTTACCAGTCCCGCTAGAGGTCCAATAAACAACCCCAACGCTGTCGTTTGCTACTTCTATAGACCGGACAATTGTCTAGTATGCCGAAAAGGGTAAGCTTTAGCTCGGAATGTGTTTCTTTGTCAGTCTGTCTGTCGGTCGGTGGGTCTGTCTCTCCGTCTGTCGGTCCGTCGAGGTGTCTGGGTGGGTATCTGTCTGACTGAATGGTGGTGGTGTTTTGAAAATTCAAAAGAATTTGTCGGTCGGGCCGGAGAAATAGAACCGTGTGATTTCGTCGCTTTAGATCAAAGGAAGGTACATTAACCATGTTAACTTAAACATTGTAAACTATTGAATATTGGGAATTAGTTGTCTCCTTCAACTATGACACACATTCCTGTCAAAACGTACTTTCCTTGTTTAAATGTTATACCCATGACTCGTAGATAGCTTGGTGAAATTGACGTTCTTTTCTTTCCCGATAAAAGCTCGGCGACTCAAAAGTGTTGCACCGAACCCCCTGCGCAACAGAATGATCAGCTCTACGGAGGGCCAACGCCTTATAACGAGTATTTGATTGGGCAGAAATACACCCACAGTTACGGGATAGATTGGCATAATCTGTACCCGAAGAAAGAAGACAGTTCCGGATATTATGGCTACTACCAATCAACTGCAACAGGAAGGTAGGATGATTTATGAATTCATGACATTTAAGCTTATTGTTGTCAAGAATGTCAACTTAAAGGGACATTAAGTGGTGTTGAAAATTTTAAATGTTTAAAAATTTACTTCAGAATTCAAGATGAACATTAAAAATTGCCATTATTGTTGTTTCTACTAACAAAAACACAGCGAAACTTGATTAAAACAGTATTATTGCTATTTATTGAAAAACGCCCTCTATGCAAATATGGTTCGCGTTATGTATCACGTGTACTGCAGGGGATACTGTCGGACGTAAAATGCTCGTCGCGGCTGTACGAGCATTTTTGAATCGACGTTTTCTTGTACAAAGAGGGCTGATTTTTCTTAATCCTTATAATAGGTGTAAGTTCATACATGTAATACAATTATAAAAATATACTAATCCCAGTTTTTATCATAATTGAGGGTGCAGCCTCCAACGCATCTCTTAGTGTCCCTTTAAATGCTAAAGCGATTTTATTTATATACATGTAGGCTATAATATTTATTTATTTTAACAATTAAAGTTAAGTAATAGAACTTCTGGAATACAAGTCGTAACTGGTCAGAAGTCACAAACTGGTCCAAAAAAATGTTTCACTTCTAATAATGTTGAGAAATGCACCAAATCTGATTAAACGGGACAAAACTTAAGTTTTACATACTTAATGACCCACAAACTATATATTGTTGGAAAGCTTATGATTCAAGGTTTTTCATTTTTGCAAAAAAGAATCAAATTATACAGGGTGTGTAAAATTTGTACAGGGTGGAACATAAAAAAGTTGATCGTTTTTGCTCCTCACAAAATATTTTGATAGTTTGTACAATTAGGGTTTAGCTGAAGATAGTCACCAAAATCAGAACAACCGCAGAAGGTGCTACCAAATTTGCTAAGAATCACTTGCCCAAAATGTTTACAGGAAAAGTACAGGGTGTCTAAAATTATGATGAATGCATAAAATGAAGGTTTGTATATAATATTCTATGAAATTAAGTTAGCATGGACTATTTAATTTAAAAGAAAATGGTTATCAAAATGAACTACATGAATATCGTAAGTTCCTTTTATTTTAAATACAGGGTGGTCCAAAATAGGTCTAAATAGCAATTTTTTCATAAATCTATGAACAATTCTGTGAAGAAACCCTTCTGGCTTTTTTAGTTAAATGTTTTACTACCCAGGGTAGAAAAGGACCGAAGAGTCACACAAATGAAATAGAGAGACTGCGATTTGGCCATTGTTTAATCAATAAAATGAATAAAACTGTGTATTTTTTACATTAAAACACTCCCTGAATTGAACATCATATTCTAGTAGAGAATGTCTAGATAACAATTCAATATTATTATTCAAAGTAGCAGGCACATGTTATTAACACATATGGGAAGTTGAAAACTTTCCTATGTATAATTTTAAAATGGCATCAATTTCAAAAGTTCTAGTTTTCCACTATTTTGTGTAGAAATCTATGGGCGCCACATCCATCGGCGCCTCATCCACCGATCCCACCCTTGACTCACTCGACGTTTAGATTGATAACTTCACTGTTGCTAAACATGTGGCTTTAATTCTTTTTTTACTCGGTAGCTGGACAAATTGTCTTTAATATGATACCAAAAATGTTATGTTTTTGTGACAACTTCTATTTAAAATAGAGACACGTATCACGATTTTAAGGATTTTTTGAAACGATCCCACCTTATTTGATATACCTATTAGTGACCTGTGACCAACTCTAAGTTTCAATGCTTTCGCAATCCTCAGACGACAATGTTTATTGATTTATTACATTTTTAACAACTATCTTTTTTTCTGATGAAGGTCCACAATGGGATTGCACCCCGGATCAACAAGTCTTGGATGCGTCACTGTCAAAGGGAACTCATGCTGGAACGATATCGAGCGGATAATTGCAAGTGGTTCCATGACTTACAGGAGTTCCAATTACGATGGTTTCCTATATGTTGTGACATAGGTGGCTCCCAGATGGCGGCTGTTCACGCCGATATTCGTTCATCTAACTCGGTGCAGTGACCTAACAAAGTATTCCATTGAGCTACTGCTCATCACGCGCGTGTAATGTACCTATAAATGCAATACTTCCCGTCTTCACAATTTGGGCAAACGGCCTGCGAGGATGCACAAATCCGCCATTTGTAAAGATGGCGGCCAAATAGAGGGACGCAGGGCGCTAGACTAGGTCCCCGGGCCGCGGCCCTCTATATGGCCACCATCTTGAAATGGTGAACCAAATGGGCCATGTGTAAATAGGGAAGACGGGAAGGATTCACTAGTGCTGGACCTATAGTCTATGAATATGCAAAATAGAGCGTCCTTGATTCCCGGCACTCGCGCGCAAAATGCTACGTCATCAATAGAATATCGTCTGAAGTAACTGCACAGAGTTTGAATGAATGTAGATAAAACACAAGTTGATTGTAAGAATAAAACGTAGACCCATTCTAGAATAGTTTTCATTTTACTCAGTCGTATAACCAAGGGCGTCCCCAGAGGGGTGTGTGTCGGGGGTGTACCCCCCCCCCCCCCCACCCCCCACCACCACCATTAATCAAATCTGTCGGCAAAATCTGCCCTATTAATCAAATCTGTCGGTACAAACGAGCTTCCGTGGGTACATTTTCGATTTTGACCATAACCATTTTGTTAATAAATATTGTCGGTGGGGGTGCTTGCAGTATCGTGCGCAAAGGGGGTGGGCCGTGGTGGCCACGGATTTCCCATTTGTTTGTTGCATTTTTTTTTTCTACATTTTTTGACCGTGCGATTATTTGTGACCGTGCGAAATTTTGTGACTATGCGATTATTTGTGGCCGTGCGAAATGTTTCGATCCAGCCCGCCCCCCCCCCCCCCCCACACTTACGTGAAATTAACGAGGTGACTGCAAACAAATTGGGGCTACCTTTTACTATTTTCTTGGGGTGCCTGTCGGCTATCGGGACCTCTACACCCCCCCCCCCCCCCTCCCCCCTCATTCAAAAGGGTCTGGGGACGCCCCAGTGGTATAAAATGTTTCTTACTCATGTTTTGTGATAGAAAAGTTTAAATTCCCCCAAAAAGACAAGAGGTTGTCCTTAACAATGCCGTTTATAATCCTGTAATCTACATTTAAAAAACGCAGATATGCACCGCACGGCCCACACAATATTAATGTACCGATACAATTTCTATTGACTTGTTTTGCAAAAGCGCTTACATATCCACTGCATATTATGCGGTCTTTTTCATGACACTTCCTCTATAAATCTTTTTGTTTGTGTATTTAAGACAAAAACAAAACGGTATCAATTATATCGGATGCAGCGTTTTACTCAGTTTAACTTAATATAGCTCAGGATGTCTCAGAATGATCTATACCGAGGTAATAACAAAAATTCGGTATGAAATTTATTGATATTGACCGAATTGTTTTTATATTATTCTTGCAGAAATTCCCAGCTTTCTTAGGAATTTTAGATTTTGAAAATCGGACATTTCTGATGGAAAATAGTAGATTCCAAGTTTTAGTAGATTCCAAGTTTTTGTCGAAATGATCCATTATGAAAGTCTATAAAGTCACTAACCCTTTTAAACATTAAATTATTTCTGATATGTTATTTGCATTATTATTGCACCCTCTTCTTATTTTAATTAGCTTTTTGATAACAATCGATTGTTTTGTGCATAGAAAACAAAGCTCTGATTGAATAGTGCAAGATTGGTTTTGCTTAAGTGCTTTTAACCTTCCTTTCTTTGGCGGGAGTTTTGAATATAACTTATGAGGTCATTGTTTGAAATGCTGGTACACTGAAAGCCAAACTGGAGTCAAGTGACTCTTGAAATGGAGTACATCGGCCATGACTCTCCAAAGGAGTCATCTTGACTCTTCAAAGGAGTCATCTTGACTCTCCAAAGGAGTCGTCCTGACTCCCCAAAGGAGTCATCCTAGCCGTCGGAAAGAGTCATCGGTCATGACTCTCCAAAGGAGTCATCCTGACTCTCCAAAGGAGTCATCCTGACTCTTCAAAGGAGTCATCCTGATTCTCCAAAGGAGTCATCCTGACTCTCCAAAGGAGTCATCCGAGCCGTCGGAAAGAGTCATCGCCCATGACTCTCCAAAGGAGTCATCCTGACTCTCTGGAGCTAATTTGCATATTTTACTTGGTCTTATATTAGCCGAGTAAAATGCACAAATCGCTCATTAGCATAATTGCAATGGTACAAAAATTAGCACCGATGCTCGTGTATACCATTTCAATTATGCTAATGTGCTAATTTGCACATTTTATTTATTTAAACCTATTAATTTATTTCAATTAAGTCGATGCCTTAATTTAACACCGTTGAATGTATATTGATATATTTGCATATTTCTCACTGGTTAAGGAAGGGGAGTGATTGCTCACTAAGTAAATGCAAATACATTGAGCAAGAACATAAACATCAAAGAACCAATTACATTAAAGCCCCCCCCCCCCCCCCCCCCCCCCCCCCCCCCCTCCAGTTCTCAGTGTCTTATTTCCCTTTTTTCCTACCTGGAGTCACGGTGACTCTATTTAGCCAGTTGGAGTCATTATTACTCTCGAAAGGGAGTCCAGCCTACATGTGACTCTATGTCAATATTGACTCCATTTGAAGAGTCACAAGACTCCCTTGAAGAGTCATGCATCATGACTCTCCAAAGGAGTCAGTAAATGTTGACTCTCCAAGGGAGTCATGTGACTCTCCAAACAGAGTCAATATTGACATAGAGTCACATGTAGGCTGGACTCCCTTTATAGAGTAACCCTGACTCCAGTTTGGCTTTCAGTGTAGTGCTAGAGAGAATAGCTGTATAAAGATGAATGATGTCAGCCACAATATGAAAATAAGTTTTCATCGATTTTCGATTATGTCTTGCCACAGCGGAACAAAATCTCACTGAAATTAACGGGAATAAGTAGGAAACATTTCCACCATCATATCGCAAGGGTTAATATTTGAAACTCTATTTGTCTTATATTCTATATATTTTTGAAACCCGGTATAGATCATCCTGAGACACCCTGTATAATAATAATAATGTAGCCCATCACATTGCAACCGACCAGTTGTCGACAAACCTAATTTGCAGAAGGAAAAAAACCCAAAAGAAGACGAGAAAGAATAAAGAAAATAAAAAGGAATTTATCATTTCTTTAGATCTCTTTTCAATGTTCAATCTCAATATGTTATGTGTCATTTTAAAGCTAAAAGTTAGGTTTGTAACATGCCTGGTCTGTATGTGTGTTGCGACGTTGAAAACCGACAACTGTAAACTCTTGATGAGACTTTGGTCGAAACATGTCCATTGAGCCAAATTAATAGTAGGCCAGCAACTCATAACTTTAAACCCTTAGGTTCACAGTGACTCTTATCAGCCAGATCTCAATATACTTCACGAACAGTGCAATGCATGCAATTTTTGAAATTTTACTATAAGTACATCCATAATGTGATGTTACTTTCTAGTCTTGCTAGTCTTGCTAAGATTTTAAGACGTTCTTGGACGTTCCTCAATGTATTCTAAACTTTCAGACTGTTCCAGAATTTTCGCACGTTCGTTATATACCTTGTCGAACTTTCCAAAGTTTCTAGATCAGGTTGTAGGCTACATTATTATCTTTACATTTTTTATCATAATTAATAATTAAGTAAGTGTGATTGTTTATTCAATGATAAGTATGATTATAGTAATCTACGAGATTGTAAACATAGGCATAGGCCTATATGAACCAATAAAGACTCTGCTATTTGGGCAGACTAATAGGAGCATATTAATTGATTGTAGTTTTACGTCTCACGGTATGTTACAATACAAACAAAACGGTCTCTTTCTTTAGCGTGTACAAATCTTACTTGATGTCATTGCACACTGACCCTAAATGCTGGTAGCTCGTGTGATTGACGATACGTTTTAGCGTATACTTACTTGTAGGACGCGAACGCCGTAATATTGGTGAATTCAAAGATGCTCGCTGGCTACAGAAAATTGCCATTGCTAAAACAAAAATGGAGTTTTGCGGGGTTTTTTCTGAAAGATTTTGGATTTATTGATTATTATTATAATGGTGGTATGTTTTGAAACATTATGGCGTAAAATTGATTATGTCACAGGCGTGCTTGAATATTTTTCTCGACAAAGTGCTGAGTTATTTTTGAGGCAAGTGGTCCAAAGGGGGGCAACTGGTCCACTTGCAAAAACTTTATCAAAATCGTGAATTTCATTTTGAAAATTAGTTGTTAGTGTCAATGAAACATGACTCGGTATTGAAATGTGAATAGAATATGAAACATTCTGGTTCTTGACATTTTGGGGCATACCACAATTTCTGTTATTAAATGATTACAATATGACATGAAATTTCTTAATGGTTTAAACCTCGGTAGTATCAATTATATCTTTGTTATATTTTGAATGGTGTCTGTAAAGATATTTGCAATGACGAATAACCATAATTTATGCATTTTATTCACTGCTTTTTGTGTATATTAACCATAGGATCATCATTGTCATATTGACTTACTTCCCTGTGACATGAAAAGCTTGCTAATTATCAAGATAGTTTATCAAAAGTACTAAATGATGATTCATTAAGAGATTGAAATCATTAAAGATAGGGTATAGACACATGCAGGCCCGTAACTAGGGGGGGGGGGGGGGGGGGGGGCGGGGGCGGAAGTCCCTTTTTTTGGTACCAATGTACCTTTTTTTGTACCAATGTACCCTTTTTCTGGTACCAATGTACCTTTTTTTTGGTACCAATGTACCTTTTTTTGGTACCAATGTACCTTTTTTTTGTTACTAATGTACCTTTTTTGTGTGAAAACGCCCCCACCCACCCCAATTTCCCAATTTTCCGAAAAACGGCCCATTTCCCATTGTGTAGAGCGTTTTTTCGGGCCGTTTTGGACTCAAACATGTCCTACCACCCCCCCCCCCCCCCCCCCCCCCCCCCCCCCCCCCCCCCCCCCCGCTCTCAAAATTGTCTGAGATGACTAAACAAAATTGGGGGCAACCTTTTACGGTTATTTTGGTACCAATGTACCTTTTCCGGAAAATACGCCCCCCCCCCCCCCCCCCTAAAAAAAACCTGCTTACGGGCCTGGACACATGTATGGGTATCTGAATATCACAACCCTGTAACCATTTAACTAGGTTCATACTGTTTTATCTAAAATGTCCAGTCGAAAACCTCGATCGCCTGCTTGATACACAATTAGTGTTACTGCTATTTACACGTTAACCACGGAAAGTGTATGAAACATGGTTTCATGAGACATATATCGTTTTTACACGTTAAATAATATGTAAAGGTGTTTGTAAAGAATACTGTCTGGTTTCCGTGTTGTCATTCACTGATTTCTGTGTATTCTAACCGTTGGAACATATTGGACCAGTTGCCCCAATTCATACCTAAAGACAAATTCAACTTATCCCACGTTCGTAGGTGAAAAGGGTAAGTAATTCCATCCCAAAGTTTTACTAAAAGCCCTGTATGATTGAATAGGGAATTTCTTTAAAAGTCTACCAAAAGAGGGCGCTATTTTATTAATTGCCTATTATAGTTTTAGCATACCAGTTCAATAATTTTAAATGGATAAACAATACATTTTGAGAGCACAGATTCCCATAAAATAAGTTTTCTATATTGTTTTGATCAAATAATTATAATAAATTCAAACCTTAAATACAATTTTAAATGTGTTTAGAAGCGTAAAAGATCCAACTAAATGTTAGGTTTCACAACACATTGTTTTGAAAAGTTTGCTATTTTGACCAAAATGGACTCAAAATGTGTCTTATTTCAGGCTTTTCAATAATTAAACAACTATTTTAATCTCAAATTTCCAATGTAATCACTAATTATAATATTTTGAATACGATTCGCTCGATATCTCAAAATATAACAGGCGTAAACTTGCGACACGGGAACAACCGTAACTCAAAAACAAAAGTCGTACTGCCATGGGCTTTTGACAAGTTTGAGAAAATGACAGTAGCTACAACACCATGAAGATTTATTTCTGAAACGACGCTACATTTTTAAATTACGCTGCAAAATATCCTGATTGGACGCTTTCTGGTTGCCATGACAGGGACATAGGGAACAAGAAATAAAGGTGAACCGACAAGACTTTACAGACTACTAAAAAATGCTATTTTACACTAATTTTGCCACGATAGAGGTACATTTTGGTTTCAAACGAGCTTCTAACAAAATGTGGGCCACGTTTGCGCTTTGCTATCTTTGTACTGATTTGACCGTCATAATTCCATGATTCCCTTGTTAAATAAACCGACAGTGTCAATCTCAACCGACAGACTCAAATATTGGGGTGCACGCCCCCCCCCCCCCCCCCCCCCCTCCCCCACCCCTTAATTCTAGCTACGTCACTGATTCACATACGGTATTCGACGACGACAACAATTGTATAGGGGTACACAGTGGTGTTGAAGACTTATTTGATATAATTTACTTTAGAATTCAAAATGTTCATTAATAATGGTCATTTTTGCTGTTGCCACTAACGAAATCACGAAAGCAGCGTTATGCCCAGTATATTTTTATTGTGACTGTTTATAGCTGGGAGTACATCACATAGTTTGAAACACATTGAAACACACGTGACCTTAAATCAAGGTCAAAGGTCAATTAAACACCCACGTTGGCAAGGATGTCCACCTACGGGTTGAATTCTCCTAACTCCAAGAAATATTTTGGTATAACTCCCTGTGCCAGCAAAACGGGACAATAAAAAAACTAAACTAAAATGGACCCACGCTCCCCAGCTATTAGTGTCAAATTCTTGTTTATAGCACTAGGACAGAATATTGTAATCGACCGTTTTGTTGTACAAAGAGGGCTGGGTTTTTTTATTACTTACCAATGTAAGTTTATACATGTAATACAATTGTAAAAATTTACAAATCCCAATTTGCATCACAATTGAGAACGCAGCCTCACACATCACTGAAATAAGCCTTAAACTGCGCGTCAAGATCAAGTATTTTGAATG
Organism: Ophiura sarsii; assembly: GCA_035610835.1. Taxonomy (NCBI): domain Eukaryota; kingdom Metazoa; phylum Echinodermata; class Ophiuroidea; order Amphilepidida; family Ophiuridae; genus Ophiura; species Ophiura sarsii. The sequence goes on along the minus strand of CM069459.1, from coordinate 7,713,654 downwards.
TATTAGGATGTAACGTTAAATCTATAATGATTTCATCCTATAAACGTTGGATAAGAAATCAAATTGTATTTATAGCACTTTGCCACGGTATCACAGGCCTAACCTTTATCATCGTGTGTTGACAACCGTAGTCTCTTACATGCTTACGCAACCCTGTGTTTACCCAGAATATGAAGATGATCTCCGAAATCTGCCTTTTCGTACTTTTTACACGTAATCTCGTATTTCTATCAAATATTCAAAATATAGCGTGTTAAAAATAATTAATTTTAAGAAAATCATTGGAGATGAAAAATCAACTCTGATGTATTGGAAACATGTGTGTAGCTTTCGAATATATTACGAAAATAAGGCTCGAGATGGCAGTATTGCCCTGTATGACAAACAGGCAGACGTCGCGACGACGTGTGGTTCTTTACTATATATTGAACAGTGCCCTCTACCTCAGTATAATCTAGAATCACCATCTCAGTTTGTGGTTTACATGCAAGATGGCAATGTAATAGGAATCCCTGTGGTCTAACATAACTCTACGTTCGTCAACTTTGACACTACATGTACTCGCTGTCCCCAGATCCCCAAGGACAAAGACATATGGGGCTCGGGCCTTCGCGGTACAAGACAAGCTCCAGCACTATGGAACAATCTACCAGAAACAATCCGAAGCATCAGGTTGATCAATCGTTTTAAGACATCTGTGAAAACTTATTTGTTTATCCAATACTACAACTGATTTTTAGAACTTTATTAACTGTATTGTATTTTTGAGTGTATATTTCTTCTGTATTTTATTACAATTTTCATATTTCATACTGTGCATTTTAACTTTGTAAATGTGTATTGCTGCTCTCTTTTTATCATATTTTGTTTGTTGTACGGCGCGCAGAGGCTTTTTGTATTAAGCGCCTAAGAAATTTCTTGTTATTATTATTATTATTATAACATGACATTGTGAAATGAACAAATTTAACACGGACGGAAATATCTATTGACACCGTAAAACGTTAATATAGCTATTCTACATGCTTAGAGTAGAAAATGCGGGAGTGGAAAACCTTCAAATCTCATTTATATTAAAGCCTACATCACTTAACACCGAGTAACATATTACATAATATGCTGAATGTGTACACTTTTCTTTTTAATGTGAGATTTTAACAATATTTACAAGCTAATCTTTAGTGTCGCATAACTAGGTTTTATATATTGGAGAGGCGAGAAATAATAGTGAGCCGACAAGACTATGCCTACTAAAAATGTGCGCTTTCACACTTATTTTGCCATGATTTTGACTCTAAACGAGCTCGTAAAAAACTGATTTTGGGGGCACATGCGCGCGTGGAAATGGTATTGGTGTAGACGCTCTTTATTCGCATGATGTGCTATTGTGTTGAATGGTATTTCAGCATTCGAAAACTTTCAAGTTGATACAGCCACCAGTGTTGACATGTTGTCGTTAAGCTTTTGCTATCACTTTATCTTCCTAATCCATACTATAATATAGTATTTCTTAAAGAATATAACACAACCTTCCTTGCGCCTTTGATCTGTCTGCTTCACTAATGCAGCCATCGAGAGTACTACAATAGTTATATTGTTAACGCCAGATAAGTAGAGAGGTTTCTAGTTAATCACCGATCTTTTTCCGATGCTTTTAACAATAGAACGAAATACCGTTGGAAAAGCGCTTTTAAATCGCTAGAAAAATGCTTTAAAAGCACTGAGAGTTTGGATATGGACCCTAAACTGTTTTCAACAAAATCTGTTTTGCAACTTAATATAACAGATTTGCTGAAGTTGCCTCCGAGTTCAAAAAACAAGTGTAACAATATGTGTGCAATTCCCGGGGTACAATTATGTACATTTCACAGGCTTGTTTGTGGACAAACTGGTTGTTAACCTGTCTTTCTTTGAAAGCCTATTTTGTAATTAGAGCTTCAATTTCAACGCCATTTCTTTCACCATCATTATGCCAAGATATTGCAATTTAATAATGTAAAATAATATTATGATGCCTCCAAATATTTGAGAGAAATACCGCTGGAAGGTTTTACACCTTTTCGACCATACGAGGGGGTATCAAAAATTTCTTGAAATCACCAAGAAGTGAAAGAGCCAGAAACTTCTTTTCGATATGTGACCCTTCAGTTATCTTTAAAAAGTCACTGTGCAAAGTCACACATTTCTCCAACTTTTTATTACCTGTCAACAGACCGCCATTGTAGAGATCCTCAGATTGACCGCCATTGATTGATCCTTAGATTGCCTCATTCCCAAAACAGCAATAAATGGTTTAAATTGTTGACAGAAAGGGGTCAAAGGTCATGTAGGGGTCATTAGAGGTTATTCTGTGTACACCCCATGTTACCCTTAAGATTATTGTCACCAAGCTGTATTGTAATGACCTTTGACCCCTTTCTGTCAAAACTTTAAACTATTTATTGCTGTGTTGGTGAATAACCTAATCTGAGGCAATCTGAGGTCATTCCGAGCCACTTCCTGGCTTGTTAAACATCGACATCTTTGTTTGATGTGCATAGAAAAAGAAAGTTGTTACAACAAGCCCAGGTTTTTGATTCCCGCCTGTAATTACTATCATGACTTTCAGCATGTGCAGCTTCCCCCAGCTTGGGACGGTCTTTAGTCCTGGGAACCCTCACTCTCAAGCTGCATTGCTGTCGGCGCATCAGGTCTCTCCACTAACTTTCAACTTCGAAATATCGTGCTGCATCTAGATGTCTAGGCAGTCAGATTGTGTAGGTGGCTCTCAAGACTGTTTTTGAGAGTTCATCTGTTGCCTGTCTAATCTCTAGGTACTTTAAACATAAGAGTTTGGTTGATGAACTCTCTAGACCCAACTTTAACTGGAAAGTATTTCATCTCCCATCCTTCTTCATACCAAACTCTGATACGAAAACGAGTGTAATAATTCTGTAATTAAACCTTCAAAATGTTACGTCAAATTGTAATTTTAAAGGAATAATGTATGACACATAAGTTAAAATAATGTATGACTTTGTTAAAAAGGGTTTGATTATAAAACCACGGATTGTTAACTCTGCACAATGTTCTACTTTTTCAATTAAGATACAGGATTCCTACTTTACTATAAAACACCTTACTATAAAACACAGTCCGTATTATTTAATTATAAAAAGCACCTTGCAACATTAATAGTAAAAGAGTAATATCACATTTCCTATACATTGATTGATAACCAAGCAATGGTTTAAGTATTACCTTAACTATTCGAATCTATTTGATATACAATTGTATTAGACACATGTAGACACAACTGATTTGTAAATAAATCTTGAATGATGGTCTTTAATTCGACCCAAGAGACTCGAATTATTTCATTCGTCATGGAAAGAAGTGGAATCGAGTGATCTATATTCTAGACGTTATTGTTTCTGCTACTGACTAACATTTTCATTTTCCACTCTTTCCCTTCCCTTGGATATATATTTACCTCTAAAGCGAAATATTTTCATTACAACACCTCTCCAACCACTCGGCAACGGAATACTTCTATGATCACCGACCATTTCCCCCGAATTCGGTGTTGTGTTTTTTGGGGAAATGGAAAGTCACTACGCAATATAAATTTATAATCATGATCCTCAGTTTATCATGCTTATCAAATATAAGAATAATACCAGTTGCCATTACTATTAGAGAAATTGAACTTAAATATTTGCTGGCACTACTTCTACACACTTCTCTGCCAGCCACGTTTCGCTCTCCCCGTCATCATCTATTCCAATGCAATTATTTGGATCTCTTCCAGTCTTCCCAAGATCTTTGGCGAATATTATCTCAATCTGCGTCGTCATCTTATCGTCTTCGCTCTTGTTGCGTTTCCGCTGCTGCTGCTGCTGTTGTTGTCGTGATCTTTCCCCAGCGGCTGCGATATCGCATAACATGGCTATTTCACGCTCTCCCTGCGCAGCGATATCGCAAGCTCTCTGCATCTCAATATCGATATCGTCAACTGGGGAATAATCACCCAGTGTGGTCTCCTTTCTCTCGTCGCCGAATGAACTCTCACCCATGGACTCGCCTGATGCCTCCGGAGCACGTGCAAATTCATCCATACCGTAGAACACGTGACCATCAATGTCTTCTAGCGGAGACATCGGTGAGCTACTCGATGTTTCCTCGCCGATACCGTTCTCTACTTGAATTTGTTTGTGTCTTTGTTTCTTACGTGGTTGACATGACCATGGCAATTTGGCGGAACGTATGGCATGGATACTTCGGCGAACAAATGCCCTGAAAATGATAATATGACGTTTAGATTACTTGACACATCGAGTAAATACACTCTTGGAAAAAAGGGTGCTTCAGAGGTTCTTGGCTGTCCCGTATATGGAACCCTTTTTAGAACCTTTATAGGTTCCACAAATAACCTTTAAAGGTTCAAAAAGAACACAAAAAAGTCTTAAGAACCTCTAAAGGTTCTCTACAGAAGTTTTTTTGGTTCTTTAAACTAAAAGAACCTTTAACCCTGAGGGTTCCATATACGGGACAACCAAGAACCACTGAAGCACCCTTTTTTCTAAGAGTGTATGTGTTAATAAGAATTGAGGTTTCATTGCGTATTGCTCTACTTCACAATACAATAGAGCCTGCAGGACATACCGTCGGTTTGGTTACATTTGGCAATTTATTTGGCACACTATATTGAACACATTTCTTAAGATATATTTCTGTCCACGTGAAGTTATTGCACTGAAACTGACAAAGAGGACATTATTTCAGCTCAGGTCCTATTTTTCACACCGATGGTTCCTGTAAAACACACGTAACTGCTACAGAAAAGAAGATCACCCCTTACGGCATTGGCTACGGTTAGGAACCTTTATGGCACTCCACGCCATTTAATATCACGTCTCAAGATGATCACACCTTACCATGCTTACGGCATTGAAGGCAATGGCCACGGTTTGGAACCTTTATGGCATTCACGCCATTCAGTACAGCGTGTATCAGAATGATCTATACCGGGGTAATACGATTTGTTTCGGTATAAACTTAATTGATATTGTCTAAACCGTTTTCATATATTTACGCAAACGCCCAGCTTTCTCAGGAACTTTATATTTTGAAAATCGGACATTTTTGATGGAAAATACTTTTTTGTAACGATAGTATATTTCAGGTTTTTGTCGAAATGATCCATTATGAAAATCTATAAAGTCACTAACCCTTTTAAACATTAAATTATTTCTGAAATGTTATTTGCTTTATTATTGCACCCTCTTCTGATTTAAATTAGCTTTTTGATAACAATCGATTGTTGTATGTAACAAAAACAAAGCTTTGATTGAATAGGGCAGGATTTGTTAAGCTTGAGTGACTTTAACCTTCCTTTCTTTGGCGGAAGTTTTGAATATAACTTATGAGATGTGGGGTTCATTGATTGAAATGCTGGTAGTGTTATGGAGAATATAATAGCTGTAAAGATGAATTATGTGAGCCAAAATATGGAAATACGTTTTTCATCGATATTCGTTTTGTCTTGCCACAGCAGAACAAAAACAGATATCTCAATGCAATTGTTTTATATTTTTAATATATTTTTGTAACCCGGTATAGATCATTCTAATACACCCTGAATTTCGTCTCAAGGATACCTACCTGCATTCCTCTAACTCAATATCAATCACAGCATCCGGGTCTTCCTCTTGTAATCGCGCGATCTCTTCGATCTTCAATTGTTTTCGTCTAAAGAAACAAAATAAAACACTTAAGGCGCTAAAACCACTGGAAATCATGAATACGAGACCACTTCATATCCTGTCCGCAAACCACCACGTAGTCACAAAACCATCCCCAAATTTTAAATTTCTGTCAGAAGTAAATAATCTTAACAATTTGTTTGATGTACCATAGGAAGCTTAAACTATCATTTTGAAACATGCAATGATCTCGGTTGTGGATGCTTGTACGTAATGGTGATGAGAGCTATACGAGTATATTTCAAAAATGTCAAACGTATTAAATTCCATCACCGTATTTGGAATCACCCTGAGAAATGCATTAAATAAGTACAAACATGCCTTGTGGTTCAGTAATCCTTTGAAAGTGAGGAAAGGTTTCTGAAAACTCTGTTTTGTATTATGGTTAAACTATATAATAGCCGCGTGGAAAGTGTTAAACGTCTTCGTATAAGTCACTAACGTACGAGTCCTACGTACTAGTGTAGCAGTGTTGTCTTACCTTCTGTATTCGCATATAAATAAAATGATCGCCACAAGAGCAAACGTCATGCATACACCGAAGAGAATGAGTGCAGCACGTCTCACATCAACTGTTTTGGAAAACAAGAGAAATAAAATAATTAGCACCAACGCACTATCAATTATAAGGAGCTATAAATTAAGGAGACTTAAAAAATGGGGTAAGTTTGGTATCCAAATCATTCTGCACGTTTTCTCTATCCAAATAATGTTTTCCGTTTTATACTGCAAATTATTTAACCAGAGATATGACGCTTTACAATGGTATCGACACTTTTGAGACACCCTGTATTTGCCAAATATGTTTACAGGACTTTCAGGAGAGCCAGATGAAAACCTGAAATTAAACACAGATTTTGACCCAAAGTCAAACACGAAGACAGTGCTGCTTGAACAAAGAATTATCCTAATTCCTAATGATTTTTAAACTTTCCCATAGTTTTTATTGTGGTATTTCATTGGTTTTGTCATCCGAAAAATACTTGGATCAATACGTACCCAAATGTTATTTAATCTTTCCCTTAAATAAATCTTGAGTGTGACATTTCATTGGTTTTTTCATCCGAAAGGCTTTTTTATGTATTAATCTATTTGCCTGAAGAGTGCAGCATGGATTAATTCCATGCTATACGAAACTAATTAGTCATGAAAATGCCTATTGCCTAAAGGTTGACTCATCATTTATGTATATTCGCTTTAGTGGTAAAAACACCATTGAGCACTTTTTGGCAGAGTTTTGACAAATTAATTGTTATAAAATGTATCTATTTGTTTATTACTTCTATTTTTTTCTTTTTCATTTCATACCAAAATATGTCACAGAAATTAAAAAGACGATCATCACAATCAAACAAAAAAACATTCAAAGGCACGGTCCTCCTCTCTAATTTCATTTTTGATCGCCTTACCACCATATTTATCAAATACTTCCAGCGCGTTATGCTTCTCATCATATTTCATCACTGTACTGCCAGTATACTCCATGTCGGTATTAGTTAGGGCATCTTCTGTCATGTCAGTCGTTGCCATGTCAACGTATGTTGGTATTCGGCGTTGTTTATACGGCAGCCTGCTACATTATTTAAAATATTTAAAAAAATGCGAATAGCGGAATGGCGTTAGTAGGCCGTTTATCATACAAATCTCGTAAATTATCATTTCACCTTTTCATGTATATTGATATTGGAGTTAAGCCTAGGGCCATGATGGGGAACTGTCGGTCTCTAAACATTATTCAATGTAGGTACTTTATTCAAAACATGACTACATGTACTATCTTTGCACGCGGGGTTAACAACGATTTTTGAAAAGGCAAGAAGGCGTCTTATACAGTGGCGTAACCAGCGGGGGGGGGGGGGGGGGGGGCAGGGGGGCCGGAGCCCCCCCCTCCCCCACTTGGAACCCTTGCCCCCCCCCCCCCGCTTGCCCCCCCCCCCCCCCCCCCAAAATGAAATCAAGTACGGCTGTAAATGAAATTTACAAACAAAGTACACACCAAATCCCCCCCCCCAATAATGACATCGTGTCGGTTGAGATTGGCCGGACGGAAACTAACGTTCCGTATTCTTACAGCAAAATGTCTGGACACATTTTTTATTCCGGAAAAATTTCACAACCAAAAGATTAGTTTGATAGGGGTGTACATGGTTGTGGTGGGATAAGAATATGTACGTGGATGTGTCCTATTATGTAGGGGGTGTTGGAGTGTGTGTGTGGTTGGTTGAAATAACACTAAATTAGAACTATAAATAATAAGCCCTACAAAACGATTCCGTAATTTTTTGGGGTCATCAACGAGCACTCGAAATCGTGTTTGAGCCACTTTTAGAAAAGATGCTGTTTTGAGATTGAGTCATTTCTATATTTAAACATTTCGTAGATGGATTTGGTGTTTGTACGAGCTTCAAGATAACTAATTAATAAGCTTTCGTATGCAGTTTGCTTTGTCGAATTTGCTTGAGTCTATCCAGAGATATGCTTGTTTGACCATGAGCTAACAATATCAAAACTGTGCCAATTTTTGTAAAGAAATCAAAATTGCTGTTTAACGCTTTGACGAATGTCTTCTTTAAAAACACAAATTTGACTTTCTGAACGAGCGAGGTTGTAATGTCCATCCTGTTGTACGGCTCTGAAACATGGACTCTAAAGAAAGATGACGAGAACAGTCTACCTGTGTTTGAAACGACCTGTCTAAGAAAGATAGGCAGAACCAAGCTTGACAAAATCTGAAACACCGCCATCAGACAAACACTGGGACTCAAGCATAATATCATTGAGAAGATTTCCATCAAAAGACTGCGGTATAACGGACACGTTCAGCGTATGAACCCTCAAAGACACCCAAAAGTTGCAACTGTTGGCACTGTAAGCATGGTAAGTAAACATGGTAATGGTGAAAGGTCCAGAGGTACCCAGCTAAGAGGTGGATGGATGGTATTTGGTCAGACTGTAATAACCTTCGTCTTACATCCTCATCAGAAGAAAGCAGAAAGGCTCAAGACAGAAACGAATGGCGCAACATCTTGCGACGGATGGTATCATTCAACCAAGTTGGAGTGGACGCCATGAAATGAATTAAATGAATATGTATGCATTGCATTATAAACAAGTTTCTCTTTTAAACATACATATCTACACGTATATAGTCCTCAAAATAAGTCACTTACCAGGTAATAAATGTGCTAAATCTCAAGTCATAAGTAAAGTCTAGCCAGAGACATCGGAAAAATGTCACTTGATTCAAGTCAAGCCTTTCTCTCTTTGGGCATTGTATTTATTATCTACAATATAGCCTATCTTTCCACATATAATGTGTGCAAAAAGATTCACCATGTTTTGGTTGTATTTACTTGTGTAATGAACCGACTGCTCTTAATTGGTTCCGCATGACAGTAATTCACATGTAAGAAATCACAAAAAGTGCAGGTTAAATCTATCAAAGTGAATAAAATATGGCTGTATTTAAGTCAATGGCGGGAAATTCCATTGCGTGGTACCAAGGGAATCAAATTCTTCGCCAACATTTCAGCATTCCCAATGGTGACGGCAAAAGAGACGATTATGCACTAACGAGTCAAAAATTATAGAAAATTCATTATCTCTAAAACAATTTTGTTTATATTATGCATATTAAATAGTTATAAGTAACTCAACGCTGCATGTTATTTACTTGGTGCATAAAGACAAGAGCTACAGCAATAATGTCCTGGTATAATTTTTTCAAAATGCGCAATAAAATGGTACAGCCTTGACGCGTTTGATTATTGTTTCGCCATGATTACGTACAACAATGTAGCACTAAAAATGAACCTATTACAATAAATCAAACACTATATGATGCTTTGAAAAGCACACTAGATATCTCGTCATGTAACCATGAAAGCTGCAATAGGGAGTTGCCATTCCTACCAGCTAGTGACCACTCTAGCACATGGTGAAATATTATACGCATTGAGTTGCCCAATTATTCCTTCCAAATAGATAGAGAGTATCAGAGCCTTTAAAATAGTAATAATGATATAATAATATATATTACCGTTCTTATATAGCGCTTTCCACAATGCAAGCACAGTTTTTGGACAACTATTATCGCTGCTAGTTTAGAAATCAGAACCCTTTGGTCGCTACACTAAGACGGCTACCGTCCATCAGTGCACCAGTCTATCAGCACTACTTAGATGTCGATACCCTAACAGCTCCCCAAATATCGCTTGGGTCGACGAGGCAATAGAGACTAAGAATCTTGCCCAGGGATTCAAACACGTTGGTTGTAGCGGGGCTAGAACTCACAACCTTTGTATCATGAATCCAGCGCCTTATCAACTCGACCACACATGCTCTCTCGAGCCTACATGTTATAAATAAACATATAACGATTGGTTCACGCCCTAATGCAACATCATATAATAAACTATCACATCACAAAATATGAAAACGTTTCTCAGTCTCTTAATGGTACGATTTAATTACCCCCGAGTTGTTTCACGCCATTGGGGTTGCAAATTACGAGAATTATATCTTTACTATGTCAATACTCACGTCTGCATTGTGGTCATGTCATCCAGAGGCATCATACACGCTTGGATTGTTTTAATGCCAGCACCAGATCAGACCGGATAAAATGATGTTAAGCTTCTTATTACTATATAATATATTTTGTCTCGTAGTGCTTTGCACCATCAAGGTTTAGTAAATTAAACGCGAGAGACATGCACACATGATAGCTCTATCTAATGAAAACCGTTCCCGTCGGTTGGAAAAAATTCAAGTTAAGCAATTGCGTACGTTTGCCCGGGCATCCCACACGACGAGCGAAAATATAGATCAAGGGTAATTAAACAGGTCACTTATGAAGCTATTATCAAATAAAATTCACCTGATACGCAGATGGTTGTGCTATATTGGAGTTTATTTGTGCATTAAAGCGAAGCACAAATACGAAATGCATTATAGAAGTATAGACATTGAAAGAGCAAACACGGAGGTATAATGGATAGAATCTATCGAATGTCGATATTGTCACATCTAAAAGGTTAAACCCTGCGCTTCGTTATTAATTGGTCCAAACGGGGCTGTTGTCAGGTCTTGTTTGAGAATTCATCGTCAAATCATTTCATTAGTTCGTCTTCCAGGCTCAGAAAATGTCATTATAAATGATGAAGTGCGGGTATGTGCCCACTGTTTCCGACATACATATATACCATACAATATTGATGCATGGCTATTTCTGAAATGATTTTCCATGTTAGATTTTTAATTAAAAATACAAAACCATGCCCAATGGAGTGATAACAGTGTGAAAATAATTATTCTAAAATGTTTCGGTAATTCTTTGAATCATTTAAGTAAAATGTGTCGTTATAGTAGGCTTAATGTCATATTATTTTGAGACACAATGTAGAGATCTAATGGATGATAGCGATATAATACTACATGGGTGTGGTCTCAAATGAAATAATTAGATCATTTGGCATCGACATGCACCGTGTGACAAAAATATACATTCAACGACATGTTGTGTTTACATACAGTATAAGATTGTGTTTTATACATACATTAAACATAAACAACATTTATAAGGCGCCTTTCCAGAAAGATCAAATCGCCATTAAAAAACACAAAAACAAAACAAAAAGCAAATAATGCAAACAGAGTCAATAGCATGGATAGAAATGAGACTTCAAAACCTTCTTGAGACTATACGCAATGTACATGCCTCCCTGATGTTTCTTGGAAGGTTGTTCCACAAGGAGGATGCAGAAATATAAAACGATTTACCCCAAATACAAAGAGAAGTATCAGATGAACGTTTAATAGGTATACTATACTCTATTTGGCCATCTCGAGACAGTGACGTAACTGAACAGGCGCAGCTTTTACGCACGCGTTTGTATCTTCCGCCTTTCAACGCTCGTGTTTGTAGGCCAGCGCCGCGAGTATGCGCGCGCGTTATGTGATGCAATTAGTAGAATACGCGGTTACGTCACTGTCTCGAGATGGCCAAACAGAGTATAGCAGGTTTGAGTTTATCTTTTATGAGAGCGAAAGTCTGTATATTAGGTAATCTGGTGCATTACCCTGAAGACATTTTAGTATGTCGAATCTACACAGATGTATCACTAGGAATGCCTGGAAATGGAAAATCAGCGTTATACTGAAACAACATAATGGGCTAGATGTCCTTTCGTTTCTCAAAATATCTATGTAGTTATGTCAACGTTTTATCTTCCCAAGGCAATATGTCAAAGACCCCCATTACCCCCTCCCCACCCACCCCATTCCCCATCATCGACCATGCGTTTATTAGATGACCTCTTTTTAACAATGTATGACCTGCTTGGTCCTCATGTACACAAGATTTGGTTTTAATTTTTTGACTGGATTTTTGTATTTGCCGAAAACAAATCTGAAACACTCCGCTTTGTTTTTGGGTAAATAAACTTAAGGCCCATGTGGACCAATAACCCCCCCCCCCCCCCCCCCCCCCCCCACCCTTCCCCCTTACCCATCAACTGGAGTGCCCACGACAAAACAAGAAGAATACAATATTACAGTTATTGTGATTTTTATTTTCATTATACATATAGATCTTGTGCCGCCACTGGTGGCTAACTTAAATTCCTGTGCAAGAATTTGTTGATTTACATTCACAGCTGTGTATATTGCTTCGAATGTGCCTGCAATGTCTTTGTGACTATTCAAATAGTGTAACAAACGAGGGTTGGTCAATATGTGATGAAAGTTATCTTGTTATGAGACGCACGAGTGGTTCTTTTGAGAGATAGTGTAATCATTATAAGGTTTGAACCTTAATGTCTTTCAAATAATTCACGTTATGGTTTCTAAGTATGAACTATGACGTCATAGCATTAGCTTAAAGTAAGTAGGCCTATACTTTGGACACTGCCAAGTCAATTATTTGGCGGGAAATTTGAATTACTAAAAGGATTGCACAACATGACACCAGAAGCGGGTAAATCCCGATTTTATTTTGCATCGTCATGACACCTAAGACAATATAACCTTAATCCCTTCAAAGTCCAATCAGAAACATTGAGAAATGCTTAAATCAATGTGTATAATTATATAGAAATAATAGGCATATACGACGGGTATTAATTATAATTAATTATAATTATATTGATAATCAAAAGGAAGATATACATTGATGTATCAAGATATTCAAGATTAAATTTATTACAATAATAACATCGTAACCAAGCCAAATTACAATATAAAAACATAAGAGATTAACATCAAAAAGATACATAAATACAAGAAAAAACAGCGATATTATTTAATATAGGCCTACATAATTATGATAACAAATCCCCACATAAAATTTGAAAATCCCTTAAGAATCCACACACACACACACATCTTACAAGCAAATTTGGCTGCCACAACCTCTTTTACTCCTATCTTTAGAGCAAATAGATGTGTATTGTTAAAGTAATCGTCACATAATTTCAACGGTTTGAAAGCATTTCATGATCCCCTCGATTCCACACAACAATTGACTCAAGTACACACTCCTTTCATTGTTGTATATCCTTTGTTGTATTTGCGATGGTCCCTTCATGTCTTTATTAAGGAATTCGGATCTAAAAAAGAGTGTCAAACAAGGATTAATATTGTGTGTTCTAACCATGTACCAAGTGTTATCTGTTTATATGCTTGCAATGCCAATTTGAATGTGCCAGAATCATCGCTATTTTATCCTCAAAAGTCAATAGAGCATCTCTTTACAACACAGCAAAGCATTATTTTAACAACGGCGGTTTGTAAAGTAATTGCTAGTGATTGAGGTTATATATGGGATATGGGATGGGATTAAAGGGGCACAGAGAGATTTCTCAACAAATAAAATTCCACATTGTTACCTTGTTTAGATAGATGATATACTCTACATAGAAACCCTCTCATGTAAGATTTCTTCAAAAATCATCAGTAAAAATGAAAAATCAAGACATTTTCTCAGCATTTCCAAAGGTATATTAGTGCTTTTCACTTTTTTTGTATTTTGGTTAAAAATCATCACCAATGAATCAGGGAGGTCATGACTATGCATCACGCAACAAGCCATGGGTGGTCTTTAAGGTGTTTTTTAATAAACATGAAACAAATAAGTAAAAAGCCATCTGTGTCCTTTTATTAGGTTAATATCGATGTAATCTACATCGAAACTCAAAACGCTATCAAATCCATGAATTTCACATGAAATACTGCAAATTATTAAGCTCTATACTTTTAAGTGGTAGTTAGTACGTATATAAGCATTACGTATATGTGAAAAACCTAACTTCTGAACAAATTGAGGGCTCCCTCCATGAAGGATCTCTTAGTGCCCCTTTAAATCATGTTTCAGCGTATGTGTATCACCAATCTATAAAGGCGTCCGTGTCGTATGCGTGGTTTATTTCTCAAATTAAAGAAGGTGTCCCGCAAGCACAATATTGTGCATTAATATATGTTAGAAAAATAATGGACGCGTTTTTCAACAATCTATACTTAAATCAAGGAAAATATCAGTATATGCTCAACTTCTTTTTTGCATTGATAAAAAACAAAATATTGCTTGGAAATGAAGAGGTGGCTTTTCAATACCATATTTGTCAAAAGTATACACCATATCGCAGGGATCGCACCAAATGGGTTAACAAAATAGCGCGGAGCTTTCGTAACACTTTGGCCCAAATATTCAAATAGTTCAACAAAATTCCTGGATTTAATAACCATGGCGTCATCGATACAGGGACTTTCGATCGCCGCGAATTTTAAATGTTGCATGTTGAGAGATGGACGTTTTTATTCGTTTTTGTCATAAGTATGTTTCGTTCTATATATTATTACGAAATTTGGGCTCCAAATTTTTTTACATATACAAAATTTCTATTTTACACTAATCGTTGCCATGATTACGGTACATTTCGGCTTCTAACGAGTTTCTATCAAAAAACACTACTTGTGGGGGCACAAGCGCAAAAATGTGCTATCTTACAGTCATAATTCCATGAACCGACGGTGCCAATCTCAACCGCCACGACAGTCAATATTAGGGGCGATCGCCCCCCCCCCCCCCCCCCCCCCCCCCGTGTAAACACAGTGTAAACACGTTATTGAAGAGTTGTTCCTTTGAGCACAAAATGAAGGTGAATTTGGCACATTGCAGGTTGCTAATAGGCCGGGAGCCCAGAAGGTTTAATCAGCTGAAAAGGTACCAAAGGTTTGATGATCTGATAAGTTTAGTTGGGTGCCAAGAGTCAATAGTTTATGTTACTGCCGTCTCGTATCCTGTACGGATGGTCGATAGCGAAGGTCAAAGGCATATTAAAAGTGTTAAAATGGTCCGATTATGTTGAGATGCATATCAAATTCTTCCTGAGACCAAAGGGAACAAAAAATTCAATGGTTGTATTTCCACCTGAGATATAGGGTAAAATAGGTCAAAGGTCAAATCGTGCCTCAAATTAATTGTACAGGGGTCAAATACTAAAAATGTTCCAATTTTAATTAAATGGTCTCAAATTGTTCAGATGGATACCACGAGCCATAAAAAAATAGTTTGCCATATCTATAAGTTGAGCGTCTATTAGTTTCATTAGGTCAAAGGTCAGTACACACTTGTGGTTTAGCTTCTTAACCTTGACCTAATGAAACTAATAGATGCTTAAAATATTGACTCTTGGCACCCAACTAAATTTAACAGATCATCAAACCTTATGTACCTTCTCAGCTGATTAAACCTTCTGGGCTCCTGTTCTATAAGCACTGAAACAAGGGATTGCTACGAGTGAGGTACCGTTAGAAAGAAGAACACGTCAGCTTTTCATTGGTGTGAAACAAAATATGAATATATCACGAAATTTTTGACAAATTGACGATTGATAACACATTTCCGAACTTTTTTTGAGCAGTTTACATATTAATACAAATAATGTATGCGCAAATATAATCTGCATACTGTGAATCTTCTGTGAACCGCGCACTGGCTACAATGCGGTAATGCCAGGCTTGGTTACGAAAAGATATAAGTTGCTTGCGGGACACCTCCTTTAACAACTCTTTCCGATTGCTGACTCTTTTTTTGACGGGGGAGATTAGCGACCCCGTCATTTGAAACGACGTTTCTAAGTCGTAACCTTTTCACAAACCCTAAAATTCGCGGCATTTGCTAATATTAATAACTTGCATTAATCATCTTCTGAAGCGATTTTGTTGTAAAATGTAATTGATATTGTTATAATATGAAGGTAAGAGGACACAGTAAGTTATTTCAGCTATTTGGATGCCATTTAGTAATATACTAAGCTATTTGGATGCTATTTTGTATTATATTATATGATTTAGTAATATACTGAGTCACTGAGTCCACGGCCTCTTTGTTCCGTGTTGCCTTGGTCTCGCAATTAGCCCAATGATTATGGCGAACCCTAGGCTACATCCCCCAGTCATCAATATTACCGTACGGACGCTAAAGCTGTACAAATATCGGAGCCTGCAAGATAGCGACATAAGAGGGCGGCTGAGAGTTACAGTCTAGGTGATTAGCCCAATGATATGGCAACAACCCCTCGACCTTTGCCATGCGACACGAAAACAAGACTAGAAGTGACGTCATGATTATTACTTCTCCGAGATGCGCAGAACTCCGCCATTTTGTACACATTTTAAACCGACAGAAAAATTCTGCGCAAGTACGTGTAAACCAATGGGATTTTTAACTCTGGACGAAAGTGAAAATGAACCGCCGATATTTCAAGATTTACCATACTTTGTTTTAGTTATTTGAAGATGACACTCAATCTTTAGGTTTGGCTTTGATGGTACGTGATCAGAGATCAAGTAGGGAATCTTTTGGCGTAGCACTTTTTGCTACATATTTGTTGCATTAGTGTTCAAAAGTGTGTCGTTATTTCGTGATGCTACATTGGTTAAATCGAACGCTGCGTGGTGGTATGCACTATGCAGGTTATTACGGGGCTTGGGCTCTACTGTGGGTTGGGTTTGGGAATTCACGGAGAGTGAGACTTACGGGATACGGGTACCCGTGACACGCACGTATAGAATGACCCGTGTCACGTAGAGAAAAAGCACGGGATAACTCAAGCCTACTTTCAACAGTCTTCTATCTCCCCCGTCCAGTTTTTTTTAAATACCTTGTTTCACTATTCTTCATGAAGGGTCATCCACAAAATAGTCGTATTCAAAAGTTTCAATGGTTCTTATGTTAATGGCACAAGGTGACATGAAATGTAAGGGTGGTTTAAAACTGGCTGTAAGTAGCGCAACTCCAACCTTCTCCTCTACCACTTATCTTCCTTTCCCCTATCTTATATCTCTTTCATGCATGGCTTCTACTATGCAACTTTTTCCATGCTTTGCTTTGCTCTATACCCAGCTAACCATATTACGTTGTTGGAACGTCGTGACAACGTTTCACTTTCGTATTTAGAACGTTGTGATCAAACGTTAGAAGAACGTTAAAAACGTTAGAAAACGTTAGCAGAACGTTTATTTGTCGACACATTTTACGTCTTATGAACGTTAGTCTTGAACGTTTTCACAACGTTATAACAACGTCCCAAACGTTTAAAAAACTTTCTTCAAATTCTGTTAGTTATACCATTACGTCCAATGACGTTTTTATAACCTATTATTACGTTGTTGGAACGTCGTGACAACGTTTCACTTTCGTTCTTGGAACGTTATGATTAAACGTTCAAAGAACGTTTATTGTCGACACATTTTTATGTTGTATGAACGTTAGTCTTGAACGTTTTCACAACGTTATCCCAAACGTTTAAAAAACTTTCATCAAATTCGGTTAGTTACACCATGGCAACCAGGGAATGGTAGTGGTATTATAGAAGTGGTGGGGGGGGGGGGGGGGGTGGGGGGGGGGGTGGGGGGGGGGGCGGGCTGCAGGGGCCTTGACCTTTTCATGTGTATGTTCTTGCACAATGTATATGGCATTAGTGAACAATGATTTGTCTTTAACCATACATATGAGAACTTTACGTATACATATCAAAATACTTTCTATGGTGTTAAAAGCTGTTAAATGTAATATATCGACTTAAATTTTAAAAAATAGGTTTAAAATAAATACAAGGTGCAAATTAGCTCATTACCATAATTTAAAGGTTACAAACGAGCACCGGTGCTAATTTTTGTACCATTGAAATTATGCTAATGAGCTATTTCCACAATTATTCGACTCATGTAAGGCCAGGTAAAATATGCAAATTAGCGGATTACAGCCCAGGTAACATAATTTGGTTGTGTAAACGTTATATGAACGTCGTGATGAAGCCAGATGTGAGTGATTAAAAAAATTATGTAAAACAGTTACATGTTTACGGCGAAAAATTAAGCGCGCGAAAGTGAAAATCGTCTGATAATAAAATTAATAGGCCTAAATAAATAAATAAATAAAAAATAAGAAAGAAATAAAAGAAATAAATTGATTTATAATCAATTTCATTTGTATACGCCTAGATTAGTACAAATCAAATTTGTAATGCCAATTGTTTTGTATTAAAAATTGATTCGTAATAAACCTTTTCATGTATTTCATTATTTAATTAGTCCCATGGAAACGTTGGAAAAACGTTCTCTGAAAGTTGCAGTTAAGTTCTAGTTTGGTTGCACTTAGGTTGTGGTTAGGTTGTCATTAAAACGTTTCTACAACGTTATTATAACGTTGCGGTTTGGGTGTGATTTTTTGAGCAACTCGCAACGTTACAATAACGCTGTAAGAACGTTTTTAATGACAACCTAACAGAACCTTAGTGCAACCAAACTAGAACTTAAACTACAACGTTCAGGAACATCTTTTTCACGTTTAAAGGATTAAACTAAAACAACCAACTATTTGAGTGTTACAACGTTGTTAAAACATTATGTAACGTTTCCGATGATCAACATGCAACGTTCAGAGAATGATGTAGGAAACTGCAACCGAGAAATACACAAGGGTCATTACAGCCACTCAAGAAGCTGCAGAAGAAGTCATTCCTGTGAGGGAGAAAGAGAAAAGAAACTACTTCTCAAAACACGCCCAGGTTACCAGGGCGAGAACAAAATTGATAAAGGCTTACGCAAAATATCAACTAGACACTAACGATGAGGACAATAGAAGAGATTATAAGGATGCTAAGAAGAGCCTAGGGGAGGCTTATGATCAAGTGAAAGAGAAAGACCTTACCAATAAGCTAAGAGAGGTAGAGGAATGCGCACATAAACAGCAAGCATGGTAAGAGTTGGAAACTGATAAACCAAATATCAGGAAGATTGACAACAAGAAAGGGCAAATCAAAGGATCCACGCAAAAGGAGAGATTAAATAACTGGTACACTCACTTCAAAAATCTACTTGGAAGCCTACCACATATAAGTAATGAGGATGAGAAATTACTCCAATACTATCAAATCTCAACATTAAAGTAGGAACCTTTGACTTGGAGGAATATGAGAAGCTAAGAAGGCACTAGTAGAGGGGAAAAGCTGTGGGGAAGATGGTATTACACCTGAAATGCTCAAAAGATGTGATCTGGACAACATCATTCTTGACTTCTGCAATGATGCCTTGTTGAACGGGAAAAAGCCAGAACAGTGGTCCAATCTCAACATAGTACCAATACCGAAATCAGGTGATCTCAGGCTTGGGGGGCAACTACCGTGGAATAAGCCTGAGTTCAATTGTTGCCAAGCTATACAACAAGATGATACTCAACAGAATTAGACCGGAGCTCGACGTCCACCTAAGAGCTAATCAAAATGGCTTCAGAGTAGGACGTACCACTGTAGGTCATATACTTGCCCTCCGAAGAATTATTAAGGGAATAAGATCAAATAACCTGCCAGCCATCATAACCTTTATTGACTTCAAGAAAGCGTTTGACACAATACATAGGGGACGAATGCTGCAAATATCGAAAGCCTATGGTGTACCTGATCAGCTTACAAATGCGATAGCAGAGATATACAAAGACACCAAGGCAAAGGTTATATCACCAGATGGAGAAACAGAAGTGTTTGAGATACTGGCTGGAGTACTACAAGGAGACACCCTGGCCCCATATCTCTCTGTCATTGTTCTTGACTATGCCCTAAGAGAGGCCATAGATGGCAGAGAAGAAGAGCTAGGATTCCACCTCACAAAAAGAAGCAGCAGAAGAATAGGACCAACCGTACTAACTGACTTAGACTTCGCTGACGACATTGCACTGTTGTCTGAGGAAGTGTTCCAAGCGCAATCACTACTCAACAGAGTGGAGACTTCAGTGGGCAGAGTTGGGCTCAAAATGAACGCTGCAAAGACGAAGTACATGTCCTTCAACCAGACGCAAGTACCTGTGATCACCACAAGTGAAGGCATGCGCCTTGATAAAGTGGAGGACTTCAAATACCTTGGAGCCTGGATGAACAGCACTGAAAAGGACATCAAAACCCGCAAAGCAGCTGCATGGAGAGCTTGTGGCAAACTTAGTCAATTATGGAAGGCTAAATCACTATCCAGAAAGCTCAAAGAGAGACTGTTCATAGCTACAGTAGAATCAGTCATCCTTTATGGATGTGAGGCATTGACAGTCACCCAAAGCTTGGTAAACAACTGGATGGATGCTACACTAGGATGCACTAAGATCTGTGTTCAACATCAACTGGAGTCAGCATGTAACGAATAAGGACCTGTATGGGGACATGCCAAAAGTCTCGGACAAGATCAGAGAATGCAGAGCAAGATTTGCTGGACACTGCTTCAGGGGGTCCAAGGAGCTTGTACACAAACTCATACATTGGATTCCAAAGCATGGAGTAAGAAAGCGTGGCAGACCAGCCCTAACCTACATTGACATACTAAAACGTGATACAGGACTGCAGGTGGAAGAAACCAAGACAGCTATGTTGGAAAGGAAGATCTAGAGAGGCATCGTGGTTCGGAAAAACCATCCGCCATAAGTCAAGTCAAGTAAGTCAAGACATGAAATGTGCTCATTGAGTAGTACACAAATTGGCCGTGTGGTTAACCACCTTTGGCAGTAATTCACTCTATTTGGGCTTATAACGTCTAAATGGAACATATCTTGCGCACACCATTTTACAGAAATGAGAAAAATTCGGGTTTTCTTCTGATATCAAAAGATAGACAAAAAACAAACAAAGTGTTCTGAACAACCACCTTTAAGATATGGTGGCGGGGGGGGGGGGGAGGGGGTTGAGAATGATTGTTTACCAATTTCACAGCGACATTGAAATCCTGCATCCAGATTTGATACATGTGTATATTTGAAAATATCAAGTAAATATCAAGTATATTACATCGTTGGAATCCGTGGAACATGAACATGATGAGCTTCCCAAAAATGTATACTTTTCTTGTCATAGAATGTACACTTTCTCAAGATACAGCCGTTTTATATAAAAAAATATGATTCGAAAGAAAAATCTAGGTGTGACGATAAGTCAGTGAGTTTACAACCCAAGGCCATTAAACAGGGCACTGAGTTGGTTTTTTATTTAAATAGTTTTGTTTGCTGTAAAAATTGGTAAACTCTAAATTCTCAATTATTTTGTTTCAAATGTTCATTTTCAATCATGATCTTTTCTATACTGAGTGGCCAAAAAGGATAAACTTTTTGTAAAAGCAGACAACCCAAGTTATCCTATCCCAACATTGAGCACAGGTGTGTTAACTTTATAGGAACCCTACATTAAAAAAGACACAGATTCTATCAGACTTGTACTGCGCACCTCCCAATGGTGTATTGTGCTTGCATATAATGTCATATTTTATCAAATTACATTGATGTCAAACAAGTAGATTGCCATGCTTAGCTAGTCACACCAAAAGACCATTTTAGCATAGTGGATTTTATTGTAGACCCTTAAGTAATAGTTTACTTTAGTACTGATCATTGCCTTAGAGAGGACTCTCTTCTCCACATGTCACTTGCACATTTAGACAAATCTTGTTGAACATAATTATGTGGTTTGAAACTTATCTTTATCAACCTGTATCCTGTCTTTAATAAAAGCTTACCCTGAGACCACAACTACTAAATAAGAGCATTTTACAAAGGTGCCACATCATGTATCTCAATAAAGTTTTCAATCGTGTCCATACAACTTCCTCTGGCTTCCTATAAAAATATGGGAAATTTCATTTGTTCCTTAAGGTCTTATAATCACACATCTATATGTAATGTAGTCACACATAATCTATGTGTGGTAATCACACATTATCTATGTTAGGTAGTCACACATAATCTATGTGTGGTAATCACACATAATCTATGTGTGGTAATCACACATTATCTATGTGTGGTAATCACACATTATCTATGTGTGGTAATCACACATTATCTATGTGTGGTAATCACACATTATCTATGTTAGGTAGTCACACATAGTTTATGTAAGGGAGTCACACACAATATATGTGTGGTTATTACAAATAATGGAAAAAGTGTACTTTAGGTCCCAGATACTGGTATACGAGTTTCGTTCAATACTGGAACATAAAAGTTGCCAGTATCGCTCGATACACCCAATTGTGTTCAAGTATCGAGCAATACTGGAACGATTTGATGTTCCAGTATCGATTGACACTGATACACATACTACCAATAGTGATTTGTCCTAATATTGAACGATACTGGCAGTGGCGTAACTATAAGGGGGGAGGCCTGCCGGAAGGCTTGCCCCAAAACGAAAATGTAATGAGAAACTATATGCATATGATCAGAGGCCTGTTCTCCTGATGCCCCCCCCCCCTAAATTTGAAACCATAATTAGCCACTGGGTAATGGTACATATTTGTTTTCAATTATCAACTGACACTGGACAGTTGTATATGTGCCAGTATCGTCCGATACTGGAACACTGACATTGTACCAGTATCAGACAGATACTAGTACAGTCCAGAATATGTGACCTAAACTAAAGGGCACTTTTTCCCACGAAATCTATGTAGGTAGTCACACATAGTCTATGTTTGGTAATCACACATGTGGCATCAAGCTCATTATCAACTAGTGCCAGAGTCCTATGTCCAGGAGGACGTCCTATCCTATAGGTCCACCCCCTGTATCTTCCATCTTTTGTCCTGATAAAAGCTAACCACACAACGACTAAATATGGCCATTCCACAATTATGCCACATCAATTACGTATCTCAGTAGCTAAATACACCAAGTTGTTCTCTTATGGCTTTCTTTGGCTTCAATTTTTGTTTAAAGGCATATTATGCGATCTTTTTGAAAGCAGATTTTCTTGCAGATTTACATTTCTAATCATAAATCATGAATATATTCTGAGTTACAGAGCGATATGATTCCTAATTACTTCAAAATCGTGGTTTAAAAAGTGAAAATAAACTGTCCTGCTATTCACTCTAAAACCATGATTTTGAAGTAATTAGGAATCGTATCACCCTATAAGTTTACTCACAATATATTTATTGTTTATGATCAGAAATGTAATTCTGCAAGAAAATCTGCTTTCAAAAAAGTCAAGAATAGAGGGCGTCCCATGGAAAAGATCGAATAATATGCCTTTAAATGGGAAATTTCTTTTGATCCTAACATTTTGTAATCCATAGTTAATCAATCACACATATGTGGCATCAAGCTCATCATTATCAACTGGTGCCGGAGTTCTGTGTCCAGGAGGACGTCCTGTAGGACCTACATTGGCGTCCTGCGTCCTTCTTCCTGATGACAGTTTACCCTGAGACCACAAGGACTCAACAAGACCATTCAACAATGGTGCCACATCGTTTATCTCTGCAAAGTTATCCACCGAATACAACAAGTCGTTTTCTTGTGGCTTACAGACATTCTTAACTTTTAATATAGGAATTTGCCATTGTTCTTGAAAATCTTGCAATTCCCGTGAGGTGATCTCACTGTGGCTGTACTGATCATACTTAGTACCTATGACTATCTTGATGTAGGTGCTGCCTGATTGGTCAAGCCGGGTCATCTGATTGCGAAGATCTTCAAAACTTGGACGGTCTGTGAAGGAGAACAGGAAGAGGATGGCGCTAACACTGTCCTGACAAGCCTGAAAATTCAAAAAATGTAATAGTATGTTAATCCTTTGAAGACTCTTTATATGATACAATTACTGAATATTTGATTTCTTATAATAGAGGCCCTGCATATGACGTAGTTTACCGGAATCATGACAGACTACTAAACTTTGTTCACTAAAACTATAAGAATATCCCATTTCATTCATGCAAGTTTACATCACTTTGAAAAATCCTGCATCAAATTCAAAGAATAAACTGAATGGATTGCAGTACGCCATGCTTCCAGTAGTGAATGGCGCCTAGTTGATTCCTTTCTTTAAATGAATGCGTACAGGGCCTCTTTAGGTGGTATGGGAATAGGATGATTTATATGACAATGTCCGTAATATTTAACAGAAAGTGTAATTCTATTGATTTGGTAATAGTGGAAAAAAGGTACATAACTGCATGACAGGGAACAATTGCATAATTGATCT
This sequence comes from Ophiura sarsii, assembly GCA_035610835.1. Classification (NCBI taxonomy): domain Eukaryota; kingdom Metazoa; phylum Echinodermata; class Ophiuroidea; order Amphilepidida; family Ophiuridae; genus Ophiura; species Ophiura sarsii. Next base: position 7,689,392 of record CM069459.1, on the reverse strand, counting down.
CACAAAAGTATTTTCATCAAATCACTAATCGACTGCGGCCAATCATCAAGAATTTACATAACCTTTTCCAGTAAGGGTCTCAAAATTAATGACCTTTTAAAAAAACCAAACTCATGAACTGATGAATTTAAAAAAAGAAATACCAGGGTGTCTTAAAGTATTTTATCTGCATAGTATGCAATCTTGTTCATGGAATACCTTCTATCCTTGATTTTGTCATTTTAATGTAGGTTTATTGCAAACTTTAATTTGTAAACATAAAACTAAAATATCTTAAAAGTTGCAAATTTATAATAATCACAACAACATTGAAACCTTTCTCTCCCTTCACCATGTTCACTTCATTAAGCTCATTAAACTAGGCGTTTATATGAAAGTGCAGTTTTACAGTTTGTAAAACATTCTTCTGTATTTTGGCATGACAGAGAGCTGTAATCAACACAATTCTACAAGTTTTCTCTATCCAAATATGAGATCTGATCCCATGAAGCCAGGATCAAGTTGGAAAATTGATTTTGAATCTTATTTCAGATTTGAATTGATGAGTTTTAAAGCTTTGAAATGAAGTATCACAGTTTAAAATTATTAGTTCTTCTGTAGGCCTACTTCAAAAATCTATATTTCACTTGAAAATGCTTTGTTTGTTACTAATTTTGGCATATTTAAGGGGCATTGAGAGATGTATCTATATACTAAATGAGCAAAGATAATCATCAACATAGCCCAAATCCAAAATGTCATACAATTCAGACATCGCCTTCATGCCAAATAATGGCACTTCCGGGTTGAGATTTGCCGCGAAAGTCCACGAGTAAAACGATAGCATAACTTCCGAATTCAGCACCTAGTTTCGATATGATCACACCAAAACTAAGAAAATCATGAAAGTTTATATGATGAACGGCAAATGTTGGTAAACTGTTTCAGATAGTAGTTAGTATGCCTAAGTAATACTTTGATGCAAAAAACTGATTTCCAGGATAATGTAGGGCGCACTCCCATACGTTTCTCTCAATGCCCCTTTAAATGACCTGCATTTGTAGTAGAAGGCCATATATGTTTTCAGTTTTATATTTTACAGAAGATTATAAACCTTCAAAAGGGTATTGAATCTCTATGGACAACCTGTCCCTATAACACTTTCCCTGCCCACCTGTTTCCTTATCCCATGTTGATTTGATTGGTTAGTTGTAGGATTATATGATATAAGTAACCAATGAGAGACATGAAAAGAAAAGCTCAAAAAGTGTGTACTAAGAACGTGTAATGTTCAAAATCTGCGCTTACGGCGTATTAATCTTAGTGATTCGGCTTAAAACTTTTTCGCTATGCTTTATGGGAGTTGTTGACAACATGGACGCTTCTTGAGCGAAAGGACAGTGAATTGATACCGTCTTTTACACCACATTTTTATTGCTTTCGACATATTTACTGCATAAATGATTCCAGAACACGATAACGGAGATATTATACATTAAAATGAACAAGATCAGATATTCGTCACCGTTGTTATATTTCGTCTTGAAGTGTTTTGGTAAGATGTAATCTTAACTTGATCAAGGAATGCACAAACTAGCGTCAAAGTGAACAATTAGGTAAATTGTGTGTCGTACCAACATCAAATAAAGCGATATTCTTGTGGAGTCATCAGCGATTCAAACCAGGGTAATCCCCCCATGTTGTCATCCAAACTATGAACTATAGAGTGGTCTTTTCCGGAGGCTCTACTCTTACAGTAAAAGACGTGAAATTCTACGGTAAAACTGATGAATAAATGTAGGCTGCAGTGAATTTTGATTTTGTGACGTCACTCTCCGTGATTTCGTGAAATTCATAAAGTGAGGGCGCCCCTGCCAGACGGTGTCGGACGCGAGTTTTCTTCTTGATTGATATCAATCCAGTTTAATCTAGAAAGTGAACAAGCCTACTTATCAGCTTTATGAAGAGATTTCTCCCAGAACTTATTGTTCTTGGGACTCCCCTGTCGAAGCCTGCTTACCGTGGTTCGATGTTTTGATCTGACTAATTTGCATCTTCCCCGGAGATGCGGGCATTCCAAACTGAAGTATTTCTAATATTTCAAACTAGAAACACGGGTCACCCTGACGTGACGTCACCCCCATGTCACGCGCCAGCCCGTCACCCAAATTTCGCTTGGATACCTCGCAAGTAATCCAAACTACTTCTGCTTTTTATCGCAGTGGGGTCGGGCGGCCGGGCGATCAAAACATCGAACCACGGTAAGCAGGCTTCGACAGGGGAGTCCCAAGAACAATAAGTTCTGGGAGAGACTCCCCTGTCGACCTGCTTGCCGAATGGTTCGATGTTTTGATCTGACTAATTTGCATCAACCCAGTTTAGCACAGAACACTGGAGGAGGTGCGAAAAAAAGCCAAACACTGTGTACAGTATTTATTATTTTAAGATCAGATCATTAAACCCACATCGCCATGATGTCAAGGTCAAATCGAATCAAGGTAAGCTTAGTCTCAATTTCGCGTTTATCAAAACCGAAAAGACTTAGCTCAACCTCAAAATAAATAACTGATAAACCAACTCACCTAATTTCTTGGCTGTCTGCCCGACGGTCTAGCTAGGACCGTACGGGCGAACTGTCCCCTGAACGAGTTCCCGCCAAAAGCCCTGTAATAGGCGGCGGAAAATGTCGTCGTGGATTTCCAAGAAACGGCCTCATAGATCTCCTTCACGGACAACCCCCAGTGGTATGTCCATGAAGTTGCAATACTACGTGTCGAGTGCGCGGAGGCACGATCGTCATAAGTAATTGCCTATGAGTCTCTAACTATCTGAACTAGTCAGCGTGAAATAGTACTTTTCGTCGCTGGGCTGAGTGGCTCAGAGTGTGTTAAAAAGAGCTGATCAATGTATTTTTACCACGTACTCCGGACGTCTTACCTGAGTAATACCTCAGACAGCGAGCGGGGCACCATAACCCGTCATCGTGTACGAACGAATTCGAACTCAGAGAGGGTAGGTAAAGGGTGGAAAACGAGTGCGTACTTGTTTCGTTCTACGCCAGAAACCCTGGTATAAAACAAAGTGTAGCGCCCGCGCGAGAAAGAGTCATTGGCGAAAAAGACAATGCGAGTTCAGAACACCTTTGCGCAGAGGCAAAGGCTACGAGAATTACTGTTTTCAGAGCTTATCCTGAGGGTCGACGCCTTCGCCGTAAGGCTCGAATGGCGGACCCTTGAGATAGTTGAGAACAGTATTAAGCTCCCAAGCAGGTACGATCTTCCTGGTTGGAGGCCTCTCGTTGAACATCTCCTTCAATAGAAGACTGATCTCTCCGTCGTCCTTGACAGAAGATCCGTCCTCAAAACCTACATGGACTGACATGATTGCGGACTATAATTCCGGACAGTAGCTGCCTGGAGTCCTGAATCAAACTTCTCGGTTAAAAAATAGCGAAAACGCTATTTACATCTGCTCGAGTGGGAGAGATATCTCTCTCAGTACACCACTCATAGTAGGGAGCCAAACGCTTAGAGTAAGTCTTGAGCGTGGATTGGCGTCGACCTGAGGCGACCAAGCCTGCAGACCTTCGAGAAAAGCCTTTCTCCTGGCATCGTTGCCGGATAATGGCCAAACAGTCAACCGTAGGTGCTCGTTCGGTAGGAATTCGCCGTGAACACCCTGCCTGAGCAAGTCCTGAAGTGGAGGTAGCAACATGGGGCGACCCACAAGAAGATCTACCATCGGTCGAAACCACACGTGTTTCGGCCAGAAAGGGGCTATGAGCAGGACGTAACAGTCGTCTCTTGCCACCTTTTCTACCACTTTTGGAAGCAGCGAGATTGGAGGGAAGGCATAAGCCGTCAGTCCCTTCCAATCCACTGACAGAGCGTCTGCGGCGTACGCCCTCGGGTCGCGAGACCGAGAGCAATACACCGGTAGCTGTTTGTTCTGGTACGAAGCAAACAGGTCGATCGCTGGGTGACAAAATCGTACAAAGATTGTCTGTGCTATCTGAGGTGCTAACGACATTTCCGTAGGGCCGGACGTTCGTCCCCTGGAAAGATCGTCTGCAAGGATGTTCGTGACACCCGCGATGTGAATCGCCCGCAGTATGATCTGCCCGCAGTATGATCTGGTGATCTCGACACCATGTGATGAGTCTCATGGTGAGGTAACAGAGGGTGGGAGATCTTGTCCCGCCCTCCCCGTTCAGGTAAGCTACCACTGTCGAGTTGTCCGTCTGGACAAGGACACTGTGTCCCTGTAGATCGGATTCGAACCATAGGAGAGTCTTCTCCACTGCCCAAGTTCGAGCAGATTGATGTGTACCTGAGCCTCTATGCTCGACCACCGGCCAAAGGCCCGGTTGTCTAGCCAATGGCCTCCCCATCCCGACAGTGACGCGTCTGTCGTGATGACACGACTCGTCGGTGGGGATGGAAAAACCATCCCCACTGTCAGGTTGGTAGGTTGGTACCACCAGTGGAGTTCCTCCTTGATCAGGTCTTAGATAGGAACCATCCTGGACACTGAGTGAACACTTGGCTTGTAGTGCGCCAGCAGGTGAATCTGAATTACCCTCAAGGAACCGACAAAGCGGAATCAGATCTACCATGCTGGCCACAAGGCCCAAAACTTTGAGCCACGCTACCGCCGGCGCTACACTCGCTTCCGCTAGGATGCGAGCGCAAGCAGCCATGTTGTTTACTCGAGCCAGGGAAGGCATAACCCGACCCTTCGACAGGTCTAGTCGTGCCCCGAGGTATATCGGAGACTGAGTCGGAACGAGATAGGACTTCTTGTAGTTCACTACAAAGCCCAGTCGCGTAATCACCTGGATGACTAGCTGTATGTGGTGCGCTGTCTCTTCTCGAGACTTCCCATACACCAGCCAGTCGTCCAGATACTGACATATGTTGACGCCCCGGCGTCTCAAGTATGCTCCCACCTCTCTCACTACCCGGGTAAACACCCTGGGCGCAGTGGAGAGGCCGAAGGGCAGACATGTGAACATGTACGCCTGGTCTTGTACGTAACCATTTCTGGTCTCAGGGAGCAAACGGAACGTGAAGGTAGGCATCCTTGAGGTCCAAGGAGGCTGCCCAACACTACCTCGTTCACGAGGAGTGATCGAAGTACTCTGTCGGCAGGCAAATGTGTTCGCCTGCGACGCGAGTGCGGTGGCGGGGTGAGAGTAAACTCGATCTTGTAACCCCGCTCGACCGTCTCCAGTAGCCAGTTGGACGGCGAAATGGTGATCCATTCCGCGCTGAACTGCAGCAAGCGCCCGCCCACCGGTGGATACAAGTCCACCGGTGACACCACCGTCTGCAGAGGAGCTAAGAGCTCCCCGGACGGGTGGATGGCAGGCGCCGTACCCTCAGGAAGAAGGCTTCTTACCAGAGGTCCTCGGGCGTTTACTGCCCTTGGACGCTGCCGGCTTAGAAGACTTCCCCGGCCACCACGGCGTCTCTTCCCAGAGGAAGGAGCCGAAGCGGCTGCGGGCAAGGCTACCGAAGGAACCGCACCTGAAGAACCTGAAGTGGAAGGCTTCGTCGAAGATTTCCGTTTACTGGATTTCTTCGACTTCTTCTTCCTCTTCTGGGACTTCAACGCCGCCTCCGTATCTACCAGTGACTTCTCATCGACTACCTCTCTCGCTCGCTGTTCCACCAGCTCGCAGAAGCGGTTACCGAAGAGAAATCCCTGAGTAGAGAGCTCGACCTTATTGAGCGAGTCAGCGAACTGCTGCCCATAGGTCGAGCTCAGGAGGGAGAGTGCGTTCGATTGGCGTAGGGATGTAAGGCGGTGAGCCGCAGACATCGAAGATTGCAAAGATTTGTGAGAGAGATCTGACAACAGATACGCCTCACGCGCAATCTCCGACGCCGAGCCTGATCCCGCAGCAGTTAACCTTGTAAGGTGTTCCGCTACAGTAGAACTGAATGCAGAAAGCCGGATAGCCGCCCGTAGGCGACTGTCAACGGATTTCAAACACTCCTCCCAATACGGGGAGTACGTTCCATGATCAACCTTTCCCTCAACCGGAAGGCGTTTATGTATCTCTGGGTCCATGGTAGGCACCTTGAGATACTGGTTAAAATCATCGTCCGTCACTAGACAGCCCTTCATGTAGGCCTTCTTAGACGGAGGAGACTTTGCCGCCTCCCAGACAGACGCCAAGTCTGCAGGAAGTGTCAGCGCTGGCTCAACTGAGTCCGAGAGTAATGGGTACGTAGCGCTAAAAACACTAGGTGTAACCGCTGGACGACGCGACTCGTAGGCAATGCCTAAGTCCTGCGCAACGCGGGACAAAATCGAGTGCGTGTCTAACGGAAAGCCATTAACTCTCTCCTCAGCTGGTAGCGGGAGAAGAGGCACAGACTCGTCGGAATCCGATTCGTCATCCTCTCCCGACCCCTTTCCCTCGCCCGAAGAGTCAGACGAACCCGACTCGGATTCATCCTCACTCTCTGGACGGGCATCATCCGCACACAAATCCATGTCCACCGCGCCGGCAACCGGCACGGGGGCTTGGACGAGTACTGATGAAGAGGGGGTACTCCCGCCGAGATCCGGGTGAACGGGGTTCACCGTGGGATTCCCAGCACTAACTACCGACGGAACTTGAGGAGGCGGCACGCTCTGCGCCTGAGAGGCGAGCTGCATGCCGGCTGGTTGTCCAGACTGCCACGGGTAAACCATACCCGGCGGCTGTCCGTACTGCCAACCTCCTACACCGTACGGATAAGCGGGAGGGCTAGCAGCCTGCGTAAGCAAAAGGTTGTACGACCCTTGCCATGCTGGTGCTTGCGCCCAAGGTTGATATGCTTGGTACTGGGCCCAGGGCCCTGCACTCGGCATACCGCCTGCCGCTGTTGCGTAACCACTCACTCCCCCCCTTGCTGCAACAAAGCCTGTTGCTGCATAGGAGCGTTAGAGTAGAACGCATGAGTATTATCCGCAGCCACCGAAGCGGTTGGAATGGTACTCATCATGGGATAAGCTTGCCCTAATCCTCGATCACCGTGACCGGGAGGATAATGACTGGCAAATCCACTAGACATAATACCACCATTCGGCGTGGACGAGTGAGCACTCAATCCTGCCTGAATAGGGCGATTATGACTAATCCCTCCCTGGTTATCAACCGTGGCTAATCGTAAGCCGACAGGAAAACCGGGGGGCGGGGGTAGATCTCGGAGAGTTCTACTAGCGGAACAAACAACGGCAGGCTCAGGGCCGCCCGCCATCGTTGTTACCACCGACTGGCTGGTAGGTGTACCCATACTACCCGAGGTAGCTAGGGCAACTCCCACCGCCAGCGAGCCAGTTACTAGTGCGGGGGCGAACCCCACACTCTCACTGGCAGAAAGCGCCGTAGCTGCGGGCACCGATTCTCTCGGACCGCTGCTACTGGCACCCGGCGTGAAAGGTACTAACTCAGGGGTCGACATAACCCCCGAGCTTTCGCCTAGCTCGCCTGACGGAGTAGTGTACTTAACGGGGACCAGTCCCGCCTTTCCACCACTCACGCCGACCGTTTCTACATGCCGAACAGGCCGAGCCTGATCGTTAGCCGAAACAGCCACGGAAGCTCCGGTAACAGAGCTTCCCTCCCCCGTGAGAAGGAGGCCGTCGGACGAACCGACGGACTTTCTACCTACAACATTAACATTAATACTGCGAGTGCGTAATCCCTTAACAAAGCCTATCTCCAGTGCATGAAATGGACAGCAGACAGACCTACACAAAAGGAATCACACTGATCGGTGCGTGAGCACGATCGGTGGGCAAGACATAACCTATGTGAATCCCAAATAGGAATAAGAACAGGGCACTCAGTACAATGGTGCGACATGACTATGGTACGCAGATGCTAGTATAAGTTATAACACAGATAGGTAGGATTAATCAAGCGCTAGCGGCGAAAAGTACAAGGCTGCTGGCTGATTGAGTAATGTAGTAAGACGAATTTAGTAATCGATCTATTGCAACGTGAATAAAGATATAAACTCAGTCAAACGCGTATAATAAACACAGGTTATCAACCACAGAAGGGGATTAGCCGTGAATCTGACTATATATATGTCACTGAGGGCTTTCTGTCAAAAGCTGTATAGGATACATAATATAGGGTATACACGTTAGTAACTACATTACACAGACTACATCGATTTATATAAAGATACATCACCAAGATCCATAAACGATATTGTCCGTCATAAATAATAATAATCCCAGCGATTCCAATACGAGTTCAATAAAGATCCAAAGCGTATCCGGACTTGCGGAAAAATATTATAACAAAAACAAAGAGCCGCCATATTGCATACGTCACAAGTAAAATGGCGGACTCCTCGGAAAATTTTAGAATTTTACGTTCAGTCTTTAATTGAATTTGGTACTCTAAAAGGTCCGAAATGAACCAAAACGGTCCGATTTAATAGCGTAGAAAATCCAGAAAAACCGCCCACACGAATTATGCACGCCAGTGTCAAAATTCTCAACTCAAGGATCCGTAAATCCAGAATACAGGGAGCTCCGCGAAAACACAACTTGCGAGGTGTCCAAGCGAAATTTAGGTGACGGGCTGGCGCGTGACATGGGGGTGACGTCACGTCAGGGTGACCCGTGTTTCTAGTTTGAAATATTAGAAATACTTCAGTTTGGAATGCCCGCATCTCCGGGGAAGATGCAAATTAGTCAGATCAAAACATCGAACCATTCGGCAAGCAGGTCGACAGGGGAGTCCATATGAAATAACTTTGTGAAATAAAGTGAACAAGCCTACTTATCAGCTTTATGAAGAGATTCATATGAAATAACTTTGTGAAATAAAATTCTGTTAACCGGTCCTGCCTGTGGTAAACACTTGTGCTGGCTAATCGAGTGGCCATCGGGAAGTCAGGGTGTCTTACACTTGCTGGTTACAGAATAGAGATATCATACAACAAGTGAAATACAACATAGTATTAGCATATAAACGAGGATTTGCATTTATTGGCCAATGAATACTCAACTTCAAGTCCCGGCTTCAAGTGACGAGTGAAATTCTGTTATCTGGTCCAGCTTGTGGCAGGCATTTGTGCTGGCTAATCGGGGGACGACTCGGGAAGTCAGGGTGTCTTGCACTTGCCAGTAAATAACAGATAGTGAACATAAATATTGAAACAAATTCAGTATGGCAGAAGCAAATAACTTGCATTCCTATTGGCTACGTGATCATCATGAAGATGAAAAATCAGATCATGAAAGTGAACAACAAAGGGATTATTCTAGTCAAAGAAATCCCTGTGAACCTGCAACAGTGAAAGAAAATTCTACAGACTGTTATGATGATATCAGACCAGGTGATAGTGTATCCAGAGCAGGGTCAGCGCATTCCTCACGAAGAAGTAGTACGTCATCGCAAAATTCATCGAGAAGTGCCAGATCCCAAAGAGCTTTAGCCATAACAAAGGAAATACAATTAGCAGCCAAAGCCGCAATACTCAAGAAAAAATATCAACTGGAAAAGCAAAAACAAGAAATTGAAGAGAAAATTGCCATGGAAGAATTTGGAGCAATGCAGCGAAGGAAAGAAATAGAGAGACAAAAAGCAGAATTGGACTATCAAACAGAGGACATGATCATCCAGGCTAATTTGGAAGACAGGAAATTCTTGACTATCATGGAAGAATCCACCAAGAAGATTGATGGGCACTACCAGACTAAGTTGCCTTTGAGAAACCAGAATAACAGCATGCCCAACAACCGCCTGCAAGCGATACAGTATGCGAACTCACTAAAGAAAAGACTGCTAAAGAATGAACAGTTGCATAAAAACTATGCAGACTTCATGGAAGACTTAGAAACCAAAGGATACGCAGAGAAGATCCCAGAAGAACAGAAAGGACATCCAGGACAAGTTTGGTACATCCCACATCATAGCGTAGTACATCCAAAGAAACCAGACAAAACCCGAGTCGTCTTCAATTGTCCTGCAGCCTGCCAAGGGAAATCACTAAACAGTCAGCTGTTGCAAGGACCAGATCTTACAAATAGACTGATCGGAGTTCTTCTTCGCTGGATCCAGGAGAATATTGGAGTCATGGCAGATATCCAGGAGATGTTCTACCAGGTTCGAGTCCAGGAAAGTGACTGTGACATGCTGCGATTCCTATGGTGGAAGAATGGGGATCCCCATAGACAATGCGCTTGAGGAATACCGCATGCATGTACATATATTTGGTGCAGTGTCTTCTCCAAGTTGCGCCAACTACATCCTGAGAAAGACTGCCCTTGACGGTGAACTCAAATATGGAACTGATGTTACAAATGCCATTCTGACAGACTTCTACGTTGATGACTTCCTGAGATCGTTTGAAAAGGAAGATGTAGCTATTGAGATGGTTCGCAGTGTCAAAGAGTGCCTAGCTGAAGGAGGTTTTCGTCTACACAAGTGGATTAGCAACAGCAAGAAAGTCATTGAATCCATCCCCATAGAAGAAAGATCTAAGGAAGTGAAAACACTAGACCTGCGCAGTGACAGTCTACCGACAGAAAGAGCCTTAGGACTACAATGGAATGTTGAAGAAGATACTCTAGGATTTACCACTAGTGAAGTGAACAAGAAAGCTACTAGGAGAAGAATACTATCAGTCATGAGCAGTATTTATGACCCACTTGGTTTTGTATCACCATTCACACTGAGAGCGAAGATAATCCTTCAAGAGTTATGCCGTGAACAAGTGTCCTGGGATGAAGAAATTCCAAAGAAGTACAGACAACAGTGGGAGGCATGGCTACAGGAATTTAGCAAGCTGGAGAACCTCAAGATTGACAGATGTTACAAACCATGTGAATTTGGGAACCTGACCAATGTGGAGATTCACCACTTCACAGATGCCAGTGAGGTGGGATATGGTGTGGTAAGCTACATCAGATATGTTAACAGCTGTGGAAAAGTACACTGTGCCTTCTTGATGGCAAAAGCAAGAGTTGCCCCAGTGAAGATTGTAACCATCCCGAGACTAGAGCTGAGTGCAGCCACTACTGCTGTGAAAATCAACCGTACACTAGAGAAGGAGCTACAAATACCTGTGAATGACATTCATTATTGGACGGATAGCCAAACCGTGTTGAGATATATACACAATACAAAGAGTAGATTCCAAACCTTCGTGGCAAATCGAGTGGAGACTATCAGAGATGGATCCCAACCAACACAATGGCACTATGTGAAGTCAGAACAGAACCCAGCTGACTATGCATCTAGAGGACTAACAATGACAGACCTTCTGAAAACACACAGCTGGCTCCAAGGACCACAGTTTCTATGGAGCGAGGATTCCAGCTGGCCCACATGGCCAATGAGTGAAGAGTCTACACAATCCATGGAAAAAGACCCAGAAGTAAAGAAGCCCAAAGTACAGAAATGTGTGCCAGCGGCATATGTGAAACCAAGAAACATGAATGAAGAGGAACCAGAAGATCCTGTTAACAGACTGATGGAACATTACTCAGATTGGAGGAGATTGAGAAGGAGTGCAGCCTGGTGGATACGTTTGAAGAAACTACTTCAACTTAGAGCCAAAGGTCAAAATGACAGTCAGCCTAAATACTTGACATGTGAAGAAATACAGGAAGCTGAAAGGTATATCTGTAGATATGTCCAGCAGTCAGCATTCCAGAAAGAAATATCTGCCCTCTCCTAACACACCAAGCCTGATATAGCAGCACAAGGAGACGACAAAGTCGAACATTGTGAAGACCAATGTGTACCACAAGATGTGAATAGACTGATTCCAAAAACTAGTGGGATAGTTAACTTGGACCCAGAATTGCACAATGGCATGTTGAGAGTAGGAGGAAGATTAAGAAATAGTCACCTGCCTCAGAATGCAAAACATCAGATCATTCTACCGAAAGATCACCATGTATCCACACTGATTGTAAAGGATACACATGAGAAAGTTGGACATCAAGGGAAGAACCATGTTCTTGCTGAACTTCGGCAGACCTACTGGATCTTGAATGCCAGAACAATAGTGAAGAGGGTACTACATAAATGCAGCACCTGCAGAAGGTACCAAGCCAACAGTGAAAAGCAGAAGATGGCAGATCTTCCTGAATGCAGGGTGGTGTCACACGAACCAGCCTTTTCAAGAACAGGATTGGACTACTTCGGCCCATTTGAAATCAAACAAGGAAGAACCAGCCGCAAGAGATACGGAGTGATCTTCACCTGCTTTAACAGCAGAGCTATCCATATAGAGATTGCAGACAGCTTGGAGACAAGCTCGTGCATTGGTGCTATCCGGCGATTTACAGCTAGAAGAGGAAGCATGAAGGAGTTGTATTCAGATAATTGAACCAACCTGGTTGGAGCAGAAAAAGATCTTCGTAGAGCGCTACAAGAACTTAATCAAGAGCAAACCAGTAACTTTTGCACAAACAAAGGCATCCAATGGCACTTCAACACCCCAGGAGCATCACACCATGGAGGAGTATGGGAGCGGCAGATCCGCACAATCAGGAAGATCCTGTCAGCTTTGCTGCAACAACAAAATATGAAGTCTTGCAGAACAGAAGAACAGCTCAGGACTCTAATGTGCGAGGTAGAGTCTATTGTCAATAGTAGGCCTTTGACCAGAACATCCAGTGATCCAGATGATCTTGATGTGCTGAGACCACAAGACTTGTTAATGCCCCAAGCAACCAGCAGCTACCCGCCCGGCCTATTCAACCCCAAAGATGTGTACGCAAAGAAGAGATGGAGGCAAATGCAATACCTCGCCGACCTTTTTTGGAAAAGGTGGTTGAAAGAGTATCTACCAGAACTGCAGCAACGTCAACGGTGGCTACAACCTAGCAGAAACGTTGCTGTTGGTGACATCGTGCTGATAGTGGATGACCATGCGCCACGTAACGCCTGGCCAATGGGTAAAATCCTAGACGTGAACTGTGACAAGAAAGGATTCGTCCGCAGTGCACGGATCAAAACTAAGACTACAGTTTTGAACAGGCCTATCACCAAACTCTGCCTATTATTGGAACAAGAGGCCTAATTGAAGAAAGTAACCCATCCTTCAAGACTGAACTGAACTTGAATTTACAGTGCTAAAGATATAACAAGCACCCCCCCCCCCCCCCCCCCCCCCCCCCCCCCCCCCCCCCCCCCCCCCCTACAAGTGAAGTGTTTTTACCTGTGAGCAGTCACTAACTTCATGGACTACTGTGTTGGAGCAAATGTGATCTGGCAAGTGATGCATCTATTTTGTGTTATGTGGAACCTGAATTCTACTTGATTTTCCAACATGGTACTGAACTATGTCTGCAGCCTGACATGTTGGCTGTGATTTACCAAAACATGGTAGTGAACTATGTCTGCAGCCTGACATGTTGGCTGTGATTTACCAAAACATGGTAGTGAACTATGTCTGCAGCCTGACATGTGGCTGTGATTTACCAACCAGTTGGCTGTGATTTACCAACATGGTAGTGAACAATTTTCAGCGGCCTGACATGTTGGCTCTGAATTGAATTCAAGTGAAAATTACCAACATGGTAGTGGACAATTTCAGCGGCCTGACATGCTGGCTCTGAACTGAATTCAAGTGATAATTACCAACATGGTAGTGGACAGTCTCGGCAGCCTGACATGTTGGTTGCAATGTAAATAGAGCAATGTGACTCTATCTTTAATGGACCAATGAAAAATGCAGATTTCAAGGCAGTTGATAACATTCAAGCAAGAACATTATGAACAATCCAATGCCTTGCAACCAAAGAATCTGTTTTAATAGTGATAATCTATTTTATGTTTACCCAATTACATCAGATACCAAAATTATTGTAGCAAAATTGATTTTATAGATCCAAATATTTTGGATAATTTTTTGGAAGTGATGTTTTGAAATGTAAAGGAAATCAGTGAACCAGTTCATGGTTCAGACAGTCAGAACAGAGCTGTGAAAGGTTGAGCTATGATTCGTGCAATTTTATCCTCTGTGATATGCTCAACATTTCATTGTGTTTTGATTGTTACATTTTACTTTATTTCATATTGAAATTCACAAATTACAGTTAAATTGTGTGTTCAAAACCAAGTTGATTTATGTGTACAAAAATTGTAGCACATTATTTTGCCAAATGTTTTCTCAAAGAACTTAAGCATTCTTGCTCAAAATTTCATTGTGGTTGTAACATGTGGTGATTTTTTGTAGAGTAAATTTTATTCGAGTTGACAAATTACTTTTTAGAGTTACCAAATTGTGAGTTACCAAATTGTGAGTTACCAAAATGAGAGTTACCAAATTGCGAGTTACCAAATTGCGAGTTACCAAATTCATACTTGTCAAATTGATTCAAAGATTGTGTTAGGGATTTTGACATTTATTTGATCTATTTGTCGTCTTACTGTGTGCGACTGGGGCGGGAATGTAATGTTCAAAATCTGCGCTTACGGCGTATTAATCTTAGTGATTCGGCTTAAAACTTTTTCGCTATGCTTTATGGGAGTTGTTGACAACATGAACGCTTCTTGAGCGAAAGGACAGTGAATTGATACCGTCTTTTACACCACATTTTTATTGCTTTCGACATATTTACTGCATAAATGATTCCAGAACACGATAACGGAGATATTATACATTAAAATGAACAAGATCAGATATTCGTCACCGTTGTTATATTTCGTCTTGAAGTGTTTTGGTAAGATGTAATCTTAACTTGATCAAGGAATGCACAAACTAGCGTCAAAGTGAACAATTAGGTAAATTGTGTGTCGTACCAACATCAAATAAAGCGATATTCTTGTGGAGTCATCAGCGATTCAAACCAGGGTAATCCCCCCATGTTGTCATCCAAACTATGAACTATAGAGTGGTCTTTTCCGGAGGCTCTACTCTTACAGAACGTATGTTTCAATCGGTTCCTCAGAGGGGTACATTATGTTATATCTTACTGTGAGCCAATCAGAGATAGTGTTAAAGGCATATTATGTGATCTTTTCCAAGTAGCGCCCTCTATCATTGATTTTTACTATGAAAGCAGATTTCCTTGCAGATTTGCATTTTTGATCATAAATCATAAAGATCTTCTAAGTTACAGATCGATACTATTCCTAATTACTTCAAAACATGGTTTGAAAAATAGATTGTACCGAGCGGTACAATCTATTTTTCAAATTTTACTCTAAATTCACTCTTTAAACCATGATTTTGAGGTTATTAGGAATCGTATCGCTCTGTAACTTGGAATATATTCATGATTTATAATCAGAAAAGTAAATTTACAAGAAAATCTGCTTCCAATTTTTTTTCGATGATTGAGGGCATCCCATGGAAAAGTTCACATAATATACCTTTAAGAAAGGCTGTAATCTAGTGTGTTTCTTTGTATGCCACAGGCATTTCGTTTTTCTAGCAATTTTAGCCGCACCTTTTTTAAAAATTATAATTAAAGGATTTTCCAGTTACCATAGTAATTGATCAAGCAATATTATACTTACAGGCAAAATGTGGTCAAATTTCTTGATGGCATTCTCACCGGCATCCCAGAAGTGAAGTTTAAAGAGAACTACCTGGTTAGTTTCTACTAGTTTGGCTGGCCAATAAGCCACGGATGTCACAATACCTGTAAGTGGTGAAAATTAGACAAAACCTTCTGATTATTTTCTAAGATTTATAATTTGAAGATACCTGGTTCAAATGCAGCTGAAAGCAAAAGCCTTTGCTACACATACCTCATTATTCATTTTGAACTGCTTAAACAACACACACATATTGAACATACCATATATGTGTACTGTCACGGCAAAAGGGTGCAGTTGTCTCTCAACAAGAAAAAGTTGAGATCTTAAATACCAACAAAAGGAGCTTTTTGAATGCTTCAAAATGACACATTTGTGGTTAAGATAGGATACTGCTTTCTGATTTTATGAAGAAATATTATTACTGTAAAATTGTCTTTATTTACTTATTTTTTTCATGCCTAATTCCATCAATATCTCAAAATGCACTTTACTGACAACTGCACCGTTTTGCCGCAACAGTACACATCAATAAAGTGGATTTTCAGGAAAGTCTTCCTGTTCAATACCTAAAAATGTGAAAGATTGTTTAAATTTCATTTTATCGTTTGAATGAGTGCATAAACTTAAAAAGTCTAGGGACACTGCAGTAGAATCGCAGGAACACCAGAGTAATGGTTTTACAATTTACATACAGCATACCTGGTGTTTCAATATGTGACAAGGGTACAGTTTGGCCTGTAAGCTTGGCGATGCTACTGGTTTTCCCTACACCGGCTTTTCCAGATAAAAATAGTTTGTACGACACGGTCTCTACGCTGAGCTGATTGGAAAATATGGGTCTCTCCAGCAATCCTGTTTGAGAAGAGAAAATCAATGTTCAAGGATAAATGCATAAATGTATGTCCTGATTTTCATTATGTTCTAACTAAGGCAATTCATCATGAAGAACACCGCAACTTAAAACACAGAATTATTTTCACCTTTGATGATATTGAATGGAACGGAACTTAAATTGCTTACAACTATGTCTTTAACAATCATTTTAAAATGTTCTAATGCTGTCATCTGTTCATGATTTGTTGCCAGTTTTAAAATTAATCCCATTTTTGAGGGTAGAGAACCAGATTGCCTTTAACTCACCTTTTTTTTTGGCAAAATGTGTTTGTTTTTTGTTGTAACAATCAGAACAACGGAAAGAGAATACAATGACCGTTCGAGAACATGATTCTCATCACACTGTAGAAAGCTTTGATTAATTAATTCTTGTGATAACATTAAAAAAATCAAACTTCAGCAAATTGCTATGAGTAAAGGAAAACTGGGATGTGACATGGGAACTTTTATTGTAAAATAACTATTTATTTTGAACATATTTTCAATCTAGTTTTGTCATTGCAATAGTGTGTGTGTGTGTGTTTTGTGTGATTGTCTTTTTATGTTAAGATCTTGTAATAAAGACCCTCACATCACAGGTATTAAAGTTTCAAATTTCTGCAGTTAAGAAGTGAGTTAAGAGCTTATGTGACCCACTATATCAAAAGGTACCTGGTGTCTATTTTTGACAAATTTTAGATAGGCCTATTCACAAAAGCTGATAGAGATTAAAGGTTTCATATGATCCCTCTCCTTTGAAAAACTAAAGATAATGATGAAAAAAGGGCATTACCCTTCTTAATATTTGAACAATATTTTCAGTTTTAATAGCTTATTTCTTAAACCTTGTCTGGCCGACATCATCCGGTAGGCCTACCTTCAGGTATTGTTTACAATGTTAATCAACGGTCTGTCATTCAAGTAAACAAGTTCATACTTATGATGATCTTTGGATTTGAACCTTCCCCGGCCGGAAAAATTACTTTTTCGAGCACTGCTCTGATCTGATTTGGTCAACCCACCATAGTATATTAATTGTATTTTCATTGTATGTATCTCATTTGTGGTGAATAAAAACTGAACTGAACTGAACCTGGTTTCATTAAAAAGCATGCTTCTTGAATTAATTCACTCACCATATACTTTTCGTTTGCCCTGTCTCACAATAGATGAATAGTACTGTCTCCCTTCTGTAGATTTATGCCAGGCATTCTGTATGTGACCACTGCTTTGTTCCATTTTGTCCTGGCAAATAAGTTACCTGTAAAAAATAATAACACAAATTCATCAAGGCAAACAAATTCAGCGAAAATAGAAAGTGAACAATGTAACCACTGAAATATTTTTTTAGGACAAATGCCCAATTTGTAGGAATGGGAATCATAAATGGTATATATTTGAGTCCTGAAAGGTGTCTGTGTTTCTTAAATAAGAGTATCATATTATTATGAGTCCCAGTGGAACCCCTATACAGTAGGTCGCCCCGGTCATCTAGATACTTTTTTGTACCATTTGGCGTTGACAACAAACCAGACGTTTTAACTACCTATCAGTTTTACGCTCTACTCGCCCATACCCAACTTGTCCAAGGGATCACATCACGCTGTGTAAGAGGCAGCAGAGGCCTATATTTACCTCTTTGGTTTGTGGTCAACGGCATGTGACGTCACTTCTGGGTGACCTATTCCTTCTTTTCTCAGTTGAGCTACCCTTTGTACCCCGAAACGTATACCATGACCTAGTACAACAAGTCATACTTAGTGTCATTTGTCATTAGTTGGTATTATTCTTCATGGTATTTTGCATGTTCCACTGTCTGTCCTCATCCTAAGTATGACTTCTTCTAAATATGATTTTTGTGGTAAATTTTGTATCGCTTAACCAGAGCTCAAAAACACACTTCTTTGTGCTCGTTCTTATCTACTCTTTCTTGTCTATCTATACTATCTTGCCATTCGTTTAAAATTTTGTATTTAATGCAATATTTCCTTGAAATTTAAGGTGAAATTCTAAGCCAATTCACTTCAATGGCACTAGCGATGTTCGACTTGATTTTATTAATAGACTCGTTTTAAAACATTCCCAGCTCATAAGGGATGTGCATACATAGATGTTTGTTATTTTACAATGGGGGACGAGACTTAATCTGGACTTCATGTTGCATGATGGGATAGCAAGAAAGTCTGAAAACTAATTCTGCCATTGCGTTACATGGCGGAGAATTGTGGTTAAATATGGAATAATTTAGCATTTTCATATAAGGCTAATGAAATACGATTCCCAGTTTCCCGTATCATACTTTTTCATGACTGGGTAGGGGACTATTTCATTATTCATTATTCATTATTTTCAAACTTTCATTATTGGCTCAAAGTTAAGTGGGGAATGCTATATTTTGAGCCCCGAAACAAGTAAATAATGACCAGGCTTCATTAAAATATCACTTAGGTACATATACATTAAAGTGTTTATAAAGCACACCTTTGGAAGCAAACTTTTTTATTCGAGTAAGATTTAAAATACCCTACCATTTTATTCCTCACTGTGGTAAGTGTATGGGACTCGTTCTTTAAAAGTCCCCATTGAAGACATGCAGTGGTAGGGTATTGTTTTCTTGCATTTATACAGAGCTTTTGCCAACATATAGGTTGCACACCAAATGAAAGCACCTGTCCATATTTCACATAGAAATATACTTTGGGTTCGCTTAAAAAAATAAATAATAATAATAAAGTACATCTTTGGAAGCCAATTTGTTTGTGAAACTTTGTAGTCCCCTACTAAACATCTGAATATTGATACTCGCCGCGGCCGACACCATCGAGTCCAGCAAACAAGGACTGAAACGACTGACTATCAGAAATCGCTAGTATAGTCCAGGGAAGTATAACATTCCTTTCCTCTTCAACTTTTAGAGAAATCAACATGATACATTGAATAAACAATCCTTGAATAAAACTAAAACGAAAATATTGACATTGACAAGTTGAAAAAACAGCAACAGACAACAAATGACGGGACTTACAAAATGACAGGTATAAATAAATTCGAACGTATACGTGGTGTTTGGTCGTTTCATAGCAGGGTTCACGTGTACAGAACAAAATAATGACACAAAAATGTAACAAATAAACCATTTTATCATAAATTGAATTTATTCAACTAAATATATTTATGAAAAAACGCGAATTAAAAGGACCGTAAATGTCTTATTTTATTTATTTTGAAGTTGTCTATATGTAGCGTGCTACCCAGTGCACGTTAGAAATATCCGTTTAAAACCTATTCTTTAAATCAATGCGCCGCGCAGTCTGGTATTTCTGCTATACCCAACGCAGCGTTTTCCAAAGACTAGTCAATCGATCAATCAGTACCAGTCAATACGCTGGTTGATACCCGCACATTTTTTCCACACAAAACATAAAGCGAAGCGTCCAAGGAGCAGGGAACCTGGTCAATGTTTCAATGCCTTGAGGCTTGTGTGACACCGGTCGTGCCATCGGAAGAAGTGCTGAAAATGCATCTTTCGTGTGAAAGATCACATTAAAACAATCTTTTTTTTCTTTAAAGGTTGACAAATATGAAATAATGAAATATGCTGAAATAATGAAATATTTGATCGGCATTTATTTCTGACCGGAGTCGGGAAACGGGAAACTGGGAATCGTATTTCATTGGCCTAATAAACAGAGGCTAAAAAGAAAGAAGAGGTCTTTATAACGGTGTGTAGCTAGTATGAAAATCAACGGGAATGTTGTTTTGCTGTAATTTCCCCCGTATCATTGAAACGTGCCGCCATTCACTTAGTACACAAATCGAATTGACCATTTCTACTAATTCTAGCAATATCATTCCCAAAAATAGAAAAAATTAATTAAAAAAACCAACGTATGAGTTTCCTGTACTAAAGAATTTTAAGCACTCTGAGTACTTGAGTATGAAGAGACCCATATTCGGCTATATCTTGCCTCACGTCCCGTACGGAATAAACCGTATAGCTACAACGTATCATTAATTGGTTTGAGCATGCGCACTTGAGTTACGGGGCGTCTAGCCAGACATTGCCCCATATTCTGTATCTCCAATTTAGATTTTAATTGGGTGACTTAGTTACTTAGTCACCCAATTAAAGTCCAAATTGGAAATACAGAATATCACATGGGAAAACCGTGTGCATTAAAATTAGGGAGTCCGGCAGAATGGCGATTTCCGAAAACGTATCTGTTTTCATGGGAAAAGTACCTCTGAAAACGTCACAATTTCTTTATATTTACCTTGTCAAAATAAGTTGAGAAATCACTTTTCCAGAAGAAAAAATATCAAATATTTCAAAAAGAATATGAAAAGTCACAAAAGAAACCATTAAAGTGTTGAAAATTTAAGTTTCTTTTCGGCGTATTTGAGGAGCGTATTTTTATGCTGCTGATTGCGACTCCATTTTGTCTTCTGCTACGGAATGGTCTGCTTCAAATGAGGGGGCGTGCTATACAGGATATGCAAGGAATTATGGGTAATGACACCAGTTTTGGAGAGATAATTCGTAGGTTTTCATCGATACCAAACTTGACTGAATTTGAGTAAGTAAAAGTTCATTTTTTTGCTGATTTGTGATGGCCTTGAAAAACGTCAACTTAGTGTTAGTTTTGCGCGTGAAAAATCTTCAAAATGATGCATTTACAGGTCATAACAGTATTTTGACAGTTTATTAAATGAAAGCTTATGCAATTTTGAGTGTCTGTGTTTATTTTTTTTCTCACTTGGAAATATCGCCAAGAAGCGCAATTTTTTTTTTTAGACCATGGTGCTTCCATAAATATTGCCAAAATGGGGTTGCGATAATCACGAAAAATTAAAATATCAACCTTAGTAATGTTTGTTTATAAGTTTACGCCGTGCGCTAATATTGGGCGACAAAATTGGCAACTTTTTTTTTCGTGGCGCAGCATTACGTGTATTTACCGTCGAAGCGTGATGCAGACAAAAGAAATAATAAATAAATTTCGCCCAATTGGGCGTGTTGGTGTATAAATCGAAATTTGTTAATGTCAGCATTCTAGACTTTCTACAGTAGTTTGAATCAACATTTTTGTGTAAACTAAGATGGAATTCAAACATTTCCATGATTTTTCCACATTATTACAAGTATGTTATCATTTGTCTTTTGTTGCTTATTATAATTTTCTTTCCTTGTTTATTGTTTTTCCTTCAAAACTTGTTTTTATTTTTCTTAATTATTTCAAATTTAATCCCAAGCCAAGGTTCCCTTTTTTTCATTCTCTTTCCTGTTTCTTTCACCTTTTTCTTTTCTTCCTTACTTTATTCCATCCTTTTCTTTCTTTATCTTATTTTTTGTGTATTCCTTTCCTTTCCTTTTTTCTTTTTTTAATTCTCTTTCTAATTTCTTCCTTTTCATGTTCTTTTTTTCCTTTTTTCTTCCTTTATTCATTCTTTTCTCCTTTTTTCTTCCTTTATTCATTCTTTTTCTCCTTTTGTTCTTCCTTTATTCATTCTTTTCTCTTTTTCTTCTTTTATTCCTTTTCTTTTCTCCTCTTTCTTCAATAATTTTTGCTTACTTTTCTTCTTTTTCCTCCCTTTATTTAAATTTAGAGCTAAAAAAAAAAAAAGCCCTTTTTTTTTTTCTTTTTTTTTCCGTCAAAAAAGGGCTAAAATCATCAAAAATTGTCTAAAAATAGTAGGGGGGGCGTTAAATAGAGAAAACACGGTATGTAAACTTAAAATTGCCTTTCTAATGCATCTCCAATTTCAAATTTAAACCAATTTTTTAATAATAAGTGTTTCGCGACGGCAAATCGTCGCCTATTTCCTCAACCTTTTACGGCATGATTTTGACAGAATGAAAACGGGTGTCGGCCGAAGGTTAAATTAACATAACTCCGCCATACTACAAGCTACAGAGGTGAAACAAGCACTGTTGAATTTCTTTTTTGATCCTCTTTCCAATGATACCAAACTTGTTGGGTTTTGGTGAAAAAATGCAAAAAGTGCCGGACTCCCTATTAAAATAGCTCATTCAGTACTCACACTACTCAGTAGTCACAGACAGTAGTGAGTAGGACGAAGCAGAGATTAAAAATCAAAGCAAATTACACACAATCTAAATGGAGTATACAGCACCACTCTCACCAACCTCTAGTTAAACTCTCATCGAGGATGTCTAGAGCAGGAAGATCTGGATCTGGATCTGGATCTGGAGATGATTATTGTAAGTAAGCTTAACTTGAACTTTAATTCGAGCAATCCATCCAACAAGTTGAACAAGACCAATCCATGAAATCGTCAAAAGTTTGTTGTTTTTTGTAAGGCCAGCACTACTACAACACGAACATTCATGATACCACATATGTTAGGGGCTTACATCATGATTTAGAACACGGCACGGAGATAATACTGCCGAGAAATGGTGAGTTTTGGGTACCGAGTTTTGAGCGTTTTTCCCGATTCTTTTTGCAGCCTAAAACGTGTACGACGGGCTGTTCCAATTAATTACACCGCATAGTCATTGCAAGTTCATACAGTGCAATTGATGATTTTAATTTGATCCAACCGATTTTTTGAAGCAATTGTTTTGAGTTTTCATTCTTTTTTCTACATATTTCAAAAGAACAAGTATTTCTTAAATAAACTGCCAAAGCATACCTCTGTGCGATCTGTGGTTCTCAAATAGAGCATTTTTCTGACAAATTAATAATGATATTGCCCAGTTTTCTATAAATTGTGTATAAAAGCAAGAATTCACCCGGTCCGACACCATCTGGGCTGACATCGATTTTGGCGAACTATAGGCCTACAGGGCGTCTCAGAAAAAATTACAACGCACCTTTACTAGAGGATTGTAACTTTCTGAATAAGTGTCAGAATAGAACAACTTAAACAACAAAATAAATTCAAGATGAACATTAAAAATAGCCATTATTGTTGTTTCTACTAAAAATACCTCAGCAAAACTTGATTAAAACAATATTTCAAATATGTTTGAATACCACCGTACCCATGTAAAATGCTGGTTGCGACTCTACCAGCATTTTTGAATCGACGTTTTGTTGTACAAAGAGGGCTGATTTTTGTTAATCCTTATAGGTGTAGGCCTAAGTCCATAGGCCTAGGCCTACATGTAATAAAATTGTAAAAATATGCAAATCCCAGTTTTTATCATATATTTTTGTAATTGAGGGTGCTGCCTCCACCACATCTCTTAATGCCCCTTTAACAAGAGGGGGGGGGGGGGGCTTCAGGCACGATTTTTCTTTTTATGACAACACGTGTATGGAAACTTGACTTTCTACGGAATTAAACCCCCGAATCATGTTTTAGTCAATTGTCAGTATTGGAGTGGGAGGAATAGGTATATCACTGGGGTTAAATATCCTCAGAATCCCAAAAAAATTGATGAATTACCCCCCCCCCCCCCCCCCCCCCCCCCCCCCCCCCCCCAGCTACACTGCGCTCACTATATAGGCTCGGTTGACTACGTCATCGAAAACCGACGGCGCGTGCGTTTGGAGAGGGACTTAGGATTAGCATTTTTGCACTCAGGGGGTTAGGTTAGGGTTAGTATAACTGTTGTAAAAAATATGGGAGTCTCTGTATTATTCGTACAACTCATTGTAAATCCCATAATTGTTAGAGAAGGGGTCCTCTGACTTGTAATTCGTATAAAACTGTTGAAGAGAAGAGGGGTTCTGTGTAATTCGCCCGGTACAATGTTGAAAAGGGGTCTAAGTGCCGGAGTCGAGTCCCTGTAATTCGTACAACTATATTAATAAGACATGAGAGGCAGAGGAAAAAGGGAGTCCCTAATACAATGTAGGGCGGAAATCCCGGTAGGGGAATATCCGTTCCCCCTCCCCTTTTTAAACCTGGGGTGGGGTGGTCAATGTGACCGTCCCCCCTGATTTTTCATAGTGTATGTGATGGCAACAGGCAAAATGAAATAAAGTGATTGCTTTTCAATTAAATATGGTCAAAAGTAGACACCAAACCAACGGTTCGAAAACAGCTTTTCCCAGCACTCTCTGTAAATGTCATGGACGTATGAGATACCTAAAGTTTAGTGCCGATTGTTAGTGACGACCCCTCCTACTTTGCATGTTTCGTCTGGGAGCGCATGGTGTATATCCTCCAGCCCCCTCCAGCACGCGGAATCATGCATAAACTCAAAACCGGCCCCTGGGGAATTTTCCTAACAATTCCCTGTAAACTTCAATGCATGAATGAATTCGAATACCTTAAGCAGACGACATAAATAGATAACCCTTACGGGGCTTGCCCGCCTAAAGCCAACAAAATAATAATTGACTTGCCCTTTCAGGGTCGGACGGTCGGATTTTTTTTTTTTGATTTTTTTAAAAACATTTAATACGCAGTATTATCAATTATAAGCAGATAGTACTCAAAAATACGTTTTCATCTTTCTTTATTGTTATGCGCTTCTTTCCAATTTTATTTTACTTTTTGTTTTACTTTGGAAAAAAAAATCGCGAAAATAGTCACAAAATAGTCACATTTTCCCAAAATGATGTTTTTAGAAAAAGTGGCACTTTTGAAGATCCTACCTTTTTGTTTGCATAACTCTACACACAATCAGGCGTTTCGAGTGAAAAGGGGAATGCTCAGCTATTTCCTCTTTTCAATACTCCTAAAACCCTCACATTTCCTCATATTCACGTTCCGAAAAATGGCACTTTTCAATGATGCAGGGAATTGACGTGAATGGTGGACACTATTGGCTTTGCATGTATGGACAATCATTAATCAAATGAAGACCAGCTAAAGAAAGACGCGACTTTCTTTTTAATTGAAAATTAAGACAATTGCAATGAATTTTAAAAAGCACTGGAGACATTTTAGTAACTTTCTTGTATTAGATCTTGAAAAGTGCCACTTTTTCTAAAAAACATCATTTTGGGGAAATACGATTATTGTGGGAAAAGTGAAAATAATATATTGAAAAGAAAGCCAAGCGTTTTCCCATTTCATAAACGTTTCAATTATCACGATGGGATCAAAATGTATTAATCCATTAATTAATTGCACTTGCATAATATGATGCCCACTTTCAAAAGATCCGGAAATAAGTTTTAACCCTCGTCCTACTATTAAAGGGGGAGGCAGTCAATAGTTAGGTCACCCAAGCCCTATATGAAAGCTATGAAGATTGTTAAACGGGGTCAGTCGTCACAAACATGCACAAACACAATAGTCAAACGACCTTGCTATTGTCATGCTATTGTCAACAGTCCCTACACAGAGGTCTGCAGTGCAAATCTGTACGATTTTCGCCATGTAATCTCTATGGCGGATTTCATTCCGTTGTATGAAGCTATGATGTTTGCGTGGTCTTCGCTCTCCAAGCAGATAGAGCAATACGTACATGGACTTTTTTGTAGACCGAGGGTTCATTTCATGATTTGGTGAGGTTTAGAATGAGTTAGGGATTCCTGTAATTTTGAAGACCACGGATTGTCAAAACGTGAATTTCCCGACATTGTACGACATAAATTTGGTCACTAGACGTGTTTAAAACTATTCATTTTATCGTTCTGCCAGATGTTATTGACCCTCCTCTAAAATTCTACATGATTTTTAACACGTTTCTTAGTATTTGAGATGCCCAAATAGACCATTTTCCGAAGCTATTTCTAGCAAATATTGCAGTCACTAAGATTCCATTGTTTTCTTGCGTATAACAAAATATGACATGCAGCGTGACCTCCCTACTGGCTGGAGGGGCGGGTTACCCCAGCCACTATTCGCCAGAGCTGAAGCCTGGAGGGAAGGGACTGATCTATATTGTATATAAAGGATATTACACTACACAACTATTTTATATGACCAAGTAGTAATCGCATCTGTACTGCAGAATTAATTGTTTTATTATTCAAACATAACAAGATGGCTTCAAGAACGTTTTTCTGGACCATTTTAGTTAAAAAACTGTTTTTTTTTACACCTTCGCGTGTATTAGTTTCAACGTTTAATTATTCAAGCATAACAAGATGGCTTCAGGAACGTTTTTCTGGACCTTTTTATAGAGTTAAACATTCAAACTATTTCGCGCGCAGGAATTTTTTTCTTGAACATTTTAGTTATAAAACTGAAAGTCCTTGCGCGCATTTGTTCTTAGCTTTCAACAGGTCTAGACAATGAAATCATTTTTGGGCAGTCCTGGAAAAAAGTGAGACGTTTCTTTTGTAGCTCAGTACATTATTTGGCAAAGGCAATCCGAATATCACTGGTCATTGGGTTACCTGGAGACTAAATTATCTATCTTGACAGATAATTTGCAAGTTTTTGAGCCATGTTACATACGTCCGTCAGTGGCACAATTATTGAATATTCACTGTTCACTTTATTTCTTGGTTAATTAGTATGCATCTTACAGGAAATGTTCACATAAATTCAGATTTTACATTTCAGAATCAGTTAGTCGAATGTAAGTTTTCAATATTTTAATTGATAAATTATGAATGTGATTTGTTACTTTCTCGTGAAACTTTTCATAAGATGCGAATGGTGGTAACCACCGATATAGTTTGTGTACTACTCAATATGGGTACAGTTCACAGCATCTTGTGCGTCTAGAACCATTAGAGAGCTATGCAACTCAAACTTTGGAACACGACTTTTTTAAGGATGACCTTTCATGTAGAATAGAAAACTTCAAGTTGAAAATCGGAACATCTACCTTTAATATTCAATAATAACCTCATTGTTTCAGCTTCTGCTGCCTATGGCTGAAATGGTATTACAGCCAAAGTAATGTATAATGAGGGACATTCAATAAGTTCTACCTCCTTCCTCACAACATTGCTAATATGAATGTCAGCCTCATGACATTTGTCATGATTATTGCTCCGAATTATAGCTACACATTTATATTAAATGATAATTGATATAGTCAAAATAAATCCAGGTTTTTGTTTATTCTCCGTATTTTAAGGGTAGATATTATAAAAGCCTTATTAATACGGAAAATGAAAAACAATGGATGATTACGGTAGTATAAATAAATATTGTAATGTAAGCGATAGTAACTCTTTGCAAGCAAGAATAAAAGCTATAATTATGGAATATTCAATAAGACAGGCTTTATAATACCTACATTGTAATAGCAAAGGTAAGAGGTATGAGGTAGAACTTATTAAAGGCATATTATGTGATCTTTTCCAGAGGGCGCCCTCTATTCATGATTTTTTTTAGAAAGTAGATTTTCTTGCAGATTTACATTTCCGATCATAAATCATACATACATTCCAAGTTACAGAGCGATACGATTCCTAATTACCTCAAAATCATGGTTTTAGAGTGAATTTAGAGTGAAAAATATAAACTGTCGGGATTCCGACAGTTTATTTTCACTCTAAAACCATGATTTTGAAGTAATTAAGAATCGTATCGCCCTGTAACTTGGAATGTATGCATGATTTATGATCAGAAATGTAAATCTGCAAGAAAATCTGCTTTCTATTTTTTTTTTCGATGTTGAGGGCGTTTCCTGGAAAGATCACATAATATACCTTTAAATGACCCTCGTAGATATAAACTTAAAATTCTGTGCAGACACACACAAAAAAGGTTACCTATGAGTAAGATATTCATGAACGCGAGATATTCATAACCATTCAACTGATTATGAATATGTCAGCTTTTCAATAGATTTAATATTGGTATTTCATGAATATCTTCCACACAGGTAGAACAAAAAAGACTTGGACAAGTAGAATGTACATTGAGTTTGGATCATGATCTTTATTGTCATGTCATGCTTGACATTGTTTGACCTGTACTTAATATTGACATTGACATACAAGTTCCCAGTAGTATTTATGCATAAACAAAATAAAAAAGGAGTTATGATGGCGAAACGATTCAGTCAATTGTGATTATAGTTTTAAAAATTAGATGCGCCGCCATTTTGTTTTTCAAAATAGCGTCTGTTACACGTTTCGTGCCGGATCTAGTTTTTAAATCTATGAAAGTGACACATACTTCACAGTAAGAACAATTTAAGAAATTAAAAAGTTATTACCACTAAAAACGGCTTAAACTATTACATTAAACTTCCCTGATGTTCGATAACACTACCATTGATAAACAAGACAATTTCTCTCTATTAACACGACACAATACCAACGAGTATATACATTTTTTTCTCTCAAAAAATTCATGATTTCCTTAATAAACAATTTGGCTCACGTTTTTTTAAAACTAAATGCCCCTAATTAGGATGATGAGTCAAAATAGAAAATTCATTTTTTTAAATTATATATTTTGAAGCCAAATTTTCATTTAATTTCACACAGCTGCCTTTACTAATCAGAATATTTTCTTTTTCATAATCAAATGTTGAAAGTTTTCTTTATGAAATATCTTTATGAAATCATGACTATCAATTTGAAATGGAATGTTGCTTTTGAAAAATATGCAGAAAAAAGAAAAAGAAAACCCTCCTGCCAAGCATTGTTCATGCCTACATTTTGAATTAAGGCTAAAAGAACAATATCTAACAATATTATGCTCTGCGAGACAGATTTTAGTTCAAATTTTCACTTAACATTCCAGAATTATTAACAATAATTTTTAAAATATCTGCATATAACAAACACGATATAAGTAAAAAAGAGGACTCATCCTTACTAAACAGAATATGCAGCACATGGCCGGTTATCAGCCAAATTTGACCATGTAGAAATGTTCCCTATTTTCATTATATTATTACATAAATAAATCAATCCTACTAACAGTTAAAGACAAACAGGCATTACACATGGACATCCCAAATGCATTTATTTCATTCCTTATCAATTTTGTCCGCCCAAGATAAATATATCAATCCTACAAAACAGTTGAACACAGGCATTACACATGGACATCGCAAATACATATCTTTCCTTCCATATCATTTTTTTCCACCCATGCCACAGGCAGGCGTGGCTACTGGGCCTCGTCCTATTGTATCTGCGAATGCACTTGAGTAATGCCTATAAATTCTGATAAAAACATGATGGATGACAGTTATGTACACACAATGAGGCTCAAAATCATTGCGATACCAGTCCTTCTCAAGCTCCATCTTATTGCATTATTACTACACCAATAGGATAATCACTCCTGGGGTCTAAGGAACCAGCCACTTTATTCATCCTCCTCCACATTTGCATAGGGGCTCAAATTATGTACACATTACTATGCAGGGCAAGTATGAACTACTTGTGGTTGGCTTATTTCCCTCTCTCATTATTACATCATGGAACATATGGTGCTTATTACTTAAGGAGCCAAGACAAGGACATGGTAGCACAAAGATACTTGGTGACATTCTTAGTAGTAGTCGTCAGCAAATCTTGAACCTGTAGGATAGGAAACAAGAGAACACACAAATAATACTTAGTAGTCGTCCGCAAATCTTGAACCTGTAGTAAACGAGAGAGAACACAAAGAATAAGCATTAGAGGCCGGGTTATTGATGGCATTACAAATAAGGTCGATCTCTTTTCCAACTGAACACCGGATGTTAAAAACAGACATCACTAGCGCTCAAGAGAATCAGCCGTAATTCAAGTAAATGATGCTTTTATAGAGTGTATAACGCACATCCCAACTAACTCAGTGGCCAACGTTTATTATCAACATTTATTTTTCTACTACAACTCAATCATTCTACTACAACTCAATCATTAGGCCTTAGGTAATTACAGTTTTGGACCAATTGAAATTGTGTTGAAGACATTGCCACATCCCTTCTATCAAATGACACATTTCTTTTATTTTTACAAGTGCTATAATTTATGATAGTTTATACCAAGATTCCTACATTGTAAGAATGTGAAGATTGTTGCTATGAAAAATGACACTACACAAAAATGAGTGAGGGTATCATGTTACTTACGGAAACTTCCACCACCAGTAACACAAAAAAGAGTGAGGGTATCATGTTACTTACGGAAACTGCCACCACGTCCACCACCACCACCGCCGCCGCCGCCATATCCTCCGCCGCCACCGCCTCCCCATCCACCACCACCGCCATATCCACCACCTCCGTATCCGCCGCCTCCACGTCCACCATATCCACCACCGCCTCCATATCCTCCGCCTCCACGACCTCTATATCCACCGCTGCCACCCCTGTATCCACCGCTGCCACCTCTGTATCCACCGCTACCACCACCACGTCCCCATCCTCCTCCGCCGCCACGTCCTCTAAAGCCTCGGCCACCTCGGAATCCGCGTCCACCTCGTCCACCACCTACAGGCGAAATAAAAACGAAAATCCATCTATTTATAATCTACACTATCAATCACATGGTCATTTTCCCGCTTTGCTGATTTTCAGCCATTTCGCTTGTTTTTAAATTCGCAATTTGAAAGCTCCATTCATAGACAGACTTACATTCAAAATAAATAGACTTGAGTGTTTTTGTTTTCGCTGTAGCTGCTTGGAGAGTGAAAATTAATGTAGTGCGAAAACTTCCATGTTTACAGTATTTGATTACAGGTATAATTCAGAACACTTATATTTATTCAGTTAATTATTAGGTCAATAAAGCCATAACCTCACTGAAGTCGCAAAAATAAGCAATGACAGAAAAATAATTTCGCCCGATAGGCAATGCACTTCCAAATTTGGAAAGTAAAGGCCTATTGCCAAAGTTGGTCAAACAAAAAATACAATCATACAGTTTCGCATCTAAAAATATTAAATGGCAATGGGGAATGGCAACCAGGGAAAAGTTTGACAAGTTACTCTTGATGGACAGTGTTTATTATAATAACTTAATAAATAAAGTTAATAAAAATGAGTTTGAATTTTGTTTAAATAAACAAAAGACTAATCTACATAAGGTCAAGTAACACTAATAGCAATTTCCTTGTACCTGCCTGCACTGATATTTTTGAACCCATACTTTTTTTCTTCTTGTTCCTGCCTGCACTGATTTCTAAACTTGTGCCATCTTTTGTTTGCTATTTTTTATTTCCAAGAATACTTTACACATTTTAAAGTATAAGGCCCAACTCTAGGCTACTAACCTCTGCCTCCAAAGTTCTTTTTCTTGGGTATCGACATCTCCACAGTGACTGTATTGCCAGCATATTCGGAATCATTATGTTCTTCAATAGCTTTGGTTGCCTCCTCTTTGTTCTCAAAGCGGACAAATGCAAATCTGTGTAAAGAGAAGATAAACCACATTTAGCATAAATACACAAAGATTGCTATGGGTATAGCAACAACAACAAATTAATGTTCTATGTGAATCAATAATTTAGTATTTGGAAAAACAGCTCACACATACCTACCTAGCTGGGACCTAACATACACTACTTTCATTTTAAGAATATACAAACAATGAAGCGCACAGTATTGTAGTACCATATGAAGTCCCATATTTATGTAAATATGTTGGGTTCGGGTACGCATGTAAAAGATGTTAAGGCCCCTTCCAATGACCCTCCTTTAATTTAAGTTCAACAACTCTCATCAAAGCCCTCTATTGTCTGGAAAACTGTGCAAATGTCTCACCAAAAATGTTCTTATTTTATAATAGAAAAGTTTGCAATTTTTTTGTTGTTGTCAACTTCTCAGCTTCACCCTTATCTTTAGGCCATTCTCGATAATGGCATAGGATCAGCCTTACACTTTATACTAGTGCCACCCCACCCAATTTTAACCTAGCTTACCCTTTTGGTTTTTGACTGTCCTTTTCTGTGATCATCTTTACATTTGTGCATCCATCAAATTTCTCCTTGAGTCCATCCTCCGTGCTGTCCTCGCTAAGATTCCTCACGATGACCTCGATCCCGTATTTGCTCTCTTCTGCTAACAAAAGCACATGTACGCAATGACAAAAGATTGTTAATGTTTTATGTTGATGAAAGTTTGTTAATGTTTTATGTTAAGTTTTGGGATTTATTTGTAGATTCGTTAAGTTGTTTAGTAGTACTTAATACTTGCGGACATCAGAGACTAAACATTTTTGGGAGCAAACTGCAATGTGATATGGAGATGGGATATTTCGAGAGCTGTGCTCGTTTCACAGTGATGTCCCTGCTTCTTAAGCAACGTCAGACGTTCGGCTCTATTTTGCTTAGTAAAAACTGCTATGCACTTTATTGACTTGTGTAGCTGTTTTTATAGGCAATACAAATTCGCGGAAATCAGGATTAAAGACGTAAAATGAAAAATCATGAACTAATTAAGAAAAAACCCTTAAAATACTGATCAAATCCACCCAAATATCAAGTATTAACACTCCGGGAATTAAGTTAAATGTCAAGTTAAATACTTTGATCATTGGGTGGCCTTTGCAAAACGGGGAATACCTTTTTATCAATGTAAACATCAATGTAAACTTTTCATGACTTAATTGTGAAAATACATGACCATGACGATGTTGAATGGTCAACACGATTATGTGCCACATGCAGGTAGGTTCTCAGACAAATGCCTCGTTTATTCCCCATCTGTAGCCTAGCGGATTAAACTATAACTACTCGGAAATCATTTGTAGTGTGATCATCACAGAACCATGTGTTACTGTCCACCTGTTTGGCAACTTCATTCAACCGCTGCAACAAAGAAGCAAACAATTATTGTACATACCTAGTTCTTCCTTTCCTTTTGTAAACTCGATCTTGATTTCAGATTCCTCGAACTCTTTGCCACTGAATTCATCAATGGCTTTCTGTGCGTCCTCCCTCGTTGAAAACATACCGGTGGCTTTTCTGAAATGGTACAAAGATATTTTTACTTTCAATTACATGTTTATAATAAAGCACAACTTGGGGAAGCACTATGGGGAAACAATACATTTGTATTTGTAGTGGATTGAGTGCTGTGGTAAAGCCTTGAACTTCAATCTTAAAAGGGCACTTACTCTCACGCAATTGTTTGCCAGGTGAGCATTGCCACCACAACCAATAATGAAAGACAATAATTTGAAGATAGGAATAAGTAACTAAGCAAGTGGGCATAGTACATGTACAAGGGCATCTGAAGTCTGATTAGGCAAAAAAACAATCAAGTTTGTTTCCAGTAGCAAGCGTGAAAAGTCAAATTTGAGGGGGGGGGGGGGGGGGGGTTATTTGCTCAAATTCATTGGAGATTCACTTGAAATGCTTTTATCTAGTCAAATCTGTGCATTTTTTAAACTCTTATTGCTCGCTAAAATGTGATTTTCGCCGCGGTTTTTACTTTCCGTGTTTGCTGTGTGTGGCCAATCGCCATCTTGAAACATGTTGGACAAAATTTTGACAGCATTATATGAGGCCGGGCACTTATTGAGAGATTTTTCGCCTACAATAAACAGTTCATATCTCAATTAGATGCCATGTATCTTCTACACCCACACTTACCAGCCAGATCCTTTGGGAATATCGTATGGTTGAGATTTCTCCATCTTAACTCTATACCATCTGTCACCACATGAACAGGTGTAAGCTAGTTCATAGGACACAGGACCACTACTTTGACTAGTTTACCCTGGGTGAACTAGCTTACACCTGTTCATATGGTGACAGATGAAATGGAGTAAATATGGAGAAATCTCGGGGGGTGGGGGCTTAAGGATCTGGCCTTGTAAGAGTGGACCTTAGGGTTTAAGCGTTTGCTTAAATCCCTATCACATGGCAGCCATTGTAGATAGTAATTCATAGCTTGTAATATGTTGTTATTTTCTGACACTTACCCTGTTGGTTGCTGTGTGTTGAAGTCATATCTCAACTTGACGGCCACCGCACCTAGTTTCTCTTTCAACGATTCCGCTGTGGTTTCTTTTGATAAACCTGTGATGAATACATTTGCTGTAGGGAAGGAAACCAAAACATTGATGAGCATTTAAACTGAAATAGCTAGTGCAGGCCAATTAAAATATGAAATTGTGCCATGTTTAATTTTGCAATCAACATTAGCCAAATTACCATTAAAATGTACTTTTATTACTATGCCATTTCTTCTTTATTTGGAAAAGCATCATTTTCCTCTGAATACCAAAATTGTCCAGGTAAAAGATTATACAGTTCTCCAAATTTTTAGGTGTGTCCTTAACCTACCCCTAACAGTTAAAAGAAACGTTGAGTCTTCAATTGTGATGCCATCGAGCAAAACCAGTCTGAAGTCGGACATATTTGTACTCCAGGGTCCACAAACGTTTTTCAATTGCCACAATGAGTGCTGTTGATTATTTTACCTATTGTATCTAGAGTATTGTACATATTAACCAATCATTAGTTCAATTCTCCATACATTGTCTGTGTGTGTGTGTGTGGGGGGGGGGGGGGGGGGGGTTGGGGGGGTTGGGGGGGTTGGGGGGGGGGGGGAGGGAGGGAGGAGTCTCAAATTAAGCATAAATGGACCACAAGCTACTTCTGACAAAAGTAAAAGTAGCTCCTGGTCCTATACTTGCTGTGCAAAATTTGAAAAACACCAAAAGCTTAAACTTAGCAACCACAGGGTATATTACTCCCAGCCTCTGTTTAATTTAGAGACTTTGAAGGGGGTGGGGATGTAACTTACTGGAGAACATTTTGCGCTTCTCGCCCACATAGTCTAGGAAGAGCTCAAATCCTTCAACCTCGACACCTTGGTTAGCTTTGATTGCTGCCTCTGCATCCTCCTCACTCTCAAACTCGATGAAAGCTCGCCTAGCAACAACAATAGAATAAAAATAGAGCAAATTATTGCACATGTAACATACACATTTTTGGTATTTCAAATCATCAAAAATTAAATGCAAAATACAGTCAAGTAACACAACTCCAAAATGTAATGGCATTGAGTCTGCGATTTCTCACTGCATACATTAACGCAGCTAGCGGTATCACAAGGCTATGGCCAGATGATCAGTAAGCCTATAAATTAATGTCGAGATTATAAATGCAAAATTTCAACAAAATAGGCCTTATACAAAGGCCACTTTTCAACATAAGAACCATGAGCATATTAAAAATTTACTCCAAGCTCTAGTCGGCTGTGAAGAAGTTCTGCATTTCATTCTATTACAAGCCATGTACCAAGCGCAAATACTGATGAGCCGTTCTGATTGGTCCAATAGAACCAACCTGTGAATCTGTTTGACCCGACAGTATCTATGGTGTTGCAAATGCTCATTATTTATCACAAGCACATAGGGCCTGTGCTGAACGTCTCTGCCGGCCTGTGACTATAGTATAGTGAATATTTCAAGCCTGTATACGTACCCTCTACTCCTGCCCATGCTGTCTCTGGGTAACCTGATTTCCTTGACTTTCTCCCCAAAGGTTTTCTTCAAGGCTTCTTCTGCTGTGCTGAAGTTGAGTCCTTTGACGAAGATGGTACGCACATCGGCTTCCTTGTACTTTTCCGCCCTATCTTGTGCGCTTGTGATTTTGTCTGCAAGAAAAATATCAGTGTTGATTATACTTGGTCTACAAAGTATCAAAATGACTGCTTTTAATGATAGAAAAATGTGAAAATCATTCTTAACCGGACAGAAAAAAATCTAAACAAAACTGAGATTTGGCCCTTTCTGATCTTGTTACACAGTCCTCATTGGTCATTAGGAGAGTTGTTACGTATTGATGCAAAATAATTATTTTGTCGCCGAACGTAAAAGTCATTATATGTACTGGCTTTGCAGTGCACCCTTTAACTTAGTTCTTCTCAACTGGCGGCAGGCACACGTGACGCGCCGAATGAGGTGCTTGGAGCATTACACTCCTCAAAAATATAAAGAAATACATAGGAAAATGGGTGCATTTGGCACTTCATCATACATTTGATCTCATAATTGCGGCGCTCAATTAATGTTAAGAATCTCTGCTTGAACTAAATGCAGTTGAGATATACCAAAACAGAGTTCCTGCACCTCAAGGACAGTAAAACGTCATGACTAAATGGTGAAAATCCATGACCCAATGGTCAATATGCTACATGCAGGTTGGTTCTCAGACAAATGCCTCGTTTATTCCCCATCTGTAGTCTAGCGGATTAAACTATAACTACTCGGAAATAATTCGTAGTGTGATCATCACAGAACCCTGTCTTACTGTCCACTATTTGGCATCTTCATTCAAATTTGTTTTGCATGGTTTGATTCAGCGAAATTTAGGTAATTTTCTTAGGCATTAAAATCACAAATATTTTAATATACATACACACATTGTATGTATTTTAAAATAGAATTTACAGTCTTCACAAAATTCAATGACTTTTGTCATTTTTACAAAAGATTCCATGACTTGTCACTTTTATAAAAAATTCCATGACATGTCACTTTTACAAAATTCCATGACTTTTGTCATTTTTATAAAATTTTCGGAGTAATTCTGTTATACCCTTCAGAGGTATTCATAGTGCATGATTTTTAAGAACGACGCATACCGATGTAGGTGTGCAGGGTATAATAGAATTATGCCAAATTTTCAGGGCTGCCGGAACCCTGCAAGAAGATCCATAGCCATAAGCTTAGCCGACTTAATTTAATAAAATAAAATAAAATGTTTTAAAAGCATATCTCACCCTTCTCACCTTTAGCTTTTTCAATTCTGATCTCTGCTCCGTTGACTTCTTTCTTCTCAATTGCTTCTAATTTCTCGTAATCTTCTTCTGTTTCAACATCAACGTAGCCAAACCTTTAGATAAATAACACATAAATGACTTGAATAGAATTCAATGGCATCTCATTAACACAAGCAAATTATTAGTGTCTATTAATTTTAATCTTTGAAATTTATATCTTTGATAGAGGCGACTCGTGGAATAAAACTGTATATTATAAACATATAACCAATCTATGCAACTAGAATGAAAGGGGGTTGATTGAGTATAAGCCAGTATCATTACCATAGTTGCTTATTTAAGACAAATTCAAAAGATTCAGAAGTTGAAATAACATGGTTTACAGGCTACACGCAGCAGGTTGGTTCTCAGACAAATGCCTCGTTTATTCCCCATCTGTAGCCTAGCGGATTAAACTATAACTACTCGGAAATAATTTGTAGTGTGATCATCACAGAACCATGGCTAACTGTCAACTATTTGGCAACTTCATTCAAATTTATTTTCAAATACTGATCCCTGCGTAATGGTCATTGCTCAGTCTGCAAAGTCAGAAACAAACTGCATACAATAATACTCAACAGATGCATATCACAAATCCACTAAACAATTTGCATATCCAATCTCCCACATAATCCCCTTTGTCTGGGCACGTAATCCATCATTTATCAACATATTTGCACCTGCATTCAAGCGTATTAGGTCTAATGAAACTACATGTTGTAAAGTTTTAAATTGACAAATACTTTAAAGTAGAAGAAAAAATTGAGTGTTAATTTTTGCACGCTCTTGACCAATTTTGCTTGTTTTTATTTCCGCGATTTTGCGCTTCCTTATATAGACCTACCATACCAAATAATTATATTTACACATATTTTTATTTTCGCGCTTGCTGATTATATCGCGAAAAATAAATGTAGCATGAAAATTTCCACTTTTAAGTTTTATACTTTGTATAGATCACAACTTTTCTCTCTAGACTGAATACTCCTCATACCTTCTTGCTTTTACTATTCTGGCGTTGTGTACTGTTACTCCATTTTCTTTGAAGAAATCGACCAGCTCTTGTGCCTCTGTTCGTGCAGCTATATTGGCTACAAATACACTGATCATGCCTGAGCCTTCTTCATCCTCTTCTGATTGCTCTGTGGCGGTGCTCTCGGCTTCACCGGCGAGATTCTTCTTCTTTTTGGTTGCGGGTTCACCGTCATCATCATCATCATCATCATCAGCAGTTGCTGCTGTAATCAAATTAAAAAGAGTTCAAAGGTTATAAAATCTGTCAAAATACTAGAATTGCTTTACATCCAAATGTTCGACTTCATCAGGCAACTGATTTCGTTGAGTAGGTCAAATTAAAAAGAGTTCAAAAGTTATTTACACAGTGTTAAAAATCTGTCAAAATACTAGAATTGCTTTACATCCAACTGTTCCACTTCATCAGGCAACTGATTTTGTTGAGTAGGTCACATGGTACTTGTTGGACAGTTCACTATCACACTGAGAAATGTGAGACCACAAAAATGCGTAGAAGGCAGGGGTGCGAGGCCACAAATAATAAAAGAGGAAAACAGACAAAAATGAGAAATACAGCGTAAACTATGGGAGAAATGCCAAATATGGGCTGAAAAGAAAAGGCTGAAACTTTAGCAAAGAAAAATTTTAAAAAGAGGAGATCAGCTAAAAAGAGGAACTCTCACACCCCTGATAAGGCTTGTTGTAGGGTCTTAAATTGCCTTTTTTTCAAGAAGGGGAGTCCTATTGATATTCTACACGTTTAAGGGAGTTTAACAGTGGAGAAAATCAACCATATGTATATAGAAATTTGAGGATAATCCGAGAATCCATTTGAGCCATCAGATATGCGAGAATCCCAAGCTGATTGTAAAACACAATTCAAATGGAGGAGTGAGTATCTACAAATTCTGGCAAATTTTCTTTTCTGCAATCTTAATGGATTCTCGCAACCTTGCACAAACTTTTAACCCTGATAAAACCTTAATGTCATGGTGAATGTTGGCTTTAACCCTAACCCTACCATATACCACAAAATACCTCGACTGCGGAAGTTGATACACCACCTGGCGTGGAAGTTTTTTGATGAAAAATTGAAACAGGCTATATATATGAGGCGAAATATGAGCAGAATAGCCTTGACAGCCATGGTGTAGTGGAATGAAAATGGGCTTTGGTGTTGGAGGGAGTCAACTATCATACCATACTGTAAGCATGCGTAATCACAATTTTCCGGACACCCCCTGAATGCGTATTTCCTTTAACCCTAACTCTACCCCCCCCCCCACACTTTTTCAGATTTTTTTTTTCAACATGGAAAGTTGACCAAAATATCCCGATCCCCCCGGTATTGAAGTACGGACCCCCCTTGGGACTTGAAAGAAGGAACTCACCTTCCTCTTCTGCTGTTTCCATGGATTCCTCTTGGACCTCTTCTTGAGATTCAGCTTCCTCTACAGCTTCCTCTGCCTCTTGTACTTCCTCAACTTGTTCCTAAAATAACACAGAAATATAATATATGTGACCATCACATCCAAACATACCAGTTGTCTTCAGATGAAAATTGAAATGTGAAATTCATGTTAGTAACTATTTTATTTATTAGCTTTAAAATGACAGATAATTTGTCAAAATCGAATACAGGTTTTATGAAACTAATTTTCTTTATTTGTTCTCTTGTTAATTTCTGCAGATGAGCCTTGCCGTCCGTCAACTGGTCGGATTCAATTTGGTCGCAATAACAACAATTGAACTACGGCACACATCCTCCTGGCCGTCGGACACACATTTGAAAAATCACTAAAGTTAGGAACCAATCAGAGTGGTAGGTCAGGTTTATGTGTTGTACACCACCAATGTCTGTATGACCATTTTGAATTTTGAGGCAACGTGCGTCCAAAGCGATGCAAGGGTTTGTCCTAGTTCTTTCATAACACATTGCTTTTAAAATCAAATTTACATTGACTTTTTCAGTGAAGTAGTTCTATAACACGCAAAATTGAAGACAAGGCGGAATAAAATAAAT
This sequence comes from Ophiura sarsii, assembly GCA_035610835.1. Lineage (NCBI taxonomy): Eukaryota > Metazoa > Echinodermata > Ophiuroidea > Amphilepidida > Ophiuridae > Ophiura > Ophiura sarsii. The sequence continues at coordinate 7,649,426 of CM069459.1, read as the reverse complement.
AAGCCCAGCAATGAACTTCTTGAATTACTGTAAAACACTAACATTTCATGATATAATTATTTAGCGAATTTACAAAATACCACCTTTTGGTAGCATTTTAATTTCATTAATTTGAATCATCTTGCTATGTCCTATATATGTATAAAATCTTAATAAGCAGCATTTTAATTAGCAAACAGAGGTCCTAGCGAAATTAGTAAATTTTAAATGCTAGTGAAATTGTGTTCCTTAACAGTTTAGATCCCACACCAGGGTTGTAGCTAGACCAGATTGAGTGCCGGACAATTTTACTGACGGCCAACTGAGTAAGTGTAGCGAAGGAAGTGCAGTGGATCATGGAACTGGGTCTAGAGACCTTGTTAGTGATTTTAAGGGGTTATAAATGCACTTTGAGGGTTCCTTCCACATAATTTCTTGTTTTATGAGGCAGCTTAAAAAGAGACTATTTAAGCGCCGTTTTTTTAACCCTTATTTTTTAAGAGTGCCGGACGCTGGGCACAACTTCTGGACGGCCTCGTCTGGCGTAGCTACAACCCTGTCCCACACTTAGACACATGCTGATCATGCTACAATTATTTTGGCTAGTATAACTAGTCTCCAGCCATGATTGTATCCTTACCTCAGCAGCAGGTTCTTCGGATTCTGTGACGGACCTGGAATAGAGACAAACAAGGATATGGATGTTCATGTTGGTTAACAAACTATACAATTTTCCCCTCATTGAATCTGGAAATAACCAGGAATTGTTTCATGTTGGTTACAGTTCCAATCGTTGCTTCCTGTTTACATTTTTCAGTGTCACATTTTGATTTCAGCCTCATTATTTATTCAAAAAACATGGAATGAGTGTATACTGTTAAAGCGAAAAATTTCAAACATGTAATTTTTCGCGCTTTGCAAATATGCTTGTTTTTATGTTTGCGATTTTGAGCTTCCTTATATATAGACCTCACACAAAACGAAAATATTTGTGTTTTTATTTTCCTGCTTTTAGTGCAAAACCTGTGAAAATGTCAATTTTACAGTACTCGAGATGAGCATAATATTCCTATAGAGTCACTGTTGCATATTTCTCAAAAGAATGTTCATAAATATCTAGAACAAAAGATCATATCCAGTTGCATGCTACAAAACTTCCAAAACTCTAAAAAGATTAGTTACACACCAATAGGAACATCACAACCTTAGTTTGAGATTTTGCCAATGTCTTAAATAATCCATCCAACACTATTTTTTTCAAAATAGTCTGCACTTTCTTACATGTAGCTTACAAGTAACCCCACCCCATTCTCAAAAAACTGCCCTTTACATGAACAACAAATTCCTAATAAAAACAGTAATGGAAACTTACGCCTTCTTCTTCCTTCCTCCCCTCCTTGTCTGAAACACAAAGAAAAATATGTAAACAAAAGTATGAAGGAAACAGCTGATAGTAAGGGTGAGTAGAGGACATGATAGTCATCCATTTTTCATTCGCATCCGAGGCTTTCCTTGTTTCCAGACTTTCGAGGCAGCTGGGCAACACTTGGTTATCACTACACATTAATTATATAGCAGCCATCAGCGTTAGGAATAAGAATAATGAACTGGTTATCCAGCAGATAATTCAGCAGAAAATGTTCGTTATCAGCCACGATTTATTGATATCCGCAATTATGTAAGTTGTTTCGATGTCAAAATCTTGGTTATCGATCGGATAATCACAAGAAAAAAATGGTTATCTGCCAAGAAATGTGGTCATTACTGATGCACAGATTACCGCTATTTCGAACAGTGGCATCTTTGTCCAGGTGCTGTACGATTTCAAAACCAATCTTTATCCACCAATCCATCATATTCTGTTTCTGTCTATGACCCGATTCTGACAGCGCATTTCTGCAAGGTCAGGTCCATCAGTTCGAGTCATATAGTCTGCTGAAGAAAGGTGTAGCAACACCTGAAAATTCCAGGTAATTATTATCTTGTTGTGATTGAAAGATCAATTTCAAATTATTATATTCTGTTTTTATTGGCCATCCAAACTTCAGTTCTAACCTTATGGCATTGGCCCGTATGACCAAACCTTTCTCTACATGTCTTACAGTACTCGTACCTTGGGGGCTGGTGATGTTGCTTCCTCCTGTTGTTCTGCAGGAGCTTCAGCGGCTTCTTCAGCAACCTCCTCGGCTGGTGCTGCCTAGTGGGTGAACAAATCAGGAAACAAAGTCAACATATGGTATAAAGAATAGTATACATGTACAAACACCTGCTATAAAAACATTGATCAATAGAATAATGATAACATAGTGCTACATGTATAATCACAGATGTGTAAAACTGAGTTTGAAGCAGTTGGAAGTTGAGGGGATGTCGATTTCATATAGCAGCGCTGTGCATGAATGCACCATTATTGTACCCTACGCTATTGGTGAAGTACTGAAGGCATTAGCTTCACATATAGGCGATGGGTGTGATGCATTAATTCAAGTTCACAGATAGCAGTAGGAGGATTCGAGAGTAAGGGGCGTCTTTGTTGCGTGTTTCACCCGGAACCCGGATATGATGAAATGCAACATCAGATTCACTATTCTGATTTTAGCATCTTAATTCACAGATCATCTTAAAATCTCAATTTTACACAACTCCATGCTCTTTGTCACAACTTGTGTGTTTGCATCAGACGACGATCCATTAACAGGTTTATCCGATTTGATGAACGATCATTTTCAACCAGTGTTTAAGTATCACAGGATAAGTGACTACAGGGAGATATCACTTTCATTTATAGTTAGTTACAAGTACAATGTAAAAGGTAATACGAAAGAAACAAACCATCTATTCTCATCAATTTCATGTGAGTGTAACATATTTACCGACCTCGACCAACAAGACAGGACATTGTTAAATTAGCCACAATACTCTCGCACACGTTGTGCCTAATAAATAATGATGAGTAATTATTTAAGCAATGAATAGTGCATTCACCTGAATAACTGAAGCACATACAATCTTATCTATTAATCATCAACAATTAAAATAGTGCAATAAGTCATGAAAAGTTAAGTCTCGAACCAAACCAAATGAACTTTTAATGTGTCAATATTTGTACACACAATCTGAGCTCCAAAAATGTCAGTGGTCTTTGAATTGTTTCAGAGACAAACTTTTTACAATTTTGTAGATGGCTTGCAAGCTGTTTTCTAAAATAATACACAACATTTTAAATTGTATGGAGGGAAATTCTTTCACTGCAATCTGCTGTTGAATTGACCATAAAAAATGTGTATTTTACTTAATCTCTTGCTAATCTTATTCTGCTTAATGGTAACATTACAAGCTTAAGAACTCAGTTTATTGTCCATGCATGCCAATATCATCCTCCATGGACCATTACAAATTGGCCAACAGTTTCACGATCTCCATTGATGGTTTTTCCAGTACTGTACATAACACAACCAATACGAACGAAGGGGTCTCATTTAAAGATGAACGGAGCACATGCCAAGCTCAATACAGTCTGCATTTTTAGTGATGCTTAATAACTACACGTCACATGTCATTCCGTTCGCAATGGATGTCCAATGCATCCTCTATGTCTAGCTCCATTTCAGTTGGGAAGATCAACTCTCCATCCTTGTTTGGTGCAGTTCAAGAGCGTTCTTACTGTTGCATTTAATTATACTAAATAGACACATCTGATCAATTCAACAGATTGAAAGACATTTTCTTACTAGAAGTCTATAGGACACTTTTTGGTTTGTTTAAGTATAATATCCTGAATTCTTTGGTGGTTTCATACATGGGTCTAAAAAGTTGAGTCATTTAGAATGAAATTAAGTACATGGTATCTTTTATCAAACATCTTGCAAGCCCGAATATGATGGCCATTTCAAAATACAATTGCATAAAATTCAGTTCGGAGATTATGTTTTAAATTTGCAATAGTCACAAGACAATGTTTATTTGCCGTGAGAAATTACTGAATGCTTTAATTGTGAACTACAATGAAGGTTTGTTACACCTAGCTCAGATGTAAACAAGGGTCGGTATTCTTCAACCAATTATTTTTTTAGGGCTGTTTGCTCGGACCACTATCACTATCCCCAAACATTGCCTTAAAAGAAAATTTGTCACCAATTCCTTAAAGTGGTTTAGTCACTCTCTGGCATTTGCTGTGAATCATAGAATATAGACTCTTCTTGAAATAGATTGTATAACAATTATCTTCTAAGATGGCCTCCATATTCACACTTAATCAGATAATTTAACAGGAGAATAGGTGCCATTTTCCTTGTCAACAGTGAGGACATAATTTGAAGATTCAAATTGATAGAACACATATGAGGGAATGTGTGAAGCTTTGCAATTTAGCATGCAGGTCGAACGTTATAGGTTTTTTCTTGTTAAAATGGGGCCATGGGTTGAACTGTGAGCATCATAAAACATTTAGAAGTTGACAAACAAAATGGCACACCAAGTTTCCCCTTTTAAATTATGTTACATAGCATAGAATGCATCACCACATGTTTTAACAGCAGTAATACACTTACATGTACCATCCAAGCCACGCCATACACCAGACGAAGAGAGAGAGACGCCTGCTGAGGCACATGGCTGTCCACACAGAGAGACATCAACCACCATACAGGAAGCGTGGTGTTGTGTGCTCGGTAGACCGGTGCCCACTATTGACTGATAATCGCAACGCAACTACAGTGGATTTGGATTCCCCCTTTTGTTTTGGCAATTTTGAACGGAGAAAAGAAATTTGGAGTTGGTTTTGTGTAATGTGTTGAAGTTTCTGCTCTTTCATATTTTGATGCCTTAAATATTCAAAGAAAGAATTGGAATTGGTTACTGAAAATTATCTGATATTTAAATTAATGCTGTGTATGTAGTAGCTATAACGAAAACAGAAGTGGATATCGTACAAAACAGGAAGAGAAAGGTGAATACATGACCCTATCCTTCTGCCATGCTACTTTCATTTGTAGGAGGGACATTTATTTTTATGACCCAACTTAATTAACCATGTTTACTGAATAGAACTGTAGGCACATCAAGAGGGCGATAATACTGTAAAATGTGAAGGATGCTTTTCTATAATTTGATATTCTATATTTCTGTTACATTTTTCCTCCTAGCAGTGCAGCTAAAGCCAGATGAACCTTGGATGAAGCTTATATAACATATCTATTGATTAAATTGCACAAACGCAATAAATGAGCAGAAATTTCAACACCACAATGAACCATTTTTTTATTTTTCATGACTGAAGATAGGGGGTGACGAATGGACCACGCAAAGCCCATTATCATACAACAAACATCATCTCTAGTTATCGAGAGGCACGCTACTTATGTGGATCACGCAAAACCCACAATTGAAATCGGATCGAGCATCAAATGGCCACGCAAGACCACACAGGCAAATTACATAATGTTGCTTCTGGTCATGCAGAAGCTTCACGTACGAGCACACACTCACTTTGTTTATTCTCGCACAACATTTTCATTGGTCACATAAGACCTTTGGTTTGATCACACGCACAATAGACCATTCCTGTTTCCTTTATTGCTTCTTCCGATAGTTATTTTAAATAATCACGCACGACACATCTTAAATGCTATTATATTACCACGGTCACGCAAGACCAGTTAGGTCACACAAGACCTTTGATTTGATCACACGCACAATAGAGCATTCCTTCTTCCGATAGTTATTTTAAATAATCACGCACGACACATCTTAAATGCTATTATATTACCACGGTCACGCAAGACCAGATAGATATCTACAATACCGAGCCATCTTGTTTATTTCAACTTCTTGTTTACAATATAATTATCTAAATCTTTACACATAAAGCACGTACATAAATGTGAATTGGAAACGATCACTACAGTAGATAGAATAAGAGAGAAATAAAACATTGCACGGTTACTTTGGAATTTCATATGGCGTTAATTCAGCTTTCAGTAAGGCTTCGTTAGATCGTAATCCCACACGTACGGTAAAATGGTCGCTAAAACTGCAATACTTTTGCTCATTCGCAACATTTGTCTGGCTTACTGCAATGGAATTGTATAATCCATCCTTGAGAAGTTAACGCTCGGAACACCGATTTCTCTTCAATTATGGGACAGTTCTGGCTGGATGATCGAGCAATGGTCAAACATTTAGGTCAACTCCAGGTGGGATGAGGGAGGATCCTTTTTCTCGCTTACTGCAATGGATTTATATCGATCCTTGAAAGTTACCGTACGGAACACCGATTTCTCTTCAATTATGGGACAGTTCTGGCTGGATGATCGAGCAATGGTCAAACATTTAGGTCAACTCCAGGTGGGATGAGGGAGGATCCTTTTCTCGCTTACTGCAATGGATTTGTATCGATCCTTGAAAGTTACCGTTTTGAACACCGATTTCTCTTCAAATATGGGACAGTTCTGGTTGGATGATCGAGCAATGGTCAAACATTTAGGTCAACTCCAGGTGGGATGAGAATGAGGGATCAACCGTATGGATAATATGGTCAATCTGTCTGTATTACTATTAGTATTAGTGATTGGTCAATTTTGTCTGAGTGATCGAGCACATGGTCAATTCTGGCCGGGACATCTAGCACTGTAGCACATGGGTAATTAATGCTGGTCAAGACTCTGGGTGATAAATAGAGCACACGTTTAGAGCACACGTTTAGAGCACACGTTTAGACTGGTTAAATCCGGTTGGGGTGATCAAGAAAGAACATTGGCCAATTCTGGCTGGACGTTTCAGCTCATGGCCAATTCTGGCTGGACGTTTCAGCTCATGGTGAATTCCAACTGGGTGATCGAGCACATAGTTAATTCCAACTGGGTCAGAGCACACTGATCCCTTCCATAAATTCCACACGTGCTTTTGAGCTCATGGCCAGTTCCAGCTTGGTGATCGAGCAAACAATTTATCTGGCTGAGTGATGGAGCCAATGAACAACTTCAGCTGAATTTATAGCAAGCAAATCAAGCTAAATTGACCAACTAAAAAATTACTAGTTGATTCCGTATAGATGAGAGCAATAAGCATAGCCAATTATTTACTGTTAATTCCAGATACATGTTTTGAGCAAATAACGGCCAATTCCAACAGGGAGATCAAGTACTTGAGCATTCAGGAAGGATGAGCGATCCAATTATTTACTGTTAATTCCAGATACATGTTTTGAGCAAATAACGGCCAATTCCAACAGGGAGATCAAGTACTTGAGCATTCAGGAAGGATGAGTAACGACACTGCCGGCTAGGTGAGCTAGCCTCTGGGGATATTGATATGTACCGGTAATCAGGCTTGGAAAAAATGGGCAAATTGTGAAGCTCCTTACTGGGAAATGTTTGCATTTAATGGGATATTTTGCTCTTCAGTATAAAGAATTACATAGGAAATAGTAATGGACGCTCAGATTTCTTGAGTAGGTTAAAATTGTGATAATCTTCGTAGCCGTAAACTTTAAAATAGCAAATGGCTGATAACTTGCGCAATATCTTGAAAAGCGCCCTCATGGTCAATTTTGACCCAACACATCAATTTCTAAGAAAACGCAATGTCCGTTACATTCCTAAAAGTACTGCATCTACATCCATAGTACATGACAATGGACTGTTATTTGCATAGAATTGTCCCAATGAACAAATTACTGGTCTATTTAAATGTTTTAAGTAGTTTAAAGTGTCAGAATAATTGAAAATTTACCTATTTTACCACAGGTAAAATATGGTGCGGTTAATTAACCGATGAATTAACTGGTTAAATTGCGGTTACGGGTTAATCAACCGACTTCAAACACTGGTTTTTTACCCTCAAGATTTTTACTCGGTGAAATCACTGGCTTTGTTTTTTAGCATGATGAAATTAAATTAAATTTTCTTTTGGGAGACAACTGGTCTGCTTTAAAATTGATGTGATTGGTAACATGTCAATTATCAATTGTCAAGTGTTGATAAGTTGTGGGACAACAAAAAACGAAATGTTGCCACTGTTTGAGAAAAAACTTTAGTTATAGCAATGGCATAGGCCTATAATTTATATCTATTTCTCGTTACAAGATATCTGGGTCAAAAAGGCCTAGGCTTTAGGGTTAGGCCCTTCACAATTGATTTTGAGTTTCATGTTGGAGGTTTAAAAACAGGGATGAGGTGACTTTTAATGTGCTCTTAATCATATTATTAGCTATCACTGCAAAGTGCAAATTATGAGCATTTACTTTTGGACAAACTAAAAGTAAACTCAAAAGTAAACGCAATACTAAACGCTTATGTGAGCCCAACAACTAAGCCGTTTTCCACCCAGCCTTTAATCAACACCATTATATCACAGATGGTGGAAATATCTGTGATATTCACTCACTTGATCATGCTTTGAGGTCAAAATGCAAGAAACTTTTAGTTCTGCATTTACTTTCGTGTTTAGAATTGAGTTTACTTTTGAGTTGATTTTAGTTTGTCCAATAGTAAACGCTCATAATTTGCAGTATATGAAATGAAAGCATCGGAGATGGCGTCAGATATTTTCATCAAATTTTATTATTTTTCAAAATTCTGAATAAAGTTGTTCACACTTTTGCTTCAGATATCATATATTTAGTGTCATAATCTGTTAGTGTTAGCAACTTAGGGACGACCATTAAGACTTCAAGGGGGTAGGAAGCTGGGGACGGGTGTTTTTTACCATTTTTGCTGCCCAAACAAGGCGGCAAGTTTTTGTTTTTTTGCTGTCGAGGGCAGGCTTCGCGCTAAATGGTGTTTTAGCGCGCACAGCGCCGTTTTCTCCGAGTGCGCGCCATAAATAATATTTTCCCATCAGTTCGGGAACGCGGCGCACGCCAGAAATTTATGAATGAAAAAAAAAAAAGCTTACTTAAAAAACACCTTGTCGGCTAAATCGTGATTATTTAATGCAAATATATAGATGTGTGACCGGTGACGTCATGTATTTATAAATGGGACACCCTCTCTTGATTCCCTCCGGGCAGAATATACAGTAAAGTTAATGAAGACAACATGAAATTTCTTTCTAATGAATTGTAAAACTCATTTATTTTTAATTCTTTTTGTGAAATGCGATAGCTTATAGCATTCCTTCAAGCAAGTTTAAAGACAGTTTTGATAACAATTTGCTGTAACACCCCAATCTAGTTAGAAAACCTGATCTGGCCTATGTAAACTATAGGAACTCTTGCCCGGTGGTGTGTTTTGTCTCAAATCAACAGAGGGCGTCATAAATGTAAACAACGGTCACCTCATCTATAGCGGGATTCATTTGAAATAGAATTATTTCGTCAAATCAGTTCATTTTTGGTACTCCTGTGCTCACTAAAATGTGATATTTCATCGCGTATGACACTTTTCGTAAGCTCGATCGCGCGGCTTTGAAGTCTACATTTAGAAATTACACAATTTCGTCAATAGATGGCGATATAACAATAACAAACTCATGAACTCTATCTGTCAATCAAAGTTTAAAGATGGCCGGCGACGCGCAGCGCGGCCGATAATGAAGTAAAAATCACATTTTGCGAGCATATGAGTACAAAAAATCCACAGATTTGGCTAAATAAATGTATTTCAAATACATCTCCACTATACATTTGCATCAAATAATCATGAATTACCCGACCACATGTTTTTTTAAGTAAGCTTATTTTTATTTTTTTATTTTTCATTTTATTTTTTTTTGGGGGGGAGGGGGTTTCGAGAAGGTAATAAATAGGCGCGCTGGCACTAAATTTACGAGTTACTGGATTTGATGAATTTTCAAAGAATTTTCAAGAACTCCTGGTTTTTGGATTGAGCTCCCACTTTTTAAAATTCAGGGGGGGTTCAGGAGCTTTGAGAACTCCCGGTTTTTTAAGTTACTGCTAACCCTGGTCGAGGGCAGCAATTCTTTTATTCAAATATGTACCTTTATATTGAGTTGGGTGGGCAAAAAGGTAGTTAGTATTTTTGTTTGTTTTTTACTCATGAATCAGGGTTGGGTGAAGTTTGTTTTTTTGCTTGTATAGTGGGTGAAGGGTTTTCTCCCAAAAACTTCCTACTGCCCCCTTGAAGTCAAATGCTGAGTCCCTAACTTCCTTAGCATGGTTAATAAATCAAAACAAATAATTGTTAATAATATTCATAGCGTCGTCTACGCTAGTTTTCATAGCTATAAAAATGGAAATGCTGCATTTAATGTCACATGTTCATATCATGTTTTTTGTTAGGCATTCAAAAAATAAATAAATAAATTGCTTTTCCATGTAGGCCTAGCCTAAATAAATGAATTCATTTATTAATTTTATATTTAGAATTACATTTTAGAATGAAATTATTTAAGTTTAAACCAATAACAGTTCCTTGACTTGTCCGGCAAGTTTTGTCTGAAAACTTGTCCAACGGCGAACCCGTTTAACTCTTCTAGTCTGCACTTATAACATTTTAATTTATTAATATTATGAATAATAATAATAATAATAAAAATGGATTTACTATAGCGCCCAATGCAAGGAGCCTCTGGGCGCTTCACATATACCCACCCACCTCCTGTTAAAACTTCCCTGCTGAGTACTACGGAGGACAACCTACCAAGTAACCAAGTAAGTACCCGTCGTAAAACTCTGGGCTAGAAATTTGGCAAGAATCCGAGAATCCAATTCTCAATTGTGATTCTCGTGGTGGAAAGGTTTGTGAGACTGAGAGTCGAATTAATTGGATTCTTGCCAATCTTAAAAATCAGTAAATCACACACAAACTTTAAACTCAATTAGGCTTTTCGCCTTGGCCTAATAATTGCCTAAAAATCTTGGATTCTCGCAAAAATGTGGTTGCGAGAATCCCAACAGATTCACGCAAGGTGAACGAAATTCTAGCCCTGAACACTGAAACTACCGTATTATCCCTATTAAGCGCCCAGGGCGGTTAACCAAGTCATTTTGGGTGGGCGCTTATTTGTATACTGATTTACAAAGTTGTTGACCATCAAGGTTGCAAAATTCAGCAACCTTTACGTCCAAAGACGATGTTTTGCAATTCAAGATGGCGGCCTCCACGAAGGACAACAAACACGAAACGTGCGTATTTCGGATGGTTTCTGTTGCTGTTTAAAGGCTTACTAGCTTAACACATGGTTTAAGTTCACTTTTGGAACACAAAACAATATGTCAAGTATGTCTGAAGTTAAAATAACCATAATTTTCCCTTTATTTTCAAGCAATTTGTAGTCCGAGATTTAGTGTGATGTGAGTAATTTTTAAGTAGGCCTAAGCTTATTTTTAGGTGGGCGGTTAATTAGTATATATTTTTAAAGTCACCTGAGAAAAAGGGGGTGGGCGCTTATATAAGGTCCTGGGCACTTAATAGGGATAATACGGTAATTATAAAAAGCCTAGGCCCAGTGCCTATCTCACAACAATGAAATTTAAATTATTTAAACTACATCATGACATTAAACTTTAAAGGTATATGACCCGATCACTTTTTTGGGGCTATGATTTTTTTTCACATCAAGATATTTTGATATCACTATCACTATCAGAAGAATCCTCATATTTGTCTCATTAGGAGTGTGTTTCTACAGAGCCTCCGCCTTTTGCCGGTGGTAACTTAGCCTGCTAAAAAGGCGGTGGTAGAAGTACTGGGCTGTTTCTACAGACGACGTAAAAGACGACTAATCACTTTGTGGGGGTGTGTGCGTAGAGGAACGGCTGATTTCGAAATGACACGGATTAATTATATAACAACACAACAAACAAGCATCTTGGCAATAAACAAACAAAGCAATTTCCGGTTAGACGGCTAATCGGGCGGTGGTCTGTTTCTACAGAGCTCTGGCGGGCAATTAGCAGGCTAACCTACCACCGCTATCCTTGATTTTCTAGGATAATTTGCCCGTGGTAGATTAGCCGGCTAACGGCATCAGGACCTGTTTCTACAGAGCTGTTAGACGTCTACCCCACATGATCAACCGGCTAATGACTCTCTGTAGAAACACGCTCTATGTCTGTAAAACTAAAATATTATTCTTAGTTAGGGGCCAGAAATGTTCCATTTAGAAATTATAGGCAAAAATGTGGTGAATTACTGCCAAAGGTGGTTTAACCACCAGCCAGTTTGTCACTTGTGTACTACTACTCAATGGGCAACATAATTGTGACCTTGTGATTCTAAAATAAGAACTATTGCAGTTATGCAACTCAAACTTGAAAATCGGGCCAGTAATCGGAACAACTACCTTTATTACATGAAGTCCAAAATGAAGTCATATTATTTAAACTGATCATTGACATCATTAATATTATTATATGATCATCATATTTATCATTTCATGCTCATCATTAAAGGTAGATGTTCCGATTTTCAACTTGAAGTTTTCTTATTTCTATTCGACATGAAAATTGAAAGGTCATCCTCAAAAAAGTTGTATTCCAAAGTTGGCAATATCCTAGTCAAATAGGTCTTACACACGGAATAAAGAACAAGGCAGCTATCATTTTTACAATGTAAATCAACTTCAACTGCAAAACAATTGCTGCCTTGTGCTTTATTCCGACTGTAAGACCTATTTGAGGATATTGCCCCAAAAAGTTCGAGTTGCATTAAACTCTTAATCATTGTAATTAGTATTAAATGGTTCTTATTTTAGACGCACAATATGCCGTGAAATGTGCCCATTGAGTTGTACACAAACTATAGGCCCTAATCTATATAAAATTGGTGGTTAACCACTTTTGACTTTTCCGTTTTCGCGGTAATTCAATGTTATTTCACCGATTTCTTCGTAATCATAAATCATACTGATTTGGACCGTCAAATTTCAGTATGTTATTGTTATG